>CM055100.1:6189164-6591494 GCA_029204225.1 Diphasiastrum complanatum
TGATTCGTAATTAAGAGACAGACATTGTAGATGCCTTCGCGCATTGATTCTTTCTTTTAGATAGATTGTCAATAATAGATTCATAACCTTTACAAATTGCGATTACTTTGTGAAGCACGTGGTTACGTCCGCTATTGTTTTGTGCTCACTTGCATTATTGACTTGTATATTTCATCATACTTAATAGGATTACAGCTTTGTTTGGTTCTGCATTCAGATTTGTGTCAATACTGCAATGCTTTTTCTACGTTATGTCTAGCTATCTCATTGCTTTGTCTGGTTGTCTGCTCTTCGCGACAAATTATTTGTCTAAGTGATTTGCGACTAATTACTTGTCTAATGGTTCGCGACAAATTATTTGTGTGATATTTCGATGCTTAATCTTTGGCTACGTAATCACTGTAGTGCTAATGATTTCAAAGTTATTTACTACAAGATCGAATGTGATTTCTATCACTATTGTTTTGTTCGAAATTGATAGGCATAGTCATGCATGAAGAAAGAGGAAGACATCTTATTCCACTGCGCATGATAAGTTCTAATTCTTGTCGTTCGAGTTCGTTTCTTTTTCGAGTTCCTTTCTTTTCGAGTTCGACCTCTTTCCAACACATGACTCTATTATCGAGTCTATTCATTTGCACAATTTGTATGAATCATTCTTCTTGAATATTTCTGCTGCTAACTGTTGCGTTTTCGTTCCTACACGTCTACGCTCAAAGCTTCGAGCTTCCACTGCTGGTCATCCCCACATTCTACGACAATTCTCTGTTGCCTTTGACCTCAAGCCTCCCGTCATTGACAGGCTTACCTACTAGGATACACACACACACACACACACACACACACACACACACACACACATACACCTCATTGAACATTCTCATGAATCATCAAAAGACCAAAAAATTCCTCATTACAATCTCTTTACCCCCCTTGTTTGTAGCTCATAGTCATTGTGACATTTAACCAAAAACAAGAATATCCAGAATTTTGATATTTAGCTTCCAATACAGATTTGAAAAGAGTTATATTGCAAGGAAGATTGTGTGCCATTTCTTGAACAATGTAGTGCTTCATGCATAATCTAATATTGCCCACTTTATTACCATTCCACAACTCTCATTCAACCACCTCTAACTAGGTATTTATTATAGAGTCAAATTTACATTTACAAATTTAAATTTTCACACACCACAATATATATATTTTGTGTAACCATAAATATTATAGATATTTAGAATCGATTTCACGAGTTACTAGAGTTGAGTTTACCTTGAATCTATCCATTAGTTTGGAATTGTATACTCAATAGTGAATCATGAACGTGTTGACAAATTTTACACGTACTCTGGAATCCACATATTTGTAATCCAATTTCTAATTGATCAACTTTCTACATTATAAATTCGTAACTAGTTTCTAATGATTGACTATTGATTAATCATGAGTAATGGTTGAAATTTGGATATGTATCAATGATTTTGAATCTTTGACTAATATTGTCAATAGCTTTAGTTTTCTACATTATATAGCAACTCTACAAACCTAAAACATGCCATTTTTCCCAAGAAAGTTTGGCAAAATTTTACAAATAAATAGATTTGGCCGATGTGAATCTTTCTACGGTCTATTTAATTCATATGTTATGTAACTATACATGCTATGTTAGTGCCTAGATTGAGGGCAATGCTTTCTCTCTCTCTCTCTCTCTCTCTCTCTCTCTCTCTCTCTCTCTCTCTCTCTCTCTCTCCAACGTTCAAATAATACTGCCTTGGTGTTATGAAAAAGATCATAGATCGAGAGAAAACAAAAAAAAAATTATAGATAAAGTATCATACATAGCCACAGGGTAGACAATTTCAAGGGACTGCTTCCGACCATTCTATAATGCTTTTGTTAACAAAACTGCTAGCATCCAAGAATGGTCAGACAAAAATAAATAAATAAAATAGAAAGTGAAAGATAAGTGGCAGTCTAATAGTGGTTTTAAAAATCAACAAAGAACCTGGCCTATATGATAGTGATCATCACTATTTTTTTTAGACTCTTTCTATATTCTTATGCGTCTTGGATCTGTGATTTAACCAGTCATCATCTGTAAGGAGATTTGCACTGTAAGACAATTTGCGTCGGCCAATCTATATAAATGCATCTGAAAGCAAGCCAAAACAGCATATTAATTACAGCTCAAAGTAAAGAGCGGACTCATCCATGATCACAACTTTCAAACATTTGATTGGATGGCTGGGCTTATACTTCTTGTTGGGTACAAGAATAAAACATGAGATTTTCACGGTTAAAGGAAGTCCATTGGGCATGATCTTGAAGAAGTTGGAATCGATCCACACTTGCTAGTTCAATCTTGTAAACCTGCACCACCATGAGCCGTACCTTTTGGGGTTGAGGCTATACATTTTGCAGGAATTTGACTATTCAAGTAACAAGCTCTCTTGCTAAGATTTTCTTTTTTCTTTTACGATTGCTTCGACTGAGGGCAATACTGTATTGCACGTATGATCTAATTGATAGATTAGCTGCTCGTTGATCCCATCAAAGGTAACGTGAGTTTAAGCATGCAAGGACAAGCCTCTCTCTGCAATATACTGCTCCCGGGTAAGAAGGGCCTTTTCAGCTTTTGACCAATCTTCTGGTTTAGGCATCATAATTGCAACATAACCTTCAGTTGAGGCCTACAATAGTCCAATGAACAGTGCATAATTAGAAGAAGAAACAAAAGCACCAGAGAAGCTCTTAGCTGCTAACTTTCTGATTTTGGCACAAATGTCAAAACTTAACATAGCTTCTTTGATACATAAACATAAAACATCATCATTTGTCTCCATCAATTACCAAAGTACCTAGTAAGTTCTTATAAATTACCTGATTGTTCAGTAGAAAGGGACTTGTGACAAGTTGTTCATTCACTTCCAAAAGGACACCTTTGACACAGCACCTGACATTATTTTTTGAATCATTAAATTGAAACTCTTGTAAGTTTCCTGAAAAACTAATTAGCTTTCTTTAACGCTAGCCAGCCCAGACACACTGCCAAATAAACATCTTTTGTAGATAGTCTAGTGTTGCAGTGATTCATGCTAACCACATGCTTAAGCTTTCAACTGCATGTCTCGGTGCAAAATGGAAAAATTGATAGCTTGATAGATGATACCATAATTGTATGTTCCATTCTGGAAAGCATTTGGTGCTCCAGGATTTAGGGTTAAGGTTTCCCAGGATGTGCATTGAATTCAATGCATTTTTTGGTCAAATGATTTTTGGTTGTCTGAAAAGAAAAAAAAAAATTGCTGCTTTTAAGGGTTTTTTGAACTTTTTTCTGAGTTTTAACTGTTTTTTTTCCTAAGTTTCAGCAAAAAAATTGAAAGAATTTTAAGACAATGTTGCAGACAGCTCATTCCAGAACGCAGTTGCAGCAGTATGATTGATACTATGATCGATGATGTGAATATGTTATTATAAGTTTGTTATTTTGTCCTCACAAATTATAACTATACAATCTTATAGCTAGCTTGGACGCTAGGTAAACTCCAAATTACACTAGCTGAAACATAATCAATGTTTAGTAATCAATAACTCCAAGGTTAAAAATGAAAGACTTAGAACCTTTTTCCAGTTTTCACATGAGTGAAATTCCATGACACTTTCATAAGGACATATAATCAACTTCCTTAACAGTAGATCTAGAATTTCTGAAGCAACAAATTCCATGAAACAACTTCTAGTTTTAGTGATTGTCATCAAAACTTGACCAAAGACCAATCCATAGACATAGTTTTCTTAATATAAATAATGCTGGTACAAGTTTGTTTGTTTTTAATTTTCTCATAGAGATACTAACTTGTGAGATTGATCCAAATCAAAATTCAAGTCAAGGGGCAATGCTGCAAATTATAGAATTGGAAGTAATATATAATGATCTATGATATCCCATGCACAAAACACCACCTAGATGATTATTAATAAAAAAAATTCTTTTTTTGCTAGCCTCCATTGAAGGAGCAGGTAGAAACCTTACACCATGATTATTCTCATTGGAGAGCAAGGAGCTCCTCTTGTTTTCTCCTCTACATTCTAACTGTGACATCTCTCAGCAATGGGTGGTAGGCACCTCGAACAAGTCATCGAAAAAATGGGTCGTATACATGTGCGATGTATAATTGTATCTATCTTTTGATAAGAATATATTCATGTGTTTCTTTCCACGTAAACATCTATAAATCATGCCTTGTTTGTTGGATCCATATTTGAGCACATAAAACAATTAAAATTTACGACTCATAGGATCACAAAGCGTCATAAACAGAAATTTTCACAGTAAGCACTCCAAAACCAAAACTCCCGTCGATTATCTAATCACTAGCATAACTGGCCCTAGTCTACTGACTGGACCTCAAACTCAGTGACATAGTCAATTTATTTTTATATTAACACTCTCCCTAAAAGTAGACTTTACTTTTCAACCAAGCTTAAATATAGCATCAAAGTCAACAAACTTTAAGTACAGAAAGCTTTGACTTAAATCTATCAAAATTTTCTCTTATGAGTAGCTCAGTGAAAATATCAGTTAGTTGTTCATTTGCACTACAATGAACCACATTTAATTTTTTATTCAATAATCTCTCATGTATAAAGTGATAGTGAATCTCGATGTGCTTGGTTCTCGCATGAAACACCGGATTCTTCGCCAGTTGAATGCCACTCTCACTGTCGCTATATATGGTCGTAGGATTTTCCTTCCCCCAAGATTCATGTGAGTCATCAAAGGTTGACAATATCTCCCTTGTCGCTATTCCGCTCACAAACATTTGATAAGATTCTGCAATGCTGCACTATGCACCAACTCCACATCGCATAGAATGCAATTCATCTCTCATTGTCTTGATTTTAGTCAAGTAGGCCAAAATATGATCTCCTTGTTCCATTTGGGCATTATTCAACTTTGACGTCAAAAACATGATCTTCGATGGATTTGATGTCTTGAGTTGCTCTTATATCCCAAGTTTGCATTGGCGTAATGGCATGGCTAATGTGAGTAGTGATATGGTCCTTTACCAATAGATTGATGAACATTAGTGCTCTTCTAGCCTTTCTCTCAAACACTTTATTGTCAGCTTCATTGGGGGCTCTCTGGTCATCCCCTGTAACAATATCCCACAGTTTCTTCTCTATTAAGATGTTCTTCATCTTAAATTTCCACACGAAGTATTTGGAAATCCTGTACAAATTGCTACTTTCACTCAAAATGGATTATCCCATGTTCGCCAGACGGAAACTGCCTAAAACTGCAATGGTAGGCTTATTAATGTGTTATGAGCACAATGGAGATGCCCAAACTTGATGATTTTGACTTGTCAAATTTCTTACCAAGCCCTCTTGTCAATTGGATAGAAAATTCGCCAATCAAACCCTAGATTTTGCGAAATGCTCTTCGCCGCACACTTCTAACTACGTGGTCCTTGAACAGGCAAAACTCTTCAGAGATCCACTGAACGCTTTCTCCGCTATAGTCACTCTATTTTTGCCTTTCATACTTGTAGGTGAAATTTGGGTGCCCTTTGTTTAGAGTCCGTAGCCCTCCGTTTGACCCAAAACGGACTTAAAACAAGGTAGATAGGGCTTTTTCAGTTTTTAAATTGTTCCTTCATGGTGAAGAAACTCGTAATGTTTTATGAAAATGAAGGATGATCTATCCTCTAGACCCCTTCAGTTGAAGTTCTGCTCACAAAACAAAATCCAATGGTTTCTTTTGATCCAAGGGCCTAGAAGGCCTACTCATCAAAATGAGTCCAAGATCTATGGATATGGATCCACCTGTGCACCAATCAGGAGTCCTACATCCGCTAGACACTTCAGTCCGCTAACAAATCAGTGCGATCTCCACATGTTCTCTCTCCCTCTCTCTCTCTCTCTCTCGTCACGCCCTCCCTCAAATTTTTGAATCGATCTGACACATTTCTAAATGATTTGCAGGCAATCAGATGCCACAGCCCAGGGTCGCCCATCTGTAGCTGAGAAGATAAAGACCCCAGGAATAGGTCTTTCCGTGGAGAAATGAGGATTTTAGACATTCGAAAAAATGGCTTTTCTCTCTCCTCAAAAAACATAACTTTTTTCTCTAACAGCAGTTGGGAACTGAGCTGAAATTCTGCACGCCAGATATGGCCCACCAACGACCTCCTCCAACTAGTAACTAGGCTTTACAAAATCGAAATCGGTAAAGGAATGTCAAACTTATGGCTGTTTTTCCAAAAACCATAAGCCTAGCCCGATCTTTCCAAAAACCGACTGCAAGTTTCTTGGCTTTCGACCAATCCTCCTGCCATTTGATGCTATGAACAGGCTTAAGCATTCAACCGTGAGCTCGGAAAGCTTGCCTGCACCTGCACCTATACTAGCCCCTTCCACTAATACTGACCCTCGAACAAAGGTATTTGCTGGTTTGACTGGCTGGGTGGAGGAACCATCAGGCCCGTACATGTCCATGAGCCTCTGAACATCCTCATCAGAAATCTTGGGGCAGGCAGATATGCCCATCTGGCCCTTCGAGCCGTAGCAAGTGAGCTCTGAGCCTGGTAAGCGATCCAATGAAGATCCCGCCACAGTAGAGGCATCTCCATCTGCGGGTACCTAAGCCTCTGGATGTAGCCATATCCCCCTCTGTGAGCTCAACCTCAGCCCAAATGCCCCTACCAGCTACCGGCATGGTATCAGCAAGAGATCAGTCTTGCAAAAGAAACAAACGAGCAAATGTTCAGTGCAACGCCCAAAACCCTAAACATCTGCATATGCATTACACTACATTGAATTGGCCAGAACAATTGTGATAAGAAAGCATCCAAAGAAAATCCAAAAAAATTGTGTTTAACAGCTGGAACCAAGTTGAAAGCATCCGACAACCTACTCCTCATTACAGTGAACGTCACAACCATTTTGGCAAGCATGAAAAACAATGTGTAGCTCCTAAACGCATCAGAGAATCGGATGCCTCAAAATCAGATCATAATAAGGGAACAAAACACATGGGATTTTCAGTTTAGGGTTTGAAAGCTTCTGGTGCGAACGAATATAAACGAAACAAACTTCATAGGGGTGGTCTCTGTAGGCATGTAGAAACACAGTGTAGGCCCAAACATCACCTCAATCAGATGCCTCTAGGCTAGTCCATGAAACCGGCCAGAAATAGGGCATTCCATTCAAAACTTGCAAGGCGTGCTGTAACGACTTAAACTGACGTGATAGGAATTGTGGGCATGGAAAAAGGTGGTTTACAACCAAAAACCAAGCGATTTCGTTGCCTATAGCTCAATCTAGCCACATTGAAAAAATGAAGCCTACAGTTACCAAAAATCTCCGTTCTTCGATTTCCATCGATATGCAACCCTGATCTCGTAAAGCCTATGAGCACTACATCCGAAATAACGAATAGATGGACGCTGAACGCTCACATGCAATCATCTGCCATCATTTCCTCTCAATATGCAATTTTTCTCTCTCCTTGGAGCGTGGGAATGGCCTGCCGCGACCAGGTTAAATGAAAAAAAAAATTCTAGTCTGTCAGCGATTTGGGGCAGCGAATCGCGATTCGCTGCAACTATGATATGTGTGTGTGTATGCACATATGTTTAATCATTTATTGCATACATGCTACCAATGCATATATAAATATGCGTGAGGTGGATAATTATACATGTTCATTCACTGAAAACTTGGAAAGGGCTTTTCCATGTTCAACGAGCCAAACAATCAGACAAAATTGAATTACAATTTGAAAATTTACTTGGCACAACCACGTGAAATTTGGATGGAACAACCTAAACATTGCCCTTGATCAGAAAAATGCACTATTTACTATAGACGAGATACTATGAAAATGAGTATGAAATCACAAGCTAATGAACCTTAGTTCCACCTTTACCTTATCAGGAAAAATTGGTCGCTTGTCATCACTTTACACAAAACAGAGTTCGACTCCAAGATATGCGCATTCTGAGCTACAATTCATAGTGATATAATTAGAAAGAAATGCAATTCTCCTGAACAAATGTCAAGATTGTGAAGAATATCTCTTCCTCAATTAAAAAAACTCGAGCACAAACCAAAACCTAAGCGATAACACTATCAAAGCTAGATAACAAGATTCAGAACAACCAGATTGTTCTAATGATACTTGCCCTTTTGCGCTTTCCACAAGCCTTCATCTCTACTCGGCTCTGTTTGCCGACATTGAAATCAACACCAATGACTGAAGGGGTGGGATGCAATACTACATGAGTAGGTGCTAAACCTATGATGCACAACCTGCAAGATGTCAATTGAAAGTGTTAGTTGCAATGCAACAAGATGCCTCCATAATTGGAAACAAGAATATATACAAGTAGCTTCCATCAATATCTTGGAGCATAAATCGCCAACTTATACCTGGATCATTTTTCATTATTATTTGTCTATTTTTAAGTTTGGGGCATTAATAAAGCTTTTGCTTATGTTTCGTAGTGTAGAGCCGATGCAACATTTCTTCTTTCTATGCATGAACAGAGAAATGCTTTACATGCCATGTAAGAATGTCCTTAACAAGTAAGAAGCTGGCAAACTCAACCGTTTTGTTGTGTAAGTGATGAAATGTAATGTATTATTTGGTGTAGTCAAAGAATTGACTACATAGGTGAACAGCATATTGTTCATGTCACTGACAGATTCCAGATGATCAAAGGATCACTATCTTGGCTCGACAAATGTATTGTAACCAGTTGGTTTGTTGGATTGTTACTTGGTTTTTGAAACACAAAGTGTAAATATCCAACACTGATTATTAAAAAAAATCATCAATGTTTTTGCAAAAACAACATAAATGAAACAATGAACATGAGGTAAATGGTCTGAACTGCCTCACTGCGTCTATTCTAAAAGCCCTAACAATCACAAAGAATACTAATTCACACCTATGCAAGGCAACAACAGTTGCCCCACATGCATCACCCTTAGAGCTACATCATGTAATTTGGTGAATCATTCGCCTACAACACTAATCAAGTTAGTAGCTATCACATTTAGCTCCATTTTCCATGCAACATGTTCTCATATCCATTGCCAAGCATATTTGTTCTCCCGAATACTGTGGTAGGTGAGGTAGACCGTAGAGAGCCTATCTACCAAGTGAGTCATTTCTAAAACGATAACAATCATGAATAGCAATCATCTTTGCAAGATCCTAGACCCATCTCATGCTCAATTTGCAATACTTACATACATATTGAAAATCTATTGCCATGAGTCTCAATATGCATTCCACTGAATCACGTGTACATTTATGAAATCTAACATCAACATACACTTATCCCATCACAAAATGAACATGCACTGTTAACTAGAATCCAAACAAAGAGAATAGTATGAGCAAGCAAGTGCAAGGCAAGATTAGTACATCTTCATGCATCCACAAGCAAGATCCTCACTCTAGAAAAGGATGGGAATCCTCAATGACGATCATGCAACTTGCAACATACAAGAGCAATGGGTATCCAAAAAACACACAATGAGGAGGCAGAACTAGAGTCTCCAAATCTGGCTTCCACCTACAGCCACCCCATCTAGCTATACGCCAAAGCTCCAAGAGAGTGGAAATGGGACTTTTTCCTTCCCTCAAAGCTCTAGAACCCTTGGCTTCCTTACACCTCCCAATCCCCCTTCCTGCACTTAAGCTAGCACTCAAGTATATGGTCTTCCCTCTCCATGCCCTATTACCTAAGTACTAGTTTGTGAAGGATTGCTAAAGAGTGTTCAATTGCAATTTTGACAATTTGTCTCTTGCAGATAGGTCACCCTACTCTATAGCTCTTCCCCATGCAGTTGCTTTCAGCAAACGTGCATGAAGTTGTTCAAATGGGTAATTTTCTTACAACAGCAATTTCAACCATATCTTGGTCTCTGCTTACCACATGTGATATGTGAAGATACTTGCAAAGCTCTCAAGCTTTTTCTATCCAAATCTACCAAAGATGGTCAACCAATCAACCATCTAGACCACTACATTCATATATATGTGATATCAGCCCTTCAATTACATTAAGTGACACAGTACAATTAATTCATTACAAATAGACGAGCTGGCCAACCACATGGAAGTATAGTACAATTGGACATCATTTACAATTAATGCCCACATCTGATAACTTAGAGAAAAGTTCCATCCTTCTATGAAATGCCCAACCCTTCAAAATTCATAACTTCTTATAATAGCTCCAACCCTTCAATGAAATGTTCAAACTTTCTGAAAGACTATAGGTATGCAACCCATTATTGGTGGCGTTTGGTCTATAACTAGCATTATTATACTGCATGTGACCAATACATTGTGCGACACCGTCATTTTCAGCAAGTTAAAATGATCATTTTAACCTTATTCCTTCAAGAGAAACTGGGCCTAAAGGATCAAAATGGTGGATCCAATCACCAGCCATAAGCTCTTGATAAGAGAAGTAAGCTGAAACTTCAAAATAGAAGTACCAACCTAAACAATGAGAAAAGAGGACTTCTTGGAGGTGCCGTAGAACAGGAAATAGCATATACAATATGTAGAGAAGCTTGTCATGATAATTGAGTCACATACAATACATAAAGATGCATAGATGCTCAATATACATGAGAGGTGAAAACAGCAGTTGTGTGGATATGCTTAAAGAAAATGTGCATGGGATTTCATGACATGTTGGCTGATTCTCCAGTAAAGTTGTCATTGAGGGGGTAGTGAGAATACTACATGATCTAATGCCAGCTTAATTGTCATAAGGACATGGACCTATACATTTCATCAAGTGTACTTGCAATGTACCTTGAATATTGAAATAGCAAATAGACCAAAGTGCCTTCAGTAGTGTAATAAAAACCGGTCCTTAGCTACGATTTTCCGACTAATGCCTGGTGTGTTGCATGCCATAGCAGTGCCTGCAGAAAAAGCAATTCATGTATGCCCTGCTCTTCTATCTTTTATCTACACTTAACCAAGAATAGATCTGCTGGCAAGAAATTATGCCGAGAATTGGATCCATGGCGACAGCTCTGCCTGCAACCTGTTATTTTGAACCCTTTATACCTGGATACATCAGCCATCCACAGTTGTAGTAGCTGCAGGCGCAGCTGCAATTCCCCAGAAAGCTCTGTAGTTTTATAGGCAGCAAACGCAGATGCTAATCCACAGCAAGCTCTTAGGAGTTTGGGTGTATCTCTGCAGCCCTTTCAACACCAAACCTGGAAACTATCGACATCTTACTATGTGATTGATTCTGCTAACATGCCAAATTTTGCAACTTTGATTTGCAGGATAAATGGGCTGATTCTACTCGATCTTCACAGCTCTTGCATGTACACTTTATGGCAGGATAATTGCTTCTGGGAACTTAGTAGATAGCAGATACTAGTTAGTATAAGTCTAGGTAGAGTTTAGAACTTATGGTTTAAGGAAATTGAAATTAGGTTATAGAGAATCGGGATTCGGGAATCAGGATCATGGTGAAGGCAATGGATCCCGCTTGGGAACACATGATGATCGTTGTAGGATATGGCAGCTCAGGCACAAAGTGGTGGGCTTGCAAGCATTGCAATGTTACCTACACAGGTGGTCCTTTGTGGATACAAGCACACCTCTTGGGAGTGCGTGGCTACAACATAGCTGCTTGCTCACAGGCACCACGAGATATTATACTAGCAAGACCTGGCGATGCTACAACAACTACAAAAAGGATGCACCCCATCCTGCAACTGCAGGTGGAGTTTCAATATTTGTTTCTCACTTTTGCTGTAGCCTTCAAGTTTCAACACTAGTGACTGTAGTGTTGAAATCTGGTTCTAAATTATAGCCTGTAATTGACCAATGATTATAGTCTAGAATAATAAGTCCTAACTTCTAGCGTGTACAATGTAAATGTTATGTGAAATTGATAATTGATTGTTCATTAAATATATGACTTTGCCATTGTGCATCATGATTCATGAAATGTAATGTCAACAGGATCTTCAACTCCTACCATATCACAGCCTACCTCACATGGCATGCCTCCTATCTTGACTTGTCACCCACCATCCAGTGCTGAGAATAAGAGCTAGGAATTGGGAGCTAGTGCTTCAGCAGGATGTGCCACTATGCCATGGATGCACCATCGAGACCGACCGAGGGGCATACTCAAAGGCAAGGACATGCACATTGCTAACCAACAAGGACCTTTCCTTCATTGCTATCATGAGGCTTTTGTATACATGTGACCTCCCATTCCACTTAGCACAAACCCTTGCATGGCAAGATGTGATGCCAGTCATTTCTAGGGTGGTTTTGGTGTGAATGGACTGATGGACATCACACTTTTCCATGGACGCCCACAGCACCCAGATTGCTATTGCGATCATGGTTTTACACGAGAAGACACACGGTGGCAAGATCTAAAGGATAAGTCCAACGTGCCAACCACTTGGGACAAATTCCAAGAAGCCTTTTTGAAATGCTACTTTGCCGATTTTTGACAGCAGTGAACATTATCATTGATTCATAAGTTGGGTTGATTAGCCACTAACCTTAGGTTAAGGGTAACCTAAATGAGATTAGAGGATTAAAATACATAGTAGCTTGTGTACCATGAGTTAGGTTATAGCTAACCTTAGTGTAGGCATGGGGACAATAACTTCATTGGCTACTAGTGGATAGCTAGTGATTGGACATTCATGTTGACAATTAGCTAATTGTACGAGAGTGAGCTCCTGGACTGGTATTCTAGTTTTATCCTATAGATTAGTGTTGCGTTGCCAATATGGGGTTGAATCTTGAAATCAACTGGTATTTGGGTTTGGCATCCTTGGATCTAAGATGGCTTATGGTGGTATGGAACACCATGGCTATTCTCACAACTCAAGGGTGAGTATGGATTTGCTCTATGGATGAGAAGTAAGACTGATGTACTAATGTTGTTTACGGTAGATACGAGAGGAAATTTACCTTAAGTTAAATCTTAGAGGGACATAACAATGGTATCCAAGCCACTACTACAAGGGATAAACCCAAATCATTAGACTACTCAAGATGGAAAAACTTTACGAGTTTGTGCATGACAAATGTGTAATGGTTTCTTACAAATGCAAAATCCAAGGAAGAGCTATGCATCTCTATAGACAATTTTTTTCTCTTTTCTACTTTTTGGTTTTGTGCATGCCTTTAGAATTTGATGGGTTGTAGATGTTATTCGTGATGTGATGTATGAATTCTGAGTTATAGTATGAGGATGACTACATATAAAATTTTCAAAAGAACCACAAATATGCAGTATGTTTTATATACTATGGTTACCATGAAGCTATATGTGATAGCATGATTGAGAAATAAGAACTCTTCTTTGCTTGAAATGATGATTAGCATATTGTGGAATAGCACCCATGTTACGATGTCATGATTTTTTTTTCAAAAACTTTAACGGGAACTGTATGAATATGAGCAGATTTTCAAATAGCCATTGTTGATTGATTCTCTGAGCATGAGCTCTATTATCATCATTTTAGAAAGTGTTACTGATGAGCAATGTGTTTGGTGGAATTCCCCAATCAAACTCACTATTCACAATAAAATTCATTTCTTTCTGCATGCTTTTTTGATAATTTTTGGTCAAAAAGTATAGCACAAGTTAGCCAAAAAATATACGTGGATCAAACTCCTAGAATTGATGATGGACAACAATATTGCTATGGAAGCAACATCTGAAATTGTTTCCAAAATTTTCATACTTTGTATGTGTAGCTTTGTGGATTGCAAGCTAGATAAAACACAAGCGGTCTAACTGTGTAGACTGAACACCATATGTTCATTCTAGCTATCAAGCTGTGAGACCATGGTGAGAACCATGCTAAATTTCGGAATTTCGTTCTTTTCCGATTGTGCATGGGGGGCTCGCCATGTGTCGACGTTAGGAAAGGGTCAGGGTTAAGTGGGTGCTTGAGAATTAGGTATAAGTTAGCCTAGAGAGAGGCATTCCTCATCATAGCCTATGCAATAGGTGGCTGGGAGGAGACTTAGCATTAGTGCTCTTACGTGTTTATGCTTGTAACTTGATACGTACTTTTAGGAGAAATCAATAAAGTGGATATTTGGTGCCTACTTTGGTGTGCTTTGGGTTTGATTCAGATAGCTTTGTGATATTTGGTGGACTCTAAGCATTTTGAGAGCCCTGAAGTTTACAGATTGGAGCCGCATGGTGGATTGTTGGTCTTTGGGCAGCCTTTGAGCATCTCTTGCTATCTAACTTTTTTAATTCTTAGTATTTTTCAGAACAATTGCAATGGGTTTCTAGTGGTAGGTCATTGGTGGGATAGAGCCTATCAGATTTTTATTCAATGATTTCCTCTTGTTTTTGAAGATTGTCACTTTCAAACCCTGGTTTGCTGGTTTTTGAAGGAAAAGAGTTTGTAGGTTGCTAGAATTTGGCTGTAAAAGATCTATTCTATCCAGTTTTCTTAGGAATTGAGGGTAGTCCCTTTGTGTAGCTGGTTTGTGGTGAAAAAAGCTTATTTGTGCTTTGTGTCAAGTGCTTTTGTTGTTGGTCTTTGCACAGTTTTGCAAGTTGCTTCGCTTTTTCCTTGGTAGGTTTTGCTTGATGCTCTTCATGGTGCTATTGTATTTAGTAGGATAGACTTGAAAAGTGTGTATCGATAGACTTGAAAAGTGTGTATCATCATGTTAGAGTTCATGAAGAGGATGTTCATAAAACTGCCTTCCGAACTCAGTTTGTTCACTATGAGTATCTTGTGATGCCCTTTGCTTTAACTAGTGCCCCAGCTACAGTCACGATGTTGATGAATGATGTACTCAGATCATATATGGGTAAGTTTGTTGTAAATCTTATTGATGATATTTTGACTTAGTGCAGGTGAGGCAAGCATGTGACCCACCTTAGGACTATGTTGTCTACCTTGAGGGAAAACAAATTGTTTGCTAATCCAAAAAGAGTAAAATTTTTAAAAAGGAAATTGAGTATCTAGGTCGTATTGTGACTGCTGATGGAGACCGGATCCTAACAAAGTTGTTGTGATCGTTGTGTGGCATGTGCCAGTTGATTTGACAACATTGCAATCTTTCCTAGGGTTGGTGGTGTTTTATAGAAAATATGTTAAAGATTGCTCCTGTGTCGCAGCACCTTTGACTAATTTAACTCAAAAGAACAAGTTTGGTCAGTGGACTGAACTGCAACAAGCAAGCTTTGATCAGTTAAAGCAAGCTATCGCTGAGTGCGTCACTCTAAAAATTGTTTCTCTTAAGACAGGAAAGTGCTATGAGTTATCTCCGCGTTATTGTGGACCCTAGAAAATAGTTAACAAGCTTAATGATGTTGCTTATAAACTAGCTTTACCTCAGGATTGTCATCCTGTTGTTCATGTTTCACGCTTAAAGAGGATTTTACATGAAGGTGATAACTTGCTAATTGGATGCACGAACCTGACAGAGTATTGGACTGGAGAGAGAGACGACTTAAAAACTATCTGATCTGTGAGTACTTGGTTGTGTGGCACGGTAGACCTCTCACTGATGCTACCTAGGAGACCGCACACGCTTTGCATGCACAGTACCCATATTTTACCATTGCGGACGATGTTTTTTGAGGAGGGAAGGAATTTTCTTTCCTCGATTTGAACATGTTGGACTTGTAAATTGTAAATATTGAAATGGCTCACACCGGCCTATGGTGTTTTGTAAGAAAATGTAAATAGCAAGTTCTTGGTAACTTGTTGACCTGCTTGTATTTGGTATAGAGTACTAGGTTCTTAATTTAGAGGTTGCTGGTTTGACCTCCTAAAAAACAGGAGTTGACTGGTGAACGGGACACATGTCATATGCTCATTGGGACACTTGGTCTAGTGCATGAGTGACACGGGTCGGACGGTCCAACTACTTGCTTGCCAATGTATCAGGGTACTGCCAAGTGGCAAGTGTCGATTGTTCACGGGGAGCTCGCCATGTGTCGATGTGAGGAAAGGGTCAAGGTTAAGTAGGTGCTTGAGGATTATGTATAAGTGAGCCTAGAGAGAGGCATTCCTCATCATAGTCTATGTAGCAGGAGGTAGCAACAGTGCTCTTATGTATTTATGCTTGTAACTTGATAAGTATTTTTAGGAGAAATCAATAAAGTGGATATTTGGTTCCTATTTTGGTGTGCTTTGGGTTTGATTTAGATAGCTTTGTGAGAGGTCCTATAAATGTTACTAAGTCGCAAACTTCAATCATAGCCTTAACTTCTTGAGTTTCTCTTAACACGAGGTCAACCAATGAGAAACTCCTGCTAGCTCCGACTAACTAACCATAGCTCCAAAGTAACCTAATTAATTTAGCCAAGAATGTGAGATCTTCTCACCAATTCTGTTTCAATTGAACTTTGACCATAATAAGGAACATATCCAACAAGGTTGGCTCAGTTGGTTAGCTTGGTATCCAAAATTTATCTGGTCTCAGGTTCGAGCCCCCCTTGGAAACCAAGATGCATAATAAGGAACATATGAATTCAAGATCATTAATGGCTACACACATGGATTCAGTCATGTAGGAACCTCAAGTTCCACAATAAGTGGCATGGCGATAAAGACCTTTCCTTTCCTTGAGGTCTATGATTCAACTCAGACATCAACTTAAAGACGTAACCAAGAGAAGGTAAAAAAACCATTCACTTGCAAGGACATTCCTGTGATCTAAGCTTCAGAAAGGTGTATAACATACTTCAAAAGATGTTCTGTGGGAGTGCGTTTCAATTTTGTTTTTGACAGCACTCACATGTGACTTATATTGTAAAGGTTGCCAAAAATTGTGACTAAGAAGAATTGTATTGGCCCTAGTGGGGGAAGGTACTAATCACACCACTTTTCTCATTTCATTCCCTTGTCTTTGGACTCTACTGATATACATACAAAAGATCCTTAAAGAAAGAGCAATTTTTTGAAGTATGTAAAAGTCAGATTTAACATGAGTCATGAGTCATGACCATTTACAAACTTGAAGCTGTAAACAAAAACCTATGGACAGAAAAAGCTTATGTAGATACTTGAACTTAACTCAATAAGAAAAAAAATTGAACTTAAAACTTCATCATTCAATTTGAAATCTGCCAAATTTATTCTGTGATATATATACCAGCATGAGTCCCTCGTACCCATTAGCATGACGGTAGACATACTGATCATGGCGATCCTTCCCCATTACATCTGATAATCAGGAATCCATATCCATGATATTAAAATGTATACTGCTAGGTCAAGTTCCAGCAAATTGCATCTGCTGGTCTTGGATATAAAACCGAAATTTATATAGCTTATTCTTCCACTTTGTTGTACGACCTTTGCATAGTGCCTCAATATTCAATTTTTGCAAGGCAGCTTCAAACCATCACAAAAAAGCGTATAAAGGTTCAAAGACATGAAACCCTAATGTTATAGCAGCCATTGATTTGAGGAAGTTGAAGCCTGCATGGACTTACTGAGAGCAAAGTGATGCGTGTAGTTGCACTTAATGGCTGGCAAAGGACGAAGCGGCAGCTCATGTGGTGCTGGATATAGTAATGACTCTAGTGACTCCTCTTCAGAAGCATTGGTTCCTTCAAGGTTTTCCATCGCTAAGGCTGCAGCACAAGTATTTCGTATGATAAATGGAGTCTTCTTCAGTAAAATATGCTGCAACAATCCAGCACCGGCCTTCTCTTCTCAACAATCCAGTGCTACTTTTATGTCTTGCGTGCTTTTTGTGTTGCAACAATCCAGCACTAGCCTAGCCTTCTCTTCTCAATAATCCAGTGCTACTTTTATGTCTTGCTTGCTTTTTGTGTTGCAACAGCGTTCAAAGGAAGTCTTTTTGGCATTGCCTTGCAAAAGGCAATAAAAGTTAATGTCAAAACTCAATGTCTAAAATCATAATTGTATGTGCACACAAAAAGTTTTGCCACATTGCCGAGGACTTTATTGCAAGAGCTCCCTTCTTATGATGCTCTCCAAAAGCGACACTCTAGGAATGAAATCGACATTATTCATAAACAATTCGCGTGTATATATTTTAGAAGGATATAGATTTCTTAAGAAAATTTCAAAATATGTTGAATTTTAGCTCATTGATTAAGTTTGTTAAACAACCCATACCGAGTTGGAGGACTATATACATTGTATATGAAAAATTTAGGTTTTTTGATGGCTTGCTTAAAATAATGGCGGAAATTTTTTGGCCTTGCCTTGCAAAGGCAATACTATGTGTTGAGGTTGGTCGATGGAGTTTAAAAAAAAATCAACGCTAAAGGCTAAATGGTTGTGGTGGACTTAACATTTAAGGTTTGCACCTTTGTGGGAGGCCTGAAATATAGCGTGTATGTCTGGAAAAAAGTAGAAGTGATGTGCAATCAAGGAAGGCATGAAAAGCATGATCGTTCTCGATAGTTTGCATAAGGAATTTTTTGCCAAAAAACATGTAGTTTGCATGCGAACCATAAATGTGTGAGGAGTGAGTTGCATAGGAAGGAATGCATGGCGTCATTGGTGCATGGGTCATTGGTGCATGATTAGCATTAAAATTAGAGTATGTACATATCAATAGCTTTTCAACTTTTTGAAAAGCAGTTATGCGAGAGAGATTAAATATCTAGAAATGAAATTGAGGGAAGTGTAATCTGCAGAACTTGAAGTTTCCGATGTAGTGGCGGAGCTCTCCACACCGTCCGAATTTGTAGTTCTTTTCATCCCAACTTTTTAGAGTCCGAATTTGTAGTTCTCTTCAATGCAGCTGACAAGGAATGATTGGTCAAAGCGAGGCAATCTGAGGTTGGTGTCGATCAAGTGCCATTATCAACAATCTCTTCATTGATTCTTGTAGATCCTAATGTTCATTCTCATGTAAGATGTGTTGTTCTATGTAGACATGAAATGGCAAATTATGTTTCTTAGATGCGTTCTATAATCCAAGATGATGGTTGCTCTCATGCATGAGTTTATTTGGTGTTGTTATTTGTTTATTTGTTTATTTGTGTGTGTGTGTGTGTGTGTGTGTGTGTGTGTGTGTTTTGTGGATTCGATGAGCGATCATGGAATCAGATATTTGTTCTACAGTTCAGATTCTTCTAGTGCTTCTCTATGTAGACATGAAAGGGCAAATCGTGTCTTTTATGCAATAAGCGTTCTATAATCCAAACTAAAACTTTTCCAGCTACAGAGATGAAATCATGAAGTGACTGTCCTTGTTCGATAGTGGATTATGGTTCCAACCTGTAGAGATCCCAAAAATCTTATTCTTTTTGCTCGATTGTCTGGATTTTTGAACTTGACTTGTAATATAGAATGAAAGCTTACAATCAGAGAAGCAGACCTGAAAGCAACCAATGAAACCATTAATTGAACTTGACAACAATAAGCAATGGAAAAGATGAAATAATGAAGTGATTTTTTATGTTCGATAGTGGATGATGGTTCCTGTAGAGATCCCAAAAATCTTATTCTTTTTTCTTCTGTTGTCTGGATTTTTAACTTGACTTGTAAAATAGAATGAAAGCTTACAATGAGAGAAGCAGACCTAAAAGCAATCAACGAAACCATGAATTGAACTTGACAACAACAAGCAATAGAAAAGATGAAATAATGAAGTGATTTTTCCTGTTCGATAGTGGATAATGGTTCTGACTTGTAGAGATCCCAAAAGTGTACTTTTTTCTTTTTCTTTTGTTGTCTGAATTTATGAACTCCACTTGTAATATAGAATGAAAACTTACAATCATAGAAGTAGACCTAAAAGCAATCAGCGAAACCATGAATTAACTTGACAACAATAAGCAATAAGTTGAACACTGACAACATTGAGAAATAAGCAGAACCTGATAGCACTAAGCAATAAATTGAACCGTGAGTTGTATTCTATAGATTAAAAAAGAAGGAAGTCATGGTTAGAACGCTTACTCTATAGATCAGCAATGGTTACAACAAAGATGACGAGAGTCAGGTAGCTACTTTCTCGCATTGTGTGTTTGATGCCCACAATTTTCAGTTTGTGCTATTCTAAGGCACGAAGACTAGCCAAGCATGAACTTCCCATTGTACTATTGTACTCGAAGGATAGTATTATTTGTCGACGAATTTTCACTTTGGATGGATTCAGTGGCTATAACCAAGTTAAAATCGCACCTGCGGATTGACATAAAACAGCTTTGTAAAAAATGGGGAACCTCTGCTTATAAAGTCATGTCATTTGGACTATGTAGTAATGCACCAAGTTCATTTCAGCAAGTGATGCAATTTGCTTTCAAGGAGTATTTGCAAAAATTTCTTGAAATTTATTTGGATGACCTTGGAGTCCATAGTGTTGATACAGACCATCTAGATCATTTGGAAAAATTCATTGAACGTTGTCACAAGTATCAAATTTTCTCGAATCCTGAAAAGTGTTAGATTTGGGTTACTCATGGAGTTGTTCTTGGACATGTGATATCAAGTCATGGAATTGCTACGGAGTATTCCAAAATCAAGGTCATTGTGGAGTTGCCACCACCAAGATCAATTTGAGCAGTTTATATTTATATGGGTCATGTGAATTATTATCGGAGATTCATTCTATTTTTTGCGAACTTGTAATGACCTATATATAAGCTGACTATTGTATCAATTTGGATGACTGAGGCATTGGAAGCATTTGAGAAATTGAAGAAAGCCTTAGCTTTTGCACCTATTGATGCATCAAAAAATGGTATCGGATCAGTTTTGACACAACCAGGAGAATACAAGAAAGATTATCCTATCAGATTTTCTAGTCGACAACTTACTGATTCTGAAAAGAATTATTCTACAATGGAACAAAAAGCGTTGGCTATGGTATTTTTTGTGAAGAAATTTTTGGCATTATTTAATGGCAGCACATTTTGCATTTTATACAGACCATCAACCATTGCTTTATCTAGTAAACAAGACATGCAATACGGGACACATTGCAAGATGGTTACTATTACTGGCTAAGTTTGATTTTCGAGTTGTGGTTCAAAAAGATAAACAACATTATCTTGCCAATCATGTCTCAAGAATACAAACAACACCAGTTAATACTGAAGTGGATGATGGGCTACCAGATGTTGCATTGTTCTATGTTGAAGCAGTACCTGAGTGGGTAGCAAATATTGTTGAATGTGAAGGATTTCAGATCATTGATGATCCAATCCACAAAAAGATCTTGGGTTACAAAAGAAGATACTCTACCAATCTCACCAATGTAGAAAAATCAGCATCTACACACAAAATGAGATGCAAACTCTAATAGAACTTGATGAAACATGAATCAAATGATAATGTACTATTGTTGTCCGCACAAAAAGCAATAAAGAATCACATAGAATATAAATGAGATGATTCCACCATGCTTCCAACTTTGAACTCTCTGAAAAAATATAGAAAATGTATGGTGCTCAGTTTGCACTCAGAACCATACAACCAATGAGTATCCAGTATTAAAGCAAAATCTGATATTGACATAGAGATTTTGAAATCTGTGCAACGCATCATTACACAAGATGACATTTTGCCCGTTTAGCCCCCGGATCATACAACTGAAGAGGAATCCCTATCAGACCTCTTATCCTTATCATCAAGGGGCACCCAATGCTGCAAAGCACCTGAATTGATACCATTGACATGCATCTCTACTTGAATGTTCTTGTACCATCAGCGCCTTATCGTCCTCTTCGAAATTTTTGACAGAGTCAGAAGCTCCTTCTTGGTGTTGTTGGATCTTCTTTCTAGCTTCGTTGTGTTTGAGGATGTGACAATCCTTTATGTCGTGATTGGATCTTTTGCAATATCTGTAGAAGAGTTTGGTCTTTGGTGGTTTTTGTTGACGACTGTGTTGTTGTTGTGATTGTTGTGTTGAATCTAGCTACTCTACCTTCGTCTTTTTGTCCTTGAAGTTCTTCTTCTTGAACTGCTGCTTATTATAGTACAATGCCATTGACTTGGTACTCGTTGTAGATAAGCTCTTTCTCTTGACCTCTTCCTCCAATAGACTTGTTGTCAGCTTCTGGAGAGACAATGCAACAGTATTGCTCAAAAATAATACTAGGTTGTCATAGGAGGATGGAAGACTGACAAGAAGAGACATCATTGAGTCTTCTTCTGAAATAGGAGAACTATGATAGCAAGTTGATTTAACAACTATTTGAATTCATTCAGATGATCGCTGACTGAGGTGCCTTCGCTCATTTTGAGTGTGAGGACCTTCTTCCTCAAAAAGAGACAAGTCGATACATCTGAAGTCTCGTAGATACTTGTAAGAATATCTCACGCTTCTTTTGAGGTGATGTTGTTTGATACATGAGCAATTTGAGTGTCCTTCAGATTTAAGGATACAATGGTAAGTGTTTTACCATCCTTTGCTTCCCATGTTGGAAGCAGTTCTGGTTCTACTGGTTTGACAATAGAACCATTGACGTATTCCCATAGCTCCGTCTTGATTAAGATCATTCTCATTTTGAACTTCCACATGTGAAAATCATCTCTATTGAACTTGTTGATCAAACGGATCTCTGAGGTTAAACCTTCCATTGTAATCAAATATCAGAGATTGGACACAAACAAAATATGAACTAGTTCTGAAAAACAAGCACGTATAGGTTTTTTTGTATGTCCTAGACTCTAGTAATCCAGAAAAGGACCCAAGATCTGATACCAACTGATGTTGGAGATGGCTTTGATGAATTATCAGCTCTGATACAACTCTGTGGGAAAACTTCTAAAACGAAGCCCCAACAACATGAGAAAGACAATGAATATTGTGAAGAATAGTGATAGTTGTGTGAATGAGGATCATGAATTACTTAGAGAACATAGATTACAGAACTATTTAGTTTGCGTTGAATATGATTATTAGTGTAGGAGTCTTAGACTACCATGAAGAGAGATTGCAGAAAACAATTAGGCATCTGTGACAACCATGCAATTCTCTAATACTGATATTATGATACAAAGAAAAGTAAGTATAATTAGGCTTCAAAGACAACCATACATTTCTCTGTTATGATACTATTTTCAAGGGAAGAGTGAGAGTTAATGAACATTCAACAAGAATGCAAAGAGATAGAATGATAGTGATTATGTATATTAAAGTTGTAGTAACAACGATCAGATCCCAATACAATTGTGCTGATAAGCGTGTGATCCTACTTACATAAACAAAACAATAGTTATCGTTCTGAATATTTTATCTCTCTCTCTCTCTCTCTCTCTCATCACCAACTCTGGTGAGTCAGCTACTGTGAAGACCCATTTTGGTCATTTGATCTCTAATGGAGTATCTTCATTCATCCCCTGCATCTCTAGTCACTCATTTACTTATAGCAGCTGATAGATCTTGTGTTATTCTAATTTTACAATTACAAGATCATTTACAACTGTTTAATTGACTAATTAGGACAATCATTATTGGAGCGTGAAGACGTAGCCAGTCTGTACTTAGAATCATGTGTAAATCTGCAGACCTTCACATTTTTTGTATTTTTTGGGAGAATTGTCGCATATCTGAAAGTGTGTGAAATGGACTAAAACCTTCAGTGAACACTTTGTTGCCTTTTTTGCAAAAACCTTTAGTGCTTAGAAAAGACCGAAAATGGAGTGGAAGTCTTTGGCAGGTTTTTTGCCTGTTGCGACATTTAGATAAAAAATGTAGACTGTTGAAAATTAGTTCATTTTCTGCAGACATCTTTGAGAGAGTAGTTTTGAGAGAAAGAAGGAGGGCTATTGGGATGAGTAGGAGTTAGATTAGATTCCAACACACTAAGATATGCACCTTTGGTATATCACTAATTGTTGGATAATGTAGATCCAACTTGGCCTTCATCAACTTGAGCATGCGCATCCTATCTATCATTACTTTATCGTTGAAGGTGTGCTAAGGGGGATTAGGGAATCGTCTCTTTAAATCATCTATGACCCGACGCTTTTCAATGATAGGGACAACGCTCCAGCCTCTGAATATATTCCTATCAAACGCCCCATGACAGAGTTCTCTCATATAAACTAGGACCTCCTTCCCCTTAACATCCTCAACTATAGCCCCTGACATATCAATGTCATAGTATAATATCGGATCGGCTCTAGCAAGTGGGGCATTGCAACCAGGTGGTGGTGAGTCATCTCTATATCTAGGCTCCTCGAAATCATCACCTCCACAAGCAAAAAAACAACCACCTATATGACGCTTACGTGGTGCTGACCTAGCAACACGAGGTGTGGAGGTATGAGGAGTGGACCTATGTGGCCTCTGTGATGGTACATGTGAATCTGCACTAGTGGGGGGCCTTTGAGGACTACCCTGTTGTGAAGCCGCTGGAGGGTTTAACATGGACCTATACTGCTGGAGAACAACATCCATTTGTTCTCTCTGCCTAGCAGATGCACTACTTAACCAATGCATACACTCTTCATGAGACGGAGACCCAAGAGATGGAGGGTCAGACATTTGCATATTAAAAATGAACTACAATTAAGATAACAATGATGAGCATAAAACATAAAATTAACTATAACCACAAACCTAAACATAAACTTTATCCACTTTTTATTCAATTTCTCTCTGATAATCCTTACCTCTGATCACTATTTCTAAATCCTTAATTTAAATCTTTTACCCTAAATCTCTTATATCATGTCCTCTTGTATACCCTTTCTATAAATCCTTTAATCTAAACTCTAAACACTAAAGTCCTTTTCAACTGTCTTACTTGTTTTCATAAGCTTAAAACGTTTATCTTTATCAAGTTGTAGCATATGCTCTTCACATTATTTTAGAAAGTTTCAATTGAAAGAAAATACCCACAAACAAAGCAACAAGATTTTAACAAAACAAAACAACAATATTTCAACAAAACAAGGAAACAAGATTCACAATAAACAATTCTCACCTCGTCTTGAAAAGCTTTACCCCAAGAAACTTTACTCAAAACTGAGGATATTGTGACAAAAGTGAGGAAAAAGAGTGTCAATGTGAGAGAGAGAGAGAGATAGAGAGAGAGAGAGAGAGAGAGAGAGAGAGAGAGAGAGAGAGAGAGAGAGAGAGAGAGAGAGAGAGAGAGAGAGAGAGAGAGAGAGAGAGAGAGAGAGAGAGAGAGAGAGAGAGAGAGAGAGAGAGAGAGAGAGAGAGAGAGAGAGCAAGCTTTACTCAAACTGCTTTAACTCTAATGACAAAGAAACTGACTCTCTCTCTCTCCTCTCTCTAGAACTTAGGACCCAATTTTAGAACACCAGTAGCCTAAAATAGTCAATTTTGGCCTATATGTCCAAATAACATGATTTTGGTGTCATTTTGAAGGTCTTGAAGTTTGACACTTCTTCATACTAAAAAACTACAGTAAATAAAAAACTTTAGACCTGGTTCACACTGTGAAAGTCTAGCACCAAAGCTATGTACAAAAATTTCCAATTTAGGCCTCAAACTAGCTAGAAGATGTTGAGAATTTTCACAACCAATAAGGGCCCAAAGTAGACTAAATAACACTTAACAAGGGCAACTATCCCTCAAGATAGTTGAGTTTAGTTAAGTGAGAGCATTGTCTATAACTAGGCAAGAGACATCAGCTTGTGAATCTTTTGGCTCATTTGCAAGTGAGAGCTTCTTGCTTCCTCCTTGTGAATGTGAGCCATAGGGATCTCCATTGATAGGTCTCATGTGCCCTATCCACATGAATCAATTCTCATGTTCATATCTTGTACTATTCTTTCCATTACTAATGTGATTCCATTGAGATCTCATTGTTTCTAGCTTTTTATGGACATGCTATCATGATTGTCTTGTTCTCTTCTTGCTTCTTGCTTTTCTTCATTGTTTTTGCAATTAGTTTGGGATTTGGCACATGAAATTTCTTGGTATCAGAGCATAGATTCTGAATTCATGATAATTCTATGAGAATTACATTGGATTTGATAAGTTTATTGCATTTGTAGCTTTCTTTTTGCTAATTTTTGAGTTTGAAAATCTCAGGTCTGAATCGAACAATTTTTGACATTCAATTTCATTTTAAATTTCTGATTTGACTCAATAGTTTTTTAGATCTTTGTCTTAGCTTTCATTTGCACCAATTTGCAAGCCATTTGGGTAAGTTACATAAAAGTTATTGCATTTTTTCCAAAAGCTATCAAAATAGGTGATTAGAATTTTGCTTTCACTTGATTTGAATTTTTCATATTTGAATTGAGTTTTTATCTCAAGTTTCTTTAAAGAATTGTCTTACTGTAATTTGATCCACATGGCAGGTCGTTTGGATTAGTATCCAAAAAGTTATGCCAAATCTTGAATTGTAGCTATACTTTTGTTAGTTTTTCTTCTTTAAAATTTTCAGACTTGTTCTATGGTAAATTTGACCTATCAAATCAATTCAATTATTGATTTGATCTTATAGACTTGTTGTTAGCTCTTCAGAGGTACTGAGTTTGTGTGATTTGGATCAATATTGAGGAAGTTATGATCAGATTAGTGGAGATGGGTCAGACTAGCCAAAATTTTGAAAATTCTCTTTTGGATTTCTTTCAAGTGAGAGAAAAGCACTTCATTTTTCAAATTTAAAGTTTTGTTTCTTTTGTAAAAACTTTTCAACCTTTTTGAAATTTTTGAAGATCCGACCAACCAAATCCGACGTCAGATCCGATGGTCAAAACCAATGATCAGATCCGATGGTTAAATTTTTCTTTTTCTTGCATCCAACAGCCTACCCGGTGAAAAATGCAAAAATTATGCTTGGTGAAGGCCAAAATCATGTATATAGGATAATCACACATGTGTGGAGCCTGTTCCCACGTGTGAAATTAGTGTACTTCTCATGTACCATAATCATATATGTTGCATATATGTTTTATTTTAGTCCTAGTGGCTAAAAAGGCCAAAAACTAGTTTTCTAGATATATGACACATGGCATCAATCTATTGAGTGCATGAGCCAAATAATTTGGTTAGGTGTCACATCCCATGTGTAGAGGACAACTCACACGTGTGGAAAAAGCTGAAGTAGGCGAGTTTTTGCTTCTAGAAGTTTTTCATGAAGATCTCCATATAGTCGAAAATGCTCAAAATAGAAAGTTTGATCCAAGTGTCAAATTTGCATGATGAT
The DNA here is from genome assembly GCA_029204225.1 of Diphasiastrum complanatum. Lineage (NCBI taxonomy): Eukaryota > Viridiplantae > Streptophyta > Lycopodiopsida > Lycopodiales > Lycopodiaceae > Diphasiastrum > Diphasiastrum complanatum. The sequence goes on from CM055100.1 coordinate 6,216,299, forward strand.
GACAAAGCATCCTCAACGTGTGAGATCTGATGCATGATCAATACCTTGAGCTCCAAGAAGTGAATATATAGAGGCATATTTGGCCACAATCAATATGAAACATCAATCTTGATTTTGGAAGCAATTTTGTGTAATTCTCTCTATTTGTCTACATTTGTTTTGATTGTTTTGAGGATCGGTTGTACCATTTGGCAAGCATTTTCTCAATGAAATCATATGTGTTTTGCTTTTTGATTTTCTAGTAGTCCATTGCAAGGGCAAACCATATTATTCGAGATACAACAAAATGTTTTAATAAATTTCTTCGCAAAATTATTACAAAGATTGTAGAAGCTAAAAGATCAGATTGAGAGCATAAGCTTTAAGTGATCTTATGGCCATTTTGCATGACCTATAAGCTGTCCACCAAGTACACCTCTTTTCTGTTAGAATTCCTATGTAAAAACTAGGTAAATGATATCAGCCTTGAGATATTTATCTAATTCGGATTTCACTAACAAGGAGTATTTAAGCTTGAATCTATACTATCTTTGTCTGATTGGAATTGATTCTAGTAGCAAGTATTTCTATGTTCTCACAGTTCAGTAGGTAAACCTATCAATTCTTCTAAGGAATAAGCAAGAAGATCCAGATATTTGGTTAATATTTGGAGATATTTTATAGTTCAATCATAGGTAGAGTTTTACTATAGTTCAGAGTAGGCCTCTGTGCGATTCCTAAACTTTGGACATAATCTTTATCTATTAGGTCTTTAGTGAGTGCTTTACTTTCTCCCAAGTCATGATTATCATCCTGATGACGCTTGCTATTTTCTTGGTCTAGATCCTAATCCACCTTGTAACATTCTAAATGATTTACCGCACCATCTTCTAACATAACCAGGGTATCCAAGTGAGGACTTGGTAAGTGTTGTGGCCGGAGTTTGTAAGGTGTCTTTGAGGGAATGGCCTGCAAATCTGAAGTTGGAGTTTATAACTCCATTGTGTTGTATGGTTGGGATAGGAAATAATGAAGGATTGGAGGTCTTTGTACTTAGAAGTGGAGTTAAAAAATTTGCTGTGTGTCTCGATTGTATTTAGCGTTGAAGCATTCATCTCATCAATTGGTAGTCTAGGAGACATCACTTGGCAAGTTGTCAAGTTGGCTGGAACCTGGAGAATGTCAAGTTGCTTGGTGCCCAATGATTGGTCTTGGAAAATATCTGTGTCAAATATTGGAACATCAACTTGGCTAGTTTGGAAATTGACAAAGGAAAAGGCTGATTACAGCGTGGCCAATTCAAGCATTTAAGAAGGGTGACATCAAGCATGGCTAGTTCAAGACATCACACAAGCTTAATGAAGACAAGCATAAGCATGCATCACAATCATTAAATCTCACACTCGCTCCTTCACACACACACGCACGCACACGCGCACGCGCTTGCGCACAGACACACACACACACACACACACACACACACACACACACACACACACACACACACACACATTCACATAAGACTCAATAGGAGGGAACTCTTTAGCTCTTGTTTTTCACAAATGAGCATGGAGAATATACAATACAAAGAGTTTCTCTCTTATGTACTTGGATCCAAAATTCACGTTGTGGAAAAAAAATCGAACCATGTACAAAAAAGGACCATAAATGAGCCTACTTACAGCTCCAAGAGTGATTGATTGATTGACACACCTATCAAATGCAAAACTAGTCACCAAATATTGATCTAGATTAGCAAACTAGGATCTTACAACCAAGAGCAATGAAAAAATATAGAATGATCAAATATGGAAATCCGACCCCACACGTGTGTGTTACGGCCTCCAGTACGGTGCCTATAATCAGAGAATTATAGTAATCAAGTTTTGATTGCAATGCAAACACAAAAACACAAGACAAATAGTGAAGAAGCTCAATTGGCCTTTATAGTGGAAGAAACAAATTGGCAGATTGGAGAAACGTGTTGTTAATGTAGGCATCTTTTCACATTTTCAAATATTTTGATAGTGTGGTTGACTATGTGTCAAAGATTATTGATTTTTAATTTTTACAAAATATTGTTTGCAATGTCTTTGATACTGCAATGCTATAATTGTGCTGGTGTTAGATGATGGACCATAGACGCACTACCATTTTGAATCACGATTCAAAATCAAGGTTAGAATCGTGATTTGGAAAAAAACCAGAATCGTTTAGAATCGTTTTTTTTTTTAAAATTTGTTTTGGGCAATATGGGTATCATGAGCTCTGATTAAGAGCATTAATACTATGTAATTTGCCGACTGTTTCGGGTGCAGGATGGTCTGGTTTAGGTGCATTAATCCATATTGGATTCTGTCAAGGATAAAAATTCAAAACTAACCTCTAGCCTGTTCGTTACGATCACAGATGGTTCAAGTGGGACAGAGACAAAGAACTGTAGAGCAATTGTACCTCGCTTTTTGCTTCAGGGGGTGTTGCCCCCCAATCCCCCCCATCGGAGGGGGGGGGGGGACAGTAGCAGGGGGGACGCTGCCCCCCCCCTGCCCCCCCCCGTAGATAAAGATGGGGGTCCAAATGCGTGCCGATAAGGGCCCAATATTTAGCCCAAACCGTAGCATTAACATATACTGAGAACCAGAGCAAATAACAACCAAATAGCTACTGAAAATAAGATCTGTTTGTGCCCTATCTACTGCACTTATGGGAGGCAAAACACGGGTTTTTTTTACCATTGCTCCCCTAAGAAAATTTCAGTCATAAGCTATTTTTCCCTTCTTTTTTTTTGCACGATTCTGGGATTGAATTGCGATTCGCAAAATCGCGGACCTAGTGAATCACGATTTGCTGCAACTATGTGATGGACATTGAGGATAAAGCCATTATGTCAACGACAAACCTTGTTGAGGTCAAACATAGTAGTTAACAAAGCATTGATTCATACATGTCCAAGGTAATTTTATACAAATTTGCTATTGGTGACTGGCAAATGTTATTTGTAAAGTGCAAATAAAAGATCTTACCTAAGTTAACAATGATTAACTATGCAGTGCAATTTTTTCTTTCTAGAGTGCTAGGCTAGAAGGGCTATTACCCATTAGAATCCTAAGCCCTATTAAACTTAAATTATTTCTTTTGCTAATCAGAGTGTGTAGATCAGTTGCTTGGTGGAGAATTGTTTCTATTTTTTGTTTTGAATCTATTGTGTTGTTTGAAATTCTACTGATTTCATTCTCAACCTTATTATAAGAGCAAGATTTCAAGAGAATCATTGCTAGATAACACATTTGGGCTTCGTTGAGGAGGAGGAAAAGCAAGCATACAAGTAGAATTTGAGTAGATTCTAAGTCACTCTTAGAGATTTTTCCATTGAAAATGAAGTTTTTTAGTTGTGAAAAATTGGAATAGCTCATTCTTGGTCAAATCTCAATGGAATTGGATGAGATTGGAACGTAGTGATGTTCATGAGCAAGGTGCTAGAATTTTTTGAGATTTGAGATTTGATAGGACACCTTTCAATGAAGTAAAAGCATTGAACTAGACAGGGTGACATCATCCACAGATGGCAGTTTACAACCATGTTGAGTTTGAGAAGAGATTCGAGACCAGCCATGAGAGAGAGAGAGAGAGAGAGAGAGAGAGAGAGAGAGAGAGAGAGAGAGAGAGAGAGAGAGAGAGAGAGAGAGAGAGAGAGAGAGAGAGAGAGAGAAGTTGCAAGTGTTTATGTCCAAAACTTGTTGGGAAGATTTGCATTTATGTTGTAGCTTTTACAAGAGTTTTGTTTTTTCTTCCTACTACTCTATTTTAGTGTGGAGTATAGCATTTTGTGATTGACATTGGATCCAATGTGCAAACAAATAATTGTTCATTTTTGTTAAGATAAACTATCACCCTCCATCAATACATAGTGTCTTTATCTTCTTTCTAGTTTGAACTTGTTGTGCTGACAAATAAATTTTCATGTTTTGCTTTGTATTTGAGTGCTAGCTTTTATCTTTTAAGTGAATTCTTGCACTCTGCTTAGTGTTAAGATTTAGACTTGACTAGAAAATGTAACAAGAAAGAAAAAGAGTCAGGTAGGCATTAAGCAAGGAAAGTATGGAGGGCCTAAGGCCTTAGGCCCATGGTTGATGCCATGCTCTCCAACCACTTCCTAGGGTGGAAGTAGTGCTACAGATTGAAGGGCAACTCTACCCTTCAAAAAAATAGGTTTTCCTTAAAACTGAAGGAATGACCATTTATTTCCTTTCATATTTGAACGGTGCATGATTTAAATGCCCTTCATTTGAAGGACAAAAGGCCTAGGACGGGCATTTTGCAGCACCCGGAAGGCCCTTGGCTAGGACCTTACCTCCCCCATAAGGCCCTAGGGCTTATTGTTCTAAGGGGCATTATGCCTATCACGTGCCCCTTTTCACGTGCCTCATACATTGAACCGTTTGAATAAAGAAAAAGCTGAATGCATGCATATAGGGAGGAGTGTCTCACTAGGAACAAAGGGTCCACCCTCACCCTCATCCAAGGGTGCAAAATGATATCACGATCTATCAACCATCAAAGATCATTCTGCACTTGCTCGCCTTGCTATTCCATGTACAAACCTCTAAGCTTTGTCTTTGCCCATTAGAGTAACAATAGAAAGTTTTGATTGTTTAGGGGAAAGAGAAAGTATTTTAGAACATGATGTGACTGATTTCCTTTGAATCATCGACAAACATGAATCAAAAGGGCTTAATCATCTGGTGTTAATTAAACTCATAAATCAGGTGTCTTTGCAGCTGCATCGGGGTCAACCAAATGTCCTGATTCTGCTTTTCTCTGTACTTTGATTGAACATTTAACATTTAACACACTATTAACACTCTAATAAGGACAGTGTTCCCAAAAAGGTGATCTTTTGTAAAAGTGAGCTCAAGAAACGAAACAGTTAGTGGGTTTTCATTGACATAGACTTTGGGCAGTGGAGGGTGTCACTCTCAGTGGATTAAAAAACAAAAGTAAAGAGGAAGGTCGGCAGAAAGATACTATTTGAGTGCAAAAAGATGCCTGAAATGATTCATAGCTCCAAATTGGTTCAGAAGAGGATCCACTTGTGCCATCTCTGAAGGATCCAAGGATAGCGCATTGGAAGCCTTTGTGCTCCATTTCGTAGAGACCTGTTGGAAAGCGACATATTTGTTTTGTAAAAGGCTCAGGCTGGCAGTTTTTGATTCAATAGCAAAGGTGGCAGTCCGATTCCTTCACGAGCACGCCTCCTTCCGATTTGCATAAATAGTGAGCGTGGCTTAGCTGCATCACAAAAAGCATCATTCCATGCGTTTCACCACTGATAGACGTGGTTCTGTTGATGATCTTCCTGATACGAAAACTCATGTGTGTTGCTAGAAACTGTCAAATTTCATCAGGTGCAGATTCTATGTTGAAAGCACTCGGATTGATACTAAAGCATGATAAAAGCAGTGCCATGCAACTCAGCATAGGCTCTAAATTCTATGAAAATGTCTATCAGATACCACATTTGGAGCATCCTCAAGGTAAGAGAGCTCAGAGAACATTCCATGCATGCTATGGAACTGAGATGCATCTAGCTTAACTGCACTTGCGAAGTTCAACTATATTATCTTAAGCTGGAAAAGCTTAAGTCTTCAATAGAAGACATCTTTTTCTCAGATTTTCAGGTTATTACTTGAGTTTGCTATTCTGGATTGACTAAGTGACAATGGAACACTTGGGTTAGCAGTTGATGGAACACTTGTGTTCTTTTTCAGATTTTGGGCTGGAAAGTGCAGTCCATATGTGGATGCTACACCGAGAATCCAATAATGGCTGCTTCCACCGTTCAAGGTGCCGCCTTTTCCCTTTCACCTAGTTAAGTTCTTCTCTACTTGCTTCATTGAGATCACAATCCAGCAAACTTATGTTATATTAGTAGAACTGATCATTAATCTCGTTGTGAAGTAGATACAAAGAAGCATAAAGTGGATGCGAGATATCTTCAAACGACAATTGCCGAGAAAGCTAAAAAGATCCCAGAAGAAGGCATTAAGGCTACGAAATCTGTAAGATTTGAGACAAATGACCATGATGCAGCAGCGGAAGCAACCAGTGATCACAAGCTGCCTTATGATGTAATTACAGTTTTTGCTGTTTCCTATAATTTGCCAACGTTCATGACCCAGTTTTGGTATCCACAATATCCAATTAACCCGAGGGAGGGAGAGAGAGGAATAGATTTAATCTAGAGCATTGATACTTCAGGTACGTTTGAGATTATCCAACGTAAGAATTGTGTTGCATGCAGACTATTCACCTGAAGGTAGCGATGCACTGTGAAGGATGCAAACAGAAAGTCGTCAAGGTTCTCTCGAGAATGGATGGTATGCATTGCCCGTTTCAGTTGAACACCTCTAATCAAGCTTGCCGAATCACATAGCCGGAACGAACCCTTGCATAATCTAAAGACGAGTCCATTTAATATTAATTTGCGTATCTGATTATTGTTGATATACTGCAGTGCTACTTAAGGCATGGATGTACTGCTATTGTCTTGATTGTTTGTTTGTGTGTTGATTTCAATCAGAGGTCAGACAAATTGATATTTCCATGAAAAGGCAGAAGGTGGACGTCAGCGGCTTCATCGATCCGAAGAAGGTGGTTGAGGCGATACAAAAGACTGGGAAAAAGGTAGAATTGTGGTTGGAGGATGGGGCTGTCTCTGTGGATGTCCAGTCTCAAGGAGAATCTGACGCAAGAAAAAACTCAGGTTCAGAGGAAACTAATTTGCAGGATCCTTCTATTTTAAATGTCGCAGATGAGCTCAAAGGCAATGGTGGAACAAAAAAGGCTGGCATGCAAGAGGAGGATGACGGTGCAGATCCTTCTGCACCTTCAGGCAAGCAACCATCCGACCAAATTCGAGAGGAACTCCAAGCTAATCCTAATCCATCGGATCTTCATTCCGCCTCGCCTTCGCATTTGGACCATACTCTACCAGAGGAGCAAGAATCAGTGAAGAAAAGTGAGAAGAGCGCAAGAAATAAGCAATCCTGCAACGAAGACGTGCCTTCTAAGGCAGCCACAAATTTACCACATCAGTCTGCAGAGCCACAGAAGGCAGAAAATTCAAAGTCAAGCAATGAACTCCAAGAGAAGGAGAAAGGAAAAGAGATTCTTGAAGATGAGATTGAAACAAGCAGAACATCACCTTCTTCTGAAGAAACCCAGCAGGCTCGAGAAGAGATAAAAGTTGGAACTTTCTGTAACAACAGGAATACCTTCACATCTAGTCTAATCTCTTCTGCGGAAGAATTTTTGCAAGAACTCTTGACAGGAAGGCTGATGAAAGCCAGTGAGACATATAAACATTCCGCGGGGAGAAAGCAAGAGGCTGGATCCAATGAGATAAATAATGAGACAGTTGGCAATGACTTCAAATCACTTGGAGCTGACAAAGGAACTGACAGAGGTGATCATGTGAGAGGAGCTAAGCAAAGCAAGCCATCTCCTTATGTAGCTACCGGTGCCGGTGCTCATTCTGAAGCTAATCGTGCTGTCAATAGTGGAAGAGATCGTGACCATAGCTGCAGCAGAAAGGACAGCCAGCATCTGCGTGGAGAATTTGACAGCGAAAAGGCTAGAGCTCCTCGAAGCGAGAAGCTTTTGTCTTCCATAGCGGATGTGTTGATCCTGGTTCGACGGGATAATCCACCTCGCACTCCTAACTACAATCACAGCAGTGCACGGCAGTTGGATCACAGATCCAGCAACCTTGCAGATGGAAAAACTGTTCAGAGAGCAAAAACAACTGACTACAATCATGCCGGAAAGATGCCTGCCCGAAGGAAAGATGCTTCCTGTCAAACGATCTCAAGCCAAGGGGCTGGTGAACAGATTCCTTCGATATCCCCATGAATTACGCGTTAAGAGCAGGAATGTGCAAGTGCAGGAGCTTGCCTGCAAACATCAATGGATCACCCACATAAAAAAGATACGGCTAATTTCCAAATTGCAAGTCCTGACTACGATCACTATAGGAACATAAGAAAGGTTTGCAATCCAGACGTAGTTTCATCGGCGCAAGATAGCTTTAAATAACACACCAATAACTTATCTGCTTTGAAAGATGCTCCACCAGATCGAGCTACCTGGCCTCATGATCACCATCTTCGTGAGGGCAGATCATCCTCATCAATAGCATAGATACTCTATACCTGGCTCTCAGTGATGTGCCGAAAGAGATATGGTTTATGTCTAATATTACAGACAAAATAGTAATAATGCAGACAGATACTTTTGCTACATATTTGATGAGATTGCATATACAATCAAATTTTCATGCTTTAATTCATCTTCTGAGTTTCAGTGCTCCTAAAAAAGAATCGGTACTTAGGTGACATCCAAAAGCAGTTTCATGTACGACATATCCGTGATGTTCTTCACAAAATTTCCTCCGTTGGGCCTTGCCTTTTGAATGCAGAACAATTCGTTGCAGTGCTCAATGGAAATCCTAGTTGAAAACAAGCGGTGTGGCAAGTCACATGACCTTGCCTTATCATGTCAGCACATTCTATGCTACTTAAGCATGACTTGATTTTGCGTTGGTGAACTAGTGTGAAATATTTGTCCAGCTTGGTTGATGCTCGTACTTTCATCAAATAGTTAGGTCTGACAGAAGATGGTGATCTCCATTGCTCTAAATAAACACTCATTTCTTTGAATGTTCACATTATTCAATACTAATAATGTTATGATTGAATCATTCTATAATCATGTTCTAAACACATCCATGGCTCTAATCAAATTATCAACCTTTCTTTCTCAGGTGCTCCTCAATAAATAGTGTCATTATCTGCTATTCTGTATAATAGTACAAAAATTCTGTGATCTATCATATTGGTATCCTCGTATACATAAATTCCATCTCTCAAGGAGGGAAAGAATTTTGTTGTACCTCAATCTCTATATATATGTATACATATACATACATACATATATATATATATATATATATATATATATATATATATATATATGATAGTAAGAATAGGAATCTTAAAAGCACGATAATTGCTTGCTTTGATGTCCGATCCTTTCTAATGAATGGACTTAAAAAATGTGCACCCATATTCCAGTTATGTACCAGAACAATGATTATTTTACTAACTTGTATACTCATGATCACATTTGCACCTTGTGATCAGTAAATTTCCCCGTCAAACCTGATCACACAAAATGAACTAAAATTACTTAGTGGAATTAAGGAGCACTTTTACTTTTTCCGTTGAAGAATCAAGTTTTCAAGCACACATAAAAGTTAAAAGGACAAGGGATCTTACACGTGAGTTTTAGCTTTCTTGCTCTCGATTTATGAGTAGTTCATTTATAAAAGGCTTAAGTACCTTAAAGAACTGCAAACAATAGCAACGAAAGAGTAAACAATCAAAATCATCTGTCCCACAACAGCAGCTAAGTTATATATGCCTTGCGTTTCAAACCCACCTCTAGTCTCTCTCGGTGAGTTGTACATGCTTATCATGTATCCAATCTTTACTGCCTCCCCACCACTTTCTTATACTTTTTCAAGAGCACATGGTTTCATTTTCAGCATTTGTCATGTTAGAACTAGAATTTTGCACATTCTTCAATCTCCCACTTGGATTGATCTACTCTACACTCTCTCTTCCTCATTTTAGTCTATTGTTCAATAGATAATCACTCTCTTCATTAGGATTCTCTAAAGGGCCTCTCTCTCTCTCTCTCTCTCTCTCTCTCTCTCTCTCTCTCTCTCTCTCTCTCTCTCTCTCTCTCTCTCTCTCTCTCTCTCTCTCTCTCAAGCTACTTTTCTCTCCCTAAGCCTTTACAAATCTAACCTTAATTACCGTGCTTTTGTAGCTATTTCTCGTGTGTGTGCCTCTAAATTGTGTCGAAATTTGTAGAAAAAAGCTCTCCTTTCTTTCTAGTGGCAATGTTTTGGAAACTACTTTTTTATCACACATTGTAGGGTTTTTGAAATGTCCTAAAAAGCTATGTGTCCTCACCACTATTAATTGTACATTCTCGCTACCATTCTTTTCCTAAGCCCTAAGCCTAAAGACACCTTAGTCCTAACTACAATGCTTGTCAAAAATGTACTGTATGTGTTTGTGAGAATTGTCACCATTTGCACACAATTGCTTTCTCTCTCTCTCTCTCTCTCTCTCTCTCTCTCTCTCTCTCTCTCTCTCTCTCTCTCTCTCTCTCTCTCTCTCTCTCTCTCTCTCTCTCTCTCTCTCTCTCTCTCTCGTATGGTCTACAAAATGGTTTGAATAACCACATTTTGAAAAACGATTAGAAGCCATGTGGCCTCACCACTCTTGATAAACAACCCTTCTATATGTATAGGGTACATTCTCTCTCTCTCTCTCTCTCTCTCTCTCTCTCTCTCTCTCTCTCTCTCTCTCTCTCTCTCTCTCTCTCTCTCTCTCTCTCTCTCTCTCTCTCTCTCTCTCTCTCTCTCTCTCTCTCTATCTCAAAATGACATTGCAATATCTACTCAAGAAGTTCACATTGGCTTCTACAATTTAAATTACGACAATACGTTATAGTCCACAATAAGAAATATGGCACCAACATCTAGGATGAGAAGGAATGACAATTTGGACTTCTATATTGTACAATACATGGTTTGCAAGTATCTACTTGCGAATCAATTATTTAAATAAGTTTATCTAGTCCACTAGTTGATCCACTAAAATTAATGAGCCTATCTACTCCACTACTTATCCTCTACCTGTCTCCTCCCATAATCTCACACTCCACTAATTGCACCCATGATGTCATGCTCATGCTAGAGGACTCATAATGATCCAATTTTTATTGACTCTATGTTTGTCTAGACAAAAAGTCAAATGTGTGGACTAATGAATAGAGTCCTAATTGTATGTCTATTTCCTAGTAACTATAGTTGCAATGCCCACACTCCCACTTGGAAATTATATCCATGTAAATTCAAGTGCTAGGTTATTGTGGAAAATATGCTACAAAGATTATGATATGAGTGTAGATTAGAATAAATAAACTAGGATTTTCTTTTTCCCCACTTATTGACGTCTTTTGATGCTAGTTCATCCTAAAAATAGCTTGCAATGCATGCTTGGGCAAATTGCAATGATGATTAAAAGATTACATTGAGCTTTGTGAGATCAAACTTAATTCTACTTTATGTTAAGCAGTGAGAATGCAATAAACTGTGAGTTGATCTCCATGCACAATCCAAAAAAAATCTTGATTTTGCAAAAGTATTCTTTCTCAGTTAACGTGTAACCACGTAGCCGACAAATATCCAAGCTTGTCTTCAAAATAGCAAGGTGATTGATATCATTTACGAGGGAGTCTGACGAATTGTGAGTAAATATTAGCAGGTTCTACAAGTTTTCTACTAAAATTTTTGATGGCCATGAGATCAATGAATAATAAAAGAAAAAAAATACATTACTAGAAAACATTGCACAAATTATATAGACCACACTGAAAGCACCTTGAATACATGAAATGGAAATATTAGGTTATCCCTCTCTCAAACTAATTACAAATCAATCAAAGTTTAGATGTCCACATTAAAAATGTCAGACAAAAAGTAACTATGGATGTTTGAACAACTAGCCTTAAGATATCTTAGGCCAACCCTTTGAGGGCAAAGCAAGCATATGAAAAAGATCTTGCAGGCTTAGGATGAGTTTATGCATAAACATATTTTCCTTCATATCCAACCCCTTGACATGAAAATAAACAAAACACTCATTCTTGCAAGATATGTGTTTTTCCATATTCATGTGTCTAGAAAAATTTGTACATGTGCATGATGGCTCATTGCCAATTGTCACTTGATAAGTTACACTTGTTCGAATGCTATCAAAACTGTTATTAATATATAACTCATGTTCTGAAGGTACTTTGGTCACCACCCTTACATGCCCTTTCAATGATAGTCCCTTTTCCATTCTATCTCTAGTAGACTTTGACATGCCATATCGATTTCTCATACATGCATGTTATGATGCTAGACTGGTTGGCAAGATTCATGTCAAGATTGTTGCAACTCACATTGGAAGGTGCTTGGTGTTCTCCAGTTTTGTTTCTCTATTGTGAAACATTATGGGAGCATGAAGTAGATATATATCCAACTTGGTTCAATGTGTCTACTTCAAACCACAAAAGATTTCTTCCTTGTTGCACATACCAAACACCATTGACAATTGGAGGCGACATAGTGACATTAGGATTGACTTTCCAAATACACGTTATATATCTTACACAAAACTACACAAACTAATTTGTTTATCCATTTTGATGATTTCTTATTCCAAAAAAATCTAGGTGCCACTCTTGCTTTGATCAACTTGTTGCAATGTCTTCTATTGGTAGCCTTCATACCGTTGTGGGTATTCTTTGCATATAAATAAAATAGTTGGAAGTAGAAATAAGTTGCGAGGGCCATGGCAACCTGCGAGTGTAAGCCCATAGCCCAATGAGCACTTGTAAATAATGTATTTTAAATAAACTAGACTTTGGGCCATGTAATTAAAATAACGTTAAAAAGGCCAAAGTTTAAGTTAACTAAGTTTCCTAAGTTTTGTTTAGCGGTCAAAAGTCAAATAGTGGTAGGTGGGGTGTGCTTCTTTGTACACCATAGATTAGAATGTGTTTCTTTTCAAGGGTTAGGATTTCAATCCTACCTTCTTGAAGTAGCCCATAGAAACCAAGAGGCAAGGGCCTCCCCACTGATAAAAAGACACCTTTTGTAACCATTTGACATGCCAATTGAGAGGAGGAAACTCTACTATTTTGGAGATTCAAGCATCCTCATTGAGCTATTGTCTCGTGTCTTTTGCTATTTGCTTGTAATTTTTTTCCCCCTTCATTTGCTATTTCATTATTTATGTTAACTTAAGCTTCTCCAATTGATTTGTGTGATTGGACGGTTGGAAGCTAGCAGAGGAGGTGTGGAGAGGTAGTGGAGACCTAAAACATTCTCTAAGGGCTTGACATTTCATCACAACCATAAAAAAATCACAAAAAATCCACAAATCTACATTTTGGAGGAAAAAAGTGGGCTAAAATTACATCATACTTTATTTCTCCCAAACCAGTAAAAAGTAACTCTTGCATGAATGGCAGCAACCTGAGAACACTATTCCAGACCTGCATAGAAGCCCGCGAGAGCTAGTTCCCAACAAATTTTAGAAAAATAGAGAAAAACCATAAAAAGTCAAAAATCCCTTGTAAAATCAATTTTTTTTCAAAACTGTTCAGTAACCTTCGAAAAGCCTCCTGAAGCTACATCTCACTGAGAGAATCACACAGACGAGTCTGCGAGAGTTACCTTTCAGTTTGACACCCCCTACGAGAATTCCCAAGGTCAAAATCAAGGGCAAAACCCTCGCAGACATCATTTTTTCAATTTTTTACGGCAACTAACTCTCACAGAGCCTCCTATAACTCCATCTCACCGAGATAGGCACACAGATGAGTCTGTGAGAGTTCATCTTGTTCTAGTGAGATGAAAAGTAGTTCTAAGTGTCTAAAAATGGGGAAAATAATCAGAATCAAAGAACCATCGCAAAAGTAACTCTCGTCGATTATTCCATTGTTTTCATAAGGTCATTTACATTAGTGGTCAAGTTTGCGAGAGTTTATTTGAAGTATTGATTGATCTGTAAGCCAAAAAGTGGTCAAAAACATCATCAGACATCAATACTTCTAGATCTACGAGAGTTAACCCTCGTCACTTTGCACAGAGTCAAATCTAGCTCCAGTAAAGCCTGTGAGAGTTACTTCTCAGTGGATCTCAAGAAAACAGAGATTTTTTTTTCTACAAAATAGTAGAAAGAACTCTCACATAGCATGAGTAACCCTCACAGATAGGGTCAGTAGAAAGATCTATCTTAGATCTACCTACTGTGAAAATCTCAAGCCAATCTAAACAAGGAGCAGAGAGAAATCAAGGAAAAACCACCAAAAAGAGGCTAAAATCACACTAATAGCCATTGAAATTGATCAGATCTTCACAGATCAAGATTTTTTTTCACATATCCATCAAGATCTAGCAACCCTGGACTCCCCTGAGAAATGAATCTGAGATCAGGATGATCACTAGCAGGAAGAGTTGGAAATCAAGCACCAAACCTACCAAGAGTTGCAACCGCATGGATTGAAGTAGAAGCAGGACCAGTAGCAATGGATCCAATGGGTCAACTTGTACTTGTCGTACCTTGCAAGCAGTTCAAATGACACTTCATCTCAAAATGCCAAAATATGATGGATCAACAGATCCCATCAAGTTCCTCCAGATCTACGAACAAGCGTGAGAGGAGAGATCTATGGCGAACAGACTCTAGCGAAAAAATTGAAGTTATTTCGAATGTCACTAGTAGTTATAGCCCAAGACTGGTTCTTCAACCAATCGACCAAAGAAAATGTCGGAGAAAGCTGGGTGATGATCCACTTCCCTTAGTGCATGCACTATTGGTGACTTGGTAGGCAAACACAAGATTAATTAAGAGCTTAATGCGTGGTGATAGCGGAAGCGATGAGTAGACAATTAGACAAAACAATCAGATAGTCAGACAGAACGTAGAAAAGCATTGCAATATTGACAAGAATCAGAACGCAGGACCGGACATTGGCTTGATCAGATTAAGTATAACGAATATACAACTCAGATAATGCAAGTGAGCACAAGACAATAGTGAAAGTAATCGCGTGCTTCATAGAGCTAATCACAATTTGTAAAAGTTATGAGCTTATTACTAATAATCTGTCTGAAAAGAAATTGATGCATGAAAAAAATTTACTATGTCTATCTCTGAGTGAAAAAAAAGATTGAATTGCATTACTTGTTATTCTCATTCACTCTCTTATTTATGAATACTAAGATGGTATTTAGTATATGTACATTTTACATTTGTGTAGATGATAGGTACAAAAAGAGGGCATGAAGTGGTTGTGTCGTCTGTAGGAGATCATGGGTGGCTGCCGTGGTTGTCAAATCTGATTGCACAGTGCATAGAACAAGAGTGAGGAGGCCGCGACGTTGGGCTTCGCTAAAATTGACGCTGGTAAAAATGCAAAAATTGCGACACTTTGTCCAATGCCTTAGAAAATCATTTGTAAGGTCCTTCAACTTTCTATAAGGGCACCTTCGGCTATTTGTAGGGCACCTTCAGCATTTGGTCGTCGCAAAAATACAAAGGTGAAACTTTGTCACATTTTTCACTTGTTTAAATTTTACTTGTATTTATGTAGGCTGTGCGACAACATGAGTAAAAATGTAGCAACATGAATGAAAGCAGATTAAAAATAAGATTTAGGAGAGTAGAGAGGATAAATCCAATAGAAAAGTCTACTTGGAAAGGGGTAAAGTGGCTCTTATCATGCGCTTTAAACCAAGAAAGTTCTTGGAAGATCCATTTTTCCTGTTAAGCAAGGTCAAGATGGGAAAGAGAGAGAGGGTCCAGCAAACGGGTCAAACATCTACGATTCGAATGCAACACAGCCCTCACTCTTGATCATGCAATGATTCTGTGGCATCAGAAGAGACCTCAAACGTTGCGAGTAGTACGCCATGTTGCAGGAAGCCATGGAAGACGTTATCAGAGAAGAGGATGAAGGCTCAGATGATGACTCCTATCCAACAGCCCATCATCAGACTCCCTCGGTAGCATCAACCTCCAATGCTTCTAGTATTTTGATAGATCTACTGATGGAACAAATGATGAAACTACACAAACAACAGATGGAGCAATTAACAACCTAGTTTGATAAAAAACTGAAGGCTTTACAAGGTGTTGTAGCATCATCTTCTAGCATTCCCGATCTGAACTAGCTACAGTATCCTCGAAGGAAAAATGTATGGTGTTCATTTTGTACCCAGAACTATGCCACCAACGAGTGTTCAATATTGACACAACCGTTTTGCCACCTGTGCAAGTGTGAGACTATCTTCAATGGAAGATGATAGCAAGGCTACTGCCTTGTCATTTTTCTCCCTCCATTCACGTAGCTCCTTGTCTATTGTCGTAGGCATTTCTTCTGTGCTATCCACCCAGGGGAATAGTCCTTCGCCCTTGAATATCAAAGATTTCTTAACTTTCGAGGCTAGAAAGTTAGATCCTAAAGAATCAAGTATTGTGCAGATCTTGCTCTGCATGCTGCTGATTGAAGCCATTGCTTCTTGGAGTCTTTTCTCTTGTTGATGGTTGTTAGTTTGAATGCTGGGCCTCCTGGATCTGCTAGCTTCTTGGCTATGTCAAAATATGACAAGATGACTTGCTCTGATACCACTGATGAGAATCAGAATCGCGATTTGGATTTCGCAGTTGTGAAGGAACCACGATCCTCTTGCGACTGGATGGAGTTCAGATGCAATCGCTGGACACTGCCAGCTGAATCACTCCTACAATCCTCCAGAATGTAGTCAGGCACTGCTGATCTAAGTTTCTAAAATTAATGCAGCATGCAACATAGTTTCAACCAAGGTGCAGAATAAAAAAAAATGAACAAGAAAACTTAGACATACGAGTAACATCAGACGCATTTGCATTCGAGATTAGACACAACAAGACAAATTATCTATATTGAACTTCCTCTGTTTTCTTCAAACACTGCATGCAAATCCACGCAGTGCGTTGGCATGGGAGAAACACGGTTCTCTCACGAGTAATCATCTCTCTTTACTAGCGGACAGTTGGATCTCTATGGATCCTGATCACAGAGCTCGTTTCGCACGTAGGCGGACTTGTTGTCTGTATTTCATCTTGATTTCTTACTAGCATCAGACTTCTACATTTTATTATATGTGTATTCTATTGATCTATATGTCAAGTATCATCCAGTAAGTATGGTCGCTCTATGTAAATCTGAGATTAGAGTGATTAAGCATCTACAACTAATCAGGGAATTACAAGAGTGGCTGATTAGCCACGTCCTAAAATGTATCTGTTGATGTCATACCATTAGATTAGATATCTGTACTCCTGGGTACTTGTATGATCTTGCTGGTACTCTTTTTGGACACACCAATCACTTTTGGAGTGAACATGATCAATGTAGCATGGCTGTCAACGGAAGCTATTGAGGACCCTATGGATGACGATTTAGTCCCTTGGCAACATGCTTTTACCTACAACAAGGAGACTAAGCTGATTGTGAGCAGGTCTTGCAACATATGGACCCAGATCATTATGGAATGAAAAAAGTAGTAGCTCAGCCACAACAGAAATTCGCAATGGCTAAAGTTTCCAAGATAGATCTTCGAAAGGCACTTGCCAACAAGAAAACCCAGTTGAAACAACGTTATAACCAGGTGATCCGATGGAGCGATCTACCGGAGGAGGCCATAGCCACGGTGGATGTGGATATTCACAATCATGAAGCGAATATCGCACTAGTTCCGAAGAAAGACAACAAGGATGAACCCAACTATGTGAGCAGAAAAGAAAAAAAGAAGGTGTTGGATTTCTTGAAGTCAGTCCAAATGGACCCAGATGCAGCGTCATCTTCTTCACAGATGACTGATAATCCAAAGATTACGAGTCGGATCAATATGCTGAAGGAAGAGTCTCGCCAAACGCCAGTTCACGAGATGCTTGAGACCTTCACGAACTATACCTTAGACGACGTAGTAATTATGATGTCGCAAGCCCAAAGAGAACCTAGTCAAAGTCAGGGACCAGCAGAGCAAGTCTTCGAAGGACCTACGCAAATGCAACCTATGAATCTAGCTGAGCCAGGTGAAGAAGAAAATATCGTGCATGTGGGAGAATAGTTAATGCCCACTCAATTCAAAAGACTATGCTCATTATTGGTGGAATACAAGGATTGCTTTGCTTGGAATTACAGTAATCTGAAGGGTATCCCACCACCCATAGTCCGTCATACCATACCCTTGGTGGATGGAACGATCCCCAAGGTGAGTCATTACTATCGTTACAACCCAAATTATACAAAGCTGATCAAGCAAGAGATGCAAAAGTTGTTAGATGTTGATTTCATCTATGAAATCGAGCACATTGTGTTGTCAATAGTCATAGTACCCAAGAAGAATGGCAAAATGCAAATCTATGTGAACCTGAAAGCGTTGAATGTAGTCACCAAGAAGGATCATTTTCCTTTACCATTTATGAAAAGTGTTCTAGATAGAGTAGCAGGAGCAGAAGCCTACAGTTTCCTAGATGGCTTCAGCGGCTACAATCAAGTAAAAATAGCGCCGCAAGATCAGCACAAGACAACATTCGCCACGGAATGGAGAGCTTATGCCTACAAGGTGATGTCGTTTGCACTTTGCAATGCCCCAAGTATCTTCCAACGAGTCATGCAGACGACATTCAAAGAGTATTTGAAATGTTTTTTTGAGATTTTCTTAGATGATCTGTGCGTGCATGGACCTAATTCAGAGCACTTATCTAATCTAGAAAATGTGCTAAAGAAATGTCATGAGTATCAGACATCCTAAACCCAGAAAAGTGTCAGTTTTGGATGACACATGGCCTAATCCTTGGCCATATAGTATCCAGACACGGGATTGCCACAGAAGTGTCAAAGATAAGGATCGTTGTCAATCTGCCACCACTAGGAATGATCTGCAGAGTCTACATTTTCATGGGTCACGCTAACTATTACAAGTTCTTCATTCTGGACTTTGCGGAGTTAGCACGACCAATTTACAAACTCACAACGGAACCACATTGGATTGAGAAAGCCCTACAGGCTTTTCAGAAGCTTAAAGATGCATTGGTCTTAGTGCCAATATTACGTCCACCCAATTGGTCGTGAACACAAAAGTCAAAGGAAACGAAGACGAAGGTTCACAAACACAAAAGTCAAAGCAGACAAAGACGAACGGTTAACGAACACAAAAGATTCATGAACGAGAATCTTTTGCGGTCCAGTACGAGAGAAGGCAAACGACCAAAACCAAACCAACGACGGAAACAAAACCTTCTCCTGCCCTCAATGTGCTGGGTTCTGGATCTGAATCATGTTGACAAGCATGCCCAGCCATACAGTCAATAGTTGCCAATGCGTCCGTCCATCTCATGATATCTGTTTCAGAATCATAACGACCTCCCCTGGCTTGCCTTGGGCGATCGATCATATGATCAGTGGTGGACGATCTGTCATCAGCTTTTGGTGTAATAGGTTTCACCGCCCATGTGGTTGGATCAACCTTTACAGCCTTCTCCCTATTTTGGAAGGTGAGTTTCTCGGTTCCCCAGTTGTGAACCACTTGTGCAGTCCTCAACCATGGTCTTTCTAGTAAAACGCGGTAGGCAAAAGGGGACTCTGGTATGTCCATCACCACAAAAGTGATCACAAGCTTTCCTATTTATTTTTATAGGGATGTCGTCAACTACACCTTTTGGTTTAACACATGATTGATCTACTAGTTTGATGGCAAATCTCATTGGCTTCAATCCTTGCAGATCCCATTTTTGGTACAAAGTAGTGAAAATCAAAGTTACACTTGAGCCTTCATCTACCACTACTGCCTCATCCTCGAATCTCTTGTGCTTGATCGACATGGTGATATTGTGTTCTTCGCTTTCCCATGCTGTCTCAATGTGGAGGACGTTTGTTTCTTCATAGCCCGCACAATATATGGACTTTGTATCACTGGTTCCACTTTAGCTTTGGCCCATTGGGCTAGGAGGCTCTTGGCTTGTGACACAATTCGCAGTAATTCTCCAAGGGATGAACTAACACGACTTGCTAGCAAACTGGTGAGCACTTCAGTGTGTAGTTCCTCAGGCTCCACCATGTGAAATGGTGGTTCATGTTGATGCAACCGATTGTTCTGATCAGTTCGCAATGGTGAGGCCGCTTGTGGTACTGGTTCTTCAACAACAAAAGGTTCTACATGTATGTCTCTTGCTTGAGCTTTTTCTTCCTCTTGCGCCTTCTACACCCAGTGACGTATCTTCTGCACTCAGTGATGCATCTTTTGACGTTTGAACAATGTTCAGAAAAAGACTAAAGAATCCCTTAAAAAATATACATGAAAGGTTAAAAATCTTACAAGAAAACTAACCGGTGTATATCCCGTTGATATGCAGATCAAATGGTTTTTGGCTGGTTTACCACCAAAGATTGATCGATATTGCAGACAAGGGGACATGACCTCCTTAGTAGCAGTAATAGGTAGTGCAAAAAATTTTGAGACCTCAAAACTAGCACGAAAGCGACGCTCAACTAAAAGATCTCATAAGTCTAAGACTAATTCTAGTGATAGCGATGATGATTCAGATTCTGACTCAAGTACCAGTTCTTCAAGCTCAAAACCCAAAAGTAGCGATTCATCAGAATCAAAAGCTGATAGAGGAGAGAAAAGAAATAAATGACAATCCAAGCGGAAAGATGACACTAAAACCATCGAGGATAAGTCATCAACTTCTAAAGTCGAAAAGCTCTAGAAGAGTAATATGGCTGACCTTAATAAAAAGCTTCGTGAGTGCAGATCTCTGAAGTTGCAGACAAAAGACCAAAAGCGTCTTCATCCAACTCAAGAATGTGGTGTACAAAATGTGGAACTTCTGGACATACTAAGGAAGACTGCACCATTGTGAATGTAAAGTATATTGAAGATCCTGCCCAGGAGATACTTTTTATTTTTTAGAATGATGTGACTACTAACTATATTTAGGGTACTGCTACATCAGCCCAGCAGGATAGACCAAAGTTCGCACTAAGAAGACACAATCCTCCTGAATTTGTTGGACTGACGAAGTCTCAAATCGTGACTAAACTAGTGTCGGGCAACTGCTACAACTGTGGAGAGTGGGGACATTTTTCTCCTGACTGTCCTCAGTCGCGAAAGTCGATTGGTTATGTACCGTTATGCCGAACTATCGGGAGACTGGCCACAAGTATCCTGATTGCCCTCAGCCACAGAAGTTGCAACCCAAATATCAGTATGTAGCAACATCAGCTGCTGTAGACTCGAAAGCAAAAGCTTCGACTGATGCTGTTGTGCAGAGGATTGATGTTATTGAAGGAAAATTGGCGAAGACATAGGACTAGTCCTGGCCAAGTGATGTGGAGAAGATATTCAAAGTCACAACGAGAAGCAAAGGCTCCTCGAAACCCGAACAGAAATCTTCAACGAAGTGCAGAAAATCCTCGAAGAAGAAATCTTTTAGCAAGTCAACAAACAAATCTACGACTAAAGAAGATCTTAAAAATGACCCCGACTATAACTGCGATGCTGCAAAGCTATTTGCAAAAGATATCTCAGAAGAAGCGAAAGAAATTATCAACACTGAACTTCAGTCAGTTGCTGCAGAGAAGGTGGTCACATTCGAGGAAAGGGACGACGAAATCACGAAGACTAAATTGTCTAGTGCTGTTATTGTGTAGGGTCAAAGATTTTGCATAGTATAGCTCTCCCGCCTGTCAACAAGGGTTAGATCACTGGATAGGCACCTAACTATGCATAGATGCTATTTATAGTTAGTTTCCTACTTCTTCCATTAACTCTATTCACCACTAACACTACCCACCTTTAACTCTACTCCTCTACACTAACATTCATCATGATTTTAGACTGAATGAGAAGAAAAAAGTGAATAGGGAAAGGAGAAGAGAGAACGAGAGGAGAGGAAAGAGGGAGAGAGAGAAGGGGAGAGATGTGAGATGGAGGTTAGCTCAAATGCTCAATGTTATTGCTTATGGAAAAACCTTAACTAAACACAAACAAAAAGCATGGAAGAAATGGAAATAGCAAGCAATCACAACAATAACATAAGCAAGAGTGATTAGCAAATGAAGATGCTTGAGCCTCAAAATAGTAGAGTCTCCTCCACGGAGGTGGGCTGAGCCTTCTTTTCCATGAAATGTTGGCAAGCCTTGAGGGCTTGTTTGGCCTGGGCGAGCTCGTGAGTTGCGCTTGCCCGATATTTATCAAACTTTGCCTAGTATTTGTTTAATTTTTGGCTATAGACCTGCACCTGACGCCTAAAGAGATTCATTTCTGATTTAGATAGCGGCCTTGAGTCTGGTGCAGGTTGAGCTAACCAGACAAGCTTTTCACTTTGTAAGGCTTTGACCTCCACCCCCAGGCGTGTATTCTCTACTTTTAAAAGTTGTAATTGCACCTGGATGGGGGCAAGCCGTTGGGACGCTTCGGATTAAAGCTCCCGCACCTTCGTGGACGTCTCTGTCAGCGCTTTGGAGAGGCTTTGGATGTATAGATTGAGACCCTCCTCCTGCTACAGCTTGGCAATCTCTTGGTGCCCTTCTTGCTTATGTTGGTGAGTTAGGATCAGCTCATGCTGCAGCTTGGTGAGTTCTGCTCGCAGCCGTGTGTTGCTTGTTGCCAGGTGTAGTACCCTACTTTCCAAAATAGCTTTGGTTGTTACCGCCTCTAGGATGCATTTGCCCAGAGTCTGGTACGCTGTCGTTAGGTTGGTGGGAGTAGCCGAGAATTCAAAAAAGATTTCACTATATGACTCAACATCTTGGACTGGATTCTGTCCTTGTGAAATGTTGAAATAACCAGAAAGTTATTCAACAGATGTGCAGCCGTTTGAATGACGGATTCCACGATAGCATCTATCAGGTAACCATTGTTAGTCTAGATTGGGATTTTTGGTGTAGATTGGGTGACGAAAGGTTTGATCAGAGTTTTGGCTTGGCGATGGGAGATGGGCTGACGATCACCGGACATAATGCCAATGGTGACCATCGAGTTTGCGTTAATCCTGACCTTGTACATGGTACCTTGGTACAAGAAGTGGAAGCATGTATTTTGCGCATTCCAGGTGGTGTAAGCGTGAAGGGCGAGGCCCATGTTAATCTCATAATGAGAAAGTGTCGAAAAAAAAAACCATTGCCTCTAGACGTGGGCCGGTTGTCTGTAGCCATAGTTGGATTAGAGCGTTAGAGGGTAAGGGCCAAATCTGTGTGGCCTCGGGGATCTCACGCTGGATCACCTGCTTGGTGCCAGAGTCTTCAGAGGATGAGGAAGCCATGTTAGCAGTGATGATTAAAGGACGAAAAAGTAGGAAAAACGGTGGAAAAGGTAAAAAGGTGTGGAAACGACAAAAAACTGTGAATTACGAGTGTCGGATGGCAAGAATTATAGTTCAGAGCACAGACCTGGGTTCAGTATGAGCAGATGATAGCTTGTAGGAAATTTGGTCGCAAACAGAGAACTTGGTAATTTCAGTGTAAATTTTAGTAGAGCTTCGCTAGCAAAGGTGACAAATGACTCAAATTCAGCCCTTATATAGTGGAATTTAGAGTGCATATTAGGTAAAATCCACTTTTCCTTGCTCAGTTCCACCCAAATTTTGGCAGGGACCTTCTTCACAAAATTATAAGACCTCAGGGAAGTCTGCAAGAGTTCAGAAGGTGATTTGACTGCCATGCAAGGGTTCTGCGAGGGTTCAAATTGTTTGCGAGGGTTCAACTCTCGTAGGAAGTGATTTCTCGCACAACATGTTTCTTTGATTGGATTTTCAAGATCAGACCATGTAGTCAGACTGATTTCATTGCTCTGATTCCATTTAGGCACCTTGCGAGGGTTGGTAAGATGATCTTGATGCTCTGTGAGGGTTCTGAATATTTAGCCTCTAGGAACCCTCACACACACTAAAAAATGATGATTCCTCCATCAGAAACTCTAGCAGAGATTTTTATGGATGCATCTTGGCCAGATCTAGTGACTGTCCAAGTTTCAAGGGCTATCTCCCAAGGAATCTCCAAAAATCATGAAAAAAGTACTCTTTTAGAGTGCTTTTTGACGAGATTTTGAGATTTTCTAATTTTTAACTTTTGCAATCTGGCAATCAGCTTCATCCATGCTTGATCTGACTGTTGGTAGTTTTCTAGAAATTTTGATGGATAATTGGTAGCAGATCTACCAGTTCTTGTTGAATTTTGCCCTTAATTTGCCATAGTTTTTGAGATCAAGGTCTCTGATCTACAAATTTAGGGGACTTATTGGCATAATCTGATGATCTGCTTCCTCCTTGATCCCATCTGGATCTGGATCCCTCTTGGATTATGATGGATTTTCTTGATCTTGCCAAATCTGGCCGAATTTTGATGGATCTAGCTTGATTTGGCTTGATCTTCCTAGATCTAGCGGTGATGGTTTATCAGAATAGCTTTTCGTAACGTGCCACCACCAACCTGGATCTATCTTACTGTGGTGGCCAGTACTTGGCTACCGTTGATGGGTGTGTCAAATGGCGTCTCATCTAGCTTCTCTAAATTCACGGCTCCATGATTAAGAATTTCCTTGATCTGATAAGGACCTTCGCCTATGAATTTTAATTTTCCCTTGATCGCCTTGGTTTTATACATCAGCAACTTAACCTCATAGCTTTAGCACTTTCACATAAAGTCCTATTCTTCCTTTCAGCCACTCCATTTTGTTGTGGGGTCCTTGATGTTGTATACTCCCTCTTGATCCCATGCTCATCACAAAAGGCCTTGAACTTGTTAGATATGTACTCACCACCATTGTCATCTCTCAAGCATTTGATCTTTGTGGAAAATCGGTTCTCCCTTGCGTTCTTGAACTTGACAAAGAAATCATACACTTCATCCTTGCTCTTTAGTAGACAGATCCAACAAAATCTACTAAAATCATCAATGAATGTTACATACATCTTAGCTCCACTATTGCTAATTGTAGTAAATTATCCGAATGTACAAGTTGAAAAGGCTTTGTAGATCTAAAAATAGATCTAGTATAAGGTAGTCTATGTGACTTAGACAAAACACAAGACTCAGAAACATGCTTGACATTACTTAAGGAACTTGAAAGACCAATCACAACCTTCTTCCTTGCCATTATCTCCAATGACTTGAAGTTGAGGTGTCTCATCCTTTTGTGCCAAACCTCTTGAATAGAAATTTGCTCCCTTGCAACACATCCAACTTGGTTAGCAATAACACAAGCATCAAGCTTGAACAACTTCCCTTGCCTTTTACCTTTTCCAATCAAGACATCCTTCCTTTTGATCAAACAAGCATCTCCATCAAACTCCACCTTGAGGCCTTTACTTAGCATTTGACTCACACTAAGTAAATTCTTGGTAATAGATGGAATAAACAAGACATCCTCCAAATGAACATTCCTATTTGTAGAGAGAGAGATAGGAATTGTGCCAATTCCTTTGATTGCACACTCACCATCATTGGCCGTGTAGATTACCCTCTTGTCATCTCCATATGCCAACAAAGGAGTGAAATACTCTTTGTGAAAGGTCATGTGTGAACTTGCTCCACTATCAATCCACCAAGGATCTAGATCTCCATCATTAGCAAGAATACATGAAGACAGACAAACCATTTTGGGATCAAGCTTTGTTGTGTGCCAATTTCTTGTGCAATAGGTGGCTGAGTGCTATTTTGGATGGAAGGACACCTTTTGAGATGCTATTCAAGAGGAGGCCGAGTGTCAACTTTATAAGAACCTTTGGATGCACATGCTATGTCAACATTACTCTTGATGATAGGACCAAGGAGGATCCATCTTCAAGAAGAGGTATTTTTGTTGGATATAGTGAGGTGAGTAAAGCCTACAAGGTTTACATTCCTTCTACTAACAAAGTGATTGCTAGTAGAGATGTCATTTTTGATGAGGGGAACATTCCAAAGGTGTCTTCAAGCATGATTGATGGAAGAGTGGATGGATCTAACATTCTTGATGTTGATGAGAAGGATCCTACTTTGGATGGTGGTGATGATGGACCTTCATCAAGTCAAAAGCCAAGGAGAACATCAAGAGAAAGACAAGTACCTTCAAGGCTCACATATGATCAAAAGGGTAAGCAAGTAGTTTCTAGAAACTATATTGCTTTCCTAACCATTTTGGATGAGCCTACAAGTGTAGATCAAGCAAGGAAAGAAGAGGAGTGGATCCAAGCAATGGATCTTGAGTATCAGGCTCTTATGAAGAGTGGAACATGGAGATTGGTGGAGTTGCCTAAGGACAAGAAAGCTATTGGATGCAAATGGATCTTCAACGTGAAGACAAACCAAGATGGATCTATCAACAAGTACAAGACAAGGTTAGTGGCAAAAGGATATGCTCAACAACAAGGGATTGACTATGATGAGACCTTTGCACCCGTGGCAAAGATGGTAAGCATTTGAGTCATCATTTCACTTGCTACACTTTATGGATGGGATCTATGGAAAATGGACATTTCAAGTTCATTCTTGAGTGGTGATCTTGAGGAGGAAGTGTACATGTAGCAACCCGAGAACTACATTTCATCAACAAAGCCAAATCATGTGTGTCTTCTACAAAAGAGTTTGTATGGCCTTAAGCAAGCACCACCGAGTTGGTATGCTAAGCTTAACACTTTTTTACTCTCTCAAGGCTTTGTTATGAGTGAGTATGAATATTCACTTTATTATTGGTTTGCTGGAAATGATGTTACCATCTTGCTAATCTATGTGGATGATATCATCTTGAGTGTTGGAGACAATCAAGATGTGGAAGATATCAAGAATGCTCTTAAGAAGGAGTTTGAGGTGCATGATCTTGGTAATTTGCATTACATTTTAGGAATAGAAGTCATTAGATCTTCTCAATCTACTTTTATTTGTCAAGAGAATTATGCTAATTCTATTCTAGAAAGATTTCATGTGGTGGATGCAAAAGCTATTGATACACCTATGGAGTCTAATGTAAAGCTAACTATAAGAGGTAATGAAAGATCCTTCGAGGACATTACTCTCTATAGGAAGATAGTTGGTTCACTCATCTATCTAACCATTACTAGACCTGATCTAAGCTATTGTGTTGGAAGATTGAGTCAATTCATGCAAGATCCTAGTGAGGAGCATTGGAAGCTAGGAAAGCGAGTTTTGAGGTACATCATTGGAACTCGAGATTTTGGCATATTGTATGAGGGAACATCACCTAATCTTTTTGGATTTTCAGATTCGGATTATGTTGGAGATGTAATGGATAGGAAATCCATTAGTTCTTATTGTATTTTCATAGATGATGGAGCTATATCATGGATGTCAAATAAACAAGCCACTATCTCATTGTCATCTAGTGAGGCCGAGTACAAAGCTCTTACACATTGCACAAAGGAGATGGTATGGATCAAGAGGATGATCAAGGATCTTCACTTGCTGGATTTTTCAGAGATCCCAATCATCTTTTGTGACAATCAATCAGCCCAAAGAATGGCATCCAATCCTATCTTTCATGCTAGGAGCAAGCATATTGAGATACAATATCATTTTGTGAGGGAGCAAGTCATTGCAAAGGAGGTGGAGCTTCAACATGTGTCTTCAAGAGAATATGTAGCTGATATCTTCACCAAATCATTGGGAAAAGACTTGTTCATGAAGCATAGGACTTCACTTGCTAAAACTAGTTGAAGAGGGAGTGTGAAAGATTCAACTAGTTTCATCACATTTTGCAATATTTTCATATTTGGCATATTGAGGCCAAAACTTGTTTTAGACTTAGAGGTTGACTTTTCAAAGTTTGTTAGTCTAAATTTCATTTGAATAAACACTTTTTGAAAGTGTGGGAAAGTTATAATTCGAGTTTGAGTAGATTCAATTTGAATAGTTGGGTACATTGAATCTAGATCCAAAATTAGTAGGGTTAGCATTTTGGTGGGAAAGCCTGTTATAAAAGGATGTAACTCATGGAGAGAGTATCTTCTCTCTTCTCTATCTCATTTCATGCTTATACATGGTTCTCTTGGGTTCTACTATCCATTGGTGCACTATCTTGGTGATTGCTTGCAATTCTATGTGTAGAATGATCTATATTTGATATTTTTGGATCCACACATGTGAAATACAGTAGCTTGATGGTTTTCTACAGAAAACAACAATACTTTTTCATTTCATTCAAGTTTGATCAAGTTCTATTGGTGTTTGCATCTCAATTTGTGTGTAGATGCTGATTTTTCTACATTGGTGAGATTGGTAGTGTATTTCTCTTTCTAACCAAAGATCCTTCAAGTAGATTGGATCTTAAGGATCTGAAAACTTTCACAACATGCAAGGCATGCACAAAGTGAATTGGACACATGCATGGTGATTTGTACAATCCTAGTTTAGAATTTGACACTTGGTAAAAGTAGGTAGAAATGCATGCATGTAAAGTGACAAATGTCACTAGTTTTCTAGTTTTCACTTTTAGATGTGGATGAAAGTAGAAGAGAGATGGTTCTACCTTGAGCTACTCCAATCTCCATAAATATGTGAAGGCTCTCTCATAATTTTTTATGAAGAACCAAGCTTTGAAGCTATTCCATGTCAATTTGGATCTACCATATTGTTTGATTGAATTTTGCTCTCTCTTTCTCTCTCTAAGTTGAGGAGAGGATTATGCCAATGCATTAGATTCTTGTACTTCTTCTCTTTTGATTTTGAATGCAATCATTCTTTGACTATTAGCATGCTAGATTGTGCTTTGGTCATAAATTTTAGATCTAGATCTTGATATTCAATCTATAATCAATTTATGTGCTAAACACAAAGCTTAACAAGATCATTCACATTTGAGGATCATTCCCCACACGTGTGAGCTTGTTAAAATTTTATCAACCTAACTAGACAAAACTATTTCATAGTTATGTTGATGTGTCTGCATTTGCTATAGGAGTCTGTCTAAGCTAGAAGGACGAACAGAAAAAAGACTATCCTGATGGGGCAAGGGAGAGAGCAAGAATATTGCGGAACAGCTCTCCCATTACAATCAGCTGCTAGATGCAAAAACAATCTAATAGAAAGTTTATGCTGAATATAATCACAGTTTTAAGTGTTCTAATTGCCCAACAGGATCTTAAAAATCAATTCATACTCACAAATGAGAGTACAATCCATCGAAGAGATTAGAGATGGTTTGTGTGTGTGTGATATTACTAAAAAATGGATTCAATGAGAACTTTGGTTTTGAAATAGATGGAAAGAACAGTATGATATCATGAGTTCCTCAGGCGTCAAAGATAGCCATCATCTAATCAGAAACTGAGGAGTTGTAGACGTCCGTGTTATGATCAGAGTGAGTAAACAAGCGCGATCAAACAATGATAGAGTGCATTCAAATCACAATAAGCATTCATGTATATTATACATAGATAGAAAAGCGTATTGCTACTATATTACACTGAAGCACAACAATGACAGTTAAGGAGGCTCAAAATCATATTCTCATGGTTGGAGCGTCTCATGTAATCTATGCTGGGATGATATATTTATAGATTCCATCCATATATTAACCACATTAAATGATTGTCACCTAATTAGATAAGCCATTGTACTTGGAAGTATATGGCTTTTGTGAGACCTGTACATGGTGTATATTGTCAACCCATACAGAATGTTGATGTGGATGAGGGCATCACAAATTCTCTCACTTCGCAAAGTGGCTCTCTCTCACTTCGCAAATTCGGAAAGTGGCTGGGAATGTCCCTCGTTCAAAGTAGACAACCTTCGACATTTTTCTTTCTCTTTGGGATTTTGCGAAAAAGGTGAAGGTGCCCTTAAAAAGATGAAGGTGCCCTCAAAAAGGTGAAGGTGCCCTTAAAAAGACAAAGGTGTCTTTAAAGCAGTTTAACTCGTGAAAATAGATGACCTTCGAAATTTTTTTTCTCTCTTCGCATTTTTTGAGAGAATACGAAAAAGGCGAAGGTGTTAAAAATTGTTGAACTTTTGAGCTGCACAAGTTAAACTTTTTGAACTGTTGCAAGTTTCAAAAAATTTCGCGAAATAGTTTAAACTATTGAACTAGGCTAGTTTTAGACCTCTTTATTTGCTTCATCATTGGTCCAAAGATATTGATGTTATAGCTTGATGGAAAGCTTATAAGGAGTACTTTCCATTGCACTTTGTCATAAAGGGGGAGTTGGCCAATTTGGAGACTCTTCAAGGAATTCACATATCTAAAAAAGCAAGGCAAAGCTACAAACTTTCAAGGATGAACAAACTCGAGCATATTGGAAGTGACAAAGCTCTCTTTTGTCAAGGACAAGCATAAAGGGAGGAGCAAGAACCAGTTTTCTTAAGCTTTCAACAAAGACAAAGACAAGGACACAGACAAAGATGGAGAAGAGGATGACTCAACTCATCCTTCTACTTCCAAGACCAAGAAGAAGAAAGTCAAGTGTTTCTTTTGTGGCAAGAAGAGGCACTATGCCTCTAATTGTTTCAAAAAGAAAAATCAACTCAAACAAGCAAATCTCTCTAATGAGAAAGAAGAAGACTTTATTGCAAGTGAAGGAGAAGGATCCCTCATGGTCTCAAGCTTTTCTTCGACACCATTCAAGAAGGATGGAGCATGGTACATCGATGGTGGTGCCTCATCACATATGTGTTGTTCAAAGGAGTCTTTTGACTCTATTGTACCTTATAAAGGACTTAAAAGATCTATTTATATAGCAAATGATCATGAATGCTCTATTGAAGAAATTGGCAATATCTCACTAAAAGTTGTTTCTTCTTAAGTTCTTTCACTTTCCAATGTTCTTTTTGTTCCTAAGCTTACAAAGAGCTTGATAAGTGTTGGAAAGTTGCTTGACTATGGTTGTGATGTGAAATTCAATGCCAATACTTGCTTTATTACGAAAGGTGATGAGATCCTAGCTAATGGATCTATATATGGTGGCATCTTCAAGTTAAATTCTTATGAGAATGCAAATCTTTGTGAAATTGCTTTTATGTTTAAGGAGGAGTTATGGCATAGGAGGTTGGGGCATCCTAACTATAAATCTATGCTTTCTATGATCAAGAATGATAAGGCTATTGGCCTATCAAGCCATGTGAGGCTTGTGCTGTTGCAAAATCACATAGAAATGTTGAAATATTGGAAAAAACTATCTAATGTTGTAAGTAGGGGTCCTAAAAATGCCAAAGATGAATTGAGCTCTTTTGGCTTAGTAAAGACCCATCTTAGAATAAAATATTCAAGGTAGGTAGAAGTAGAAACTCGAGCTACCATAGGAATTGCCATTTGTACTTTGCATGTCACATTTAATGCATGAAAATACTAGGTGGCACAATTAGACATATTGAGGTGGCTTGAATAAGTCTAGATAGCTTGAGAGGTGGATTCATAACTCCAATTCAACTCAAAGTAGGAGGAAAGTCCATGGATCTATATATATGTGATGTACTCTCATTGAGAAGATGATGAAATTTGTGTATAATGCAAATTTGGAGACTAAGCTCTTTGTGCCCTCTCTCTCTACTCGAGTTTTGTACTTTCATATTCTCTCTCTAGCCGAGTTGAGGCATTTATTGTACTTAGTTTCATGTTTTGTTGACAAATCTTGCCTGTAACACACTAATATTTCTTGTATGATCAGCTTTCCTATTGTCAATCAATGCTAGTCTGATCTTTATGGCATTATTGGGCATATGAGATCCAAAGTACATGTGTAGGGCATCCCACACGTGTGAATTCAATATGGTATCAGAGCCTACTTAAGATTTACAAGCAAATCTGGTGATTTAGAGCTTCAAACCACTTTGAATGGTCCAGATCAGGTATTGTACGGAATTTCAGGTGCAGGCACGTGTGAAATCTGCCCATTTTCAGTTTGGTGGTTCTCTCTCCCCTTAGATCCAAATTACATGCAAATTAGCCCACTAGAAAGCTAGAAATGTGTAGAATTCTATGCAATTTGAATTATACAGTTGGATAAGCCAATCAAAAGTTATAAGCTTTTGAATAGTCGTAGGTAGGGCACCTAGACCTGTGGCAAATCGTGAGTACATGTCATTTATTGCCTGAATGATCACAAAAATCATCCAGAAGTTGACCAATCTCATCTATATGTGATTTAGTCAAAATTTATAGGTTCTAGGCGAATTGTTTTATACAAATAGATTGTATTTGAGTCAATTTGACATTTTTGGAGTATTTCACATGTGTGAAATTCAGAGAACCATAACTTTTGCCATACTTCATCTTTTTTGATGATTCAAATCTTGTTTTAGAGAGATTGTCAAGCTAGTGAGATCTATCTCACAGTTTTTTGCTTAATCTTACATAGGATTTGATTTTTTTTAACCCTTGATTGGTTCCTATAGTGAGAAAATAAGCAATTCTTTCATGCATCTTTTTTGATTTCCATCATTCTTTATGACTTCAATGGGTGTCTTCCTATTAGAAGCAAGTGAAAGATTCTCAACCTTCAATGACTCAATTTGGAAGGTTAGGATGGAATCTGGCTTATACTACAAGATGTGATAGATATTGTACTTGGTATTGAAGAAGAACCACAAATTCTTCAAGAAATTCCAAAGTACAAAAAGAGAGCTAGGATGGCTCTGCATTATATTAAGATGAATGTCTCAAATGACATCTTAAGAGAAATTGGTGCTTGTACTAATGCCAAAGATGCTTGGGATACTCTCAAGTCCATCTATGAGGCAAAGAATACTTCTAGACTTCTAACACTAAGAAACCAAATTTTTCAAAGTGTATAGAGAAGTGATGAATGTGCTTTAGCTTATATAATGAGAGTTAAAGACCTCCATAGAGAATTGTCATGCATACGAGACTCCATCAACCAAAATGAACTTGTTCAAGTCATACTTAATGGGTTAAAGGAGGAATATGACAACCTTGTTCAGAGTTATGCCATTAAGGAGGAGCTACCAAGTTTGGAAGCACTCCAAACTGTGCTCATTTATGAAAAATCAAGACAAGAGTATAAAATCTTGAAAATGGAAAGACTACCTCTCAACATTGATGGTAAAGCCCTCTTTACCAAAGACAAGCACCAGACAAGAAGTAAGAATCAACACAACCCACTTCAAGCAAGAACAATCTTGTTTCCAAGGAGAAAGGAGAAGAGGATGAGTCCTCTCAAGCTTTCACATCCAAGAAGAAGAATAAAAACATCAAGTGTTTCTTTTGTGGCAAGAAGGAGCATTATGCCACCAACTGCTTCAAGAAGAAGAGTCAATTCAAGCAAGCGAACATCTCCAATAAAGAGAAGGAAGATGCTCATGCAAGTGATGGAGAGGGATCTCTTATGGTCTCGAGTTTAAGGATTCATCAAGGATAAATCTAAGGTGTGTTTGCTATTTAGAAGTCTTTATGGCTTGAAGCAAGCACCTAGATCATGGTATTCAAGACTCAACAACTTTCTACTTTCACTAGAATTTGTGCTTAGTGACTATGATCCTTCTATGTACTTAAAGTTTGATGGTAGTAATATTGTCATTCTTCTAAGCTATGTAGATGACATTATTCTTAGTGGAAGTTGTTTGATGCTAGTTCAAGAGACTAAGGATGCATTAGGAAGAGAATTCAAAATGCAAGATCTAGGAGAGATCCATTACATTTTAGGCCTTCAGATTGATTTTCATGAAGAGTATGCTTTTATTTGTCAATCTAGATATGTCTTTTCTATGTTGAGAAAATTTAATATGCAAAATTGTAAAGGCATAGATACTCCCATGGAGCAACATGTAAAAGACCCTATTAAAGGTGATGAAAGATCCTTCGAGGACATCACACTTTATAGCAGTCTTATAGGCTCCTTAATTTGGCTTACTATCACTAGACTCGATTTGAGCTATTGTGTGCACAAATTGAGTCAATTTATGCAAGATCCTAAGATCCAACATTGGAAGATGGCCAAGAGAGTTCTAAGATATGTATCTTCTACTCAAGATTATGGTTTATTGTATAAGAATGAAGATCTAACCATTGTTGGCTATTTGGATTCCGATTTTGCAAGTGATAAGATGGATCGAAAGTCCATTAATGCATATACTATCTTTCTTGGAGGCAATCTTGTGTCTTGGCTTTCAAAGAAACAAGATACCATATTCCTATCTTCTTGTGAGGCCAAGTACAAAGCACTCACTACAACAACTAAAGAGGTCTCACAAAGCCACTTTGCAAAAGTGCCTTCTCAAAGCATAGATCTAATCTTGGTCTTATCTCCAGATCGATGCTTGATCCACATTAGATACCTTTTTAGGAGGAGTGTTGAAATATTGGAAAAAACTATCTAATGTTGTAAGTAGGGGTCCTAAAAATGCCAAAGATAAATTGAGCTCTTTTGGCTTACTAAAGACCCATCTTAGAATAAAATATTCAAGGTAGGTAGAAGTAGAAACTCGAGCTACCATAGAAATTGCCATTTGTCCTTTGCATGCCACATTTAATGCATAAAAATACTAGGTGGCACAATTAGACATATTGAGGTGGCTTGAATAAGTCTAGATAGCTTGAGAGGTGGATTCATAACTCCAATTCAACTCAAAGTAGGAGGAAAGTCCATGGATCTATATATATGTGATGTACACTCATTGAGAAGATGATGAAATTTGTGTATAATGCAAATTTGGAGACTAAGCTCTTTGTGCCCTCTGTCTCTACTCAAGTTTTGTACTTTCATATTCTCTCTCTAGTCGAGCTGAGGCATTTATTGTACTTAGTTTCATGTTTTGTTGACAAATCTTGATTGTAACACAATAATATTTCTTGTATAATCAGCTTTCCTATTGTCAATCAATGCTAGTGTGATCTTTATGGTATTATTGGGCTTAGGAGATCCAAAGTACATGTGTAGGGCGTCCCACACGTGTGAATTCAACAAGAAAGCCATATCAAAAGTCTTTTATTAAGACTTCTCATCCTTTGGTTAGATGTTCGTTTTTCTTCCTCTAAAAGTATTGGTGGTGAAACTTGTTTTGTTACCTTCATTGATGATTTTACAAGATATACTTGGTTGTACCTTCTTTCTTCAAAAGCTATGGTGTTTGAACACTTCCTAGTTTTCAACGCTTATGTTGAAAACAATTTTCTTACAAAATTAAAGATTTGAGATGTGATGGAGGGGGTGAATACATCTCCAACAAGTTCTATGATTGTTGTGAGGTTGAAGGGATTAAGAGATAACTTTCTTGTGCTTATTCTCCATCTCAAAATGGGTTTGCCGAAAGAAAAAATCGATCTCGATGTGAATGTGCTAAAGCAATGCGAGTTGAAGCTACTTTGCCCTTTGAATATTGGGAAGAAACAATTAATTGTGCAAATTATTTGTGCAATAGATTACCTCTCTTTGAACCTATTCCAATGCAATCAGCACTCCCTTGAAAATCAATAAATGAAACTCAAGAAGAAATCACAAAGATATTTGAAACAATCTAGCCTCTCTCTTTTTTTCTCTTTCTAGCAAATCCTAGCACATAGAATGATGATTTCTTGATGACAATAGATCAAACCTCAATTCTGAACTTCTGCTAACACCTAATATTGAAACACACTCTTGAAAAAGTCTAGCAACTTAAAATCAAGAGATCCTATAAAATTTAGGGTTACTCCAAAAATGCAAAATATTGAATCAAGCGAAATCTATATGCAAAAGCTAGAATATTGATATCTCATCTGATAGAATGTAACATTCACAAGCATGAGAAATTTTTGTCTCCACATTACAGTAAGTGGTCTCAAAAATTGGCCATCTACAAGTGATTTGACCTAAAATGATTTTAAGATCACAAAGATCCAATCTGTATACTTGAAACTACAAGATTTGAGCTAGAAACACCTTCAAATCCACATAGAATATATGTGGACCTCAAATCAACCTCTAGATTTGGCTTAAACACCAAATTTGGCCTGCAACCTACTCTGATACCATTTAAAAAAATCAGATCCAAAAAATACTTAATGGATATCTAAGATCTTGACCAAAATTTGGATGCACATCTAGATTTAGCTACAAGATAGAAATCATCAATTTTAGCATGCTAGAATTGCATAAATCACTAAGATCTGATCATAAGCATGAAAATACAGTATGTTATTGTCTCTTTCCGTACAAAATCAGTACATTGCTGTCCTTCACACGTGTGAAAGCAAGATCAATTATAAAATCAACATTCTACACATAGAAAACCAAGATATGAAGAGAAATACACATGAGATGGACATAGAAACAAAAGAGATGAATTCTCTAAATCAAAAGAGAATACAATGATATGTTCTCAGTGCAGGTACTGATATCTATAGTTGCTCAAATGTCATTTGGCCAATTGCCCCAAACTTGGTATCTCACCAAATGACCTAGAAATTCTAGTCTAGATGAAATGTATGAAAATTAGCCAATTAGAATGGGTCCAAAATTGACCTCATTCATTTATCTACTTTTCAAAAATAGTAAAAACACTATTTAGGCCTGTATTGACAAACATGAAACTATCTCTAAATTGAGATTTCATGTTGGCCCCCAAAAATGCCTATTAACCAACAACGTAGTTGACAATTTTTCACAAACAACAACACCAACACTTCAAGAAGGACAAAGAAAAAGCCAAAGATGGAGATGAGGACCGTTCTTCTCAAGCTACAACATCTAGTGGGAAGAAGAAGAAGATTAAGTGTTTCTTTGTGGCAAGAAAGGCCACTATGCTTCAAATTGCTTCAAGAAAAAGAACCAATTCAAGCAAGCTAAACTTACTAATGAGAAAGAGAGTGAGGGTAATGAGAGTGATAGGGAGGATTCATTGATAATGTCAAGTTTTTCTACTTCTCCTTCAAGAGTGATGAATTGTGGTGGATAGATAAGCCAAAACACCGGATATTTGCCAAACTTGGAGGTTATTTTCCATATGTCTAGTTCTAAGAATTCATTCACTAGTCTCTTGCCTTATGAAAGTACTAGAAGGCCAATCTATAGAGCAAATGATATTGAGTGTAGGATTGAAGGAATGCGATGCATTCCATTGAGTGTAGTTGTTAGCTAATGCCATGCCCCGGGGTGTCGATGCAGAACCTCTTCACTTAAAAGGGCTTCTAGCAGAGATGAAGTTGAGAGCTAAGTGACACTATCCCTACACAGTTGCATTTGAAACAGTCCCTACACTTTTCCTTCCTACACTGTCACTAAAATTGCATCTAACGAGTTTTGCTCAGATCCGACAGACCATATTTAATAAAACTCCTATTGGAATTCTAATTATATTCTAAGATATTGTGAATCACACATTTTAAAAACAAAAACAAACAAAAAAACAAAAAAACAAAAAAAAAGAGTTGAATCAAATCAGAGTTGACTCCAATCAGTTCTCATGGCCAACTTACCAGAAGAAATTATGGATGAGTTTACACCAAGTAATCATCCAAATGATGAGAACAAGCCCTATCATCTTAGATCTCAAGTAAATCAAGATCCTGGACCATCCAGATATAGGCCTAATCAATCTGATAACGCTGATGATCAACCTGTTCAACATGCTCACTATACCGCACGATCCAACAAATGAACACCTCGATTGGAATTACCAAAGATTGATGGTAATGTGGACCCTCATAGATTTTTACAAATATTTGAGAATGCATGCGAAGTATATGAAGAATATATTGACAATGCAAAAGTCCAACTATTTTTAATGACCATGGTAGATAAAGCACGAGAATGATTTTTTAACCTCGATCGTGATGATAGACAAGATTGGTTAGATCTGAAAGAGTCTTTTATTAAACACTTCCAACCTTTTAGACTCATAGAAAGCCCCTTTGTACGCCTTAGTAATTTCAAAATAAAAAAAGAGAGTCTTATTGGTTCCCTTATTTGGTTGACCATAACTAGGCTAGATTTGAGCTTTAGTGTGCACAAATTGAGCCCATTTCTAGTCAGGTTTTAGACTTTTTAATTTCTTCATAGTTTCAAGATTATCCGGATGATTTCAAAAATCAATGCAAGACTTTTTAAATTCATCCGAGGCACACTTCACACCCTAGTATAGCTAGAAGTAAATGTGCAGGATGCACATTGTAAATGTTGTACATCATGATCATCCCACACGTGGTATGGTGGTATAGAACACATGGGTCAATAGGCCTACCCACTCAAATTGAACTACCTATCCATGCATGGGTGAATACTTGAGACAAAAGCTTGTTCAAGATTCAAAAAAATTGTTCATTGTGACATCACCCCTCTCTAGATTACAACAAACTCTCAAAGTTTCCCTGTGCAACAAAGCATCTTTCTCTAAGTCATATGTCTCTTTATGCTTGCAATTGTCGTAAAACTTTCTATATTATGGAGCTTGCAAGGCTTTGGGTTGTCTCAAAGGACTGAATAACAATTTCTTTTGTGGTGATGGGCTCAACGGGTATCATGGTAGAACTAGCGAACTAATGCTAGCTCCACAAACATAACCATCTTGGTGATGACATCATAAAGCTGTTGACCACCCTAATCTTCATAGGGCTAGGTGTCTACCATTGATTACGAATATGGCATTGGAGGAATTCGGCCTTTTAACTTATGTAGATGTACACCCCAAACAATAAAATTTAATTTTGCTACTATGAACTCGTTAAACTTCTCAAACTTACCAACAAGTACTGCACCTGTCTATGTGATGTGCTGAGGAATTGCTAGGAAAGTAGTTGCTAGTGGGCTGTAGTACTCCTAGGAAGACTTGAGAAGTGGACAATCTAATCAGCACTGTTTATCATTCATAATTGATTGGGAAATGTAGAATGATTTGATAGCTCATTCATCATCTTACTATATAATTATCGCTCTCTCCTATGTTTCTAGAATGATCTTAATTTTGAGCTGTATCCTCATTTTCAGTACTCTGCCAAAATCTTTAACACTGAGAATATTTCTCTGTTGATGTATATCTTTTATTGTAGTTGCTCCATTGAAACCCATGTCAGCTCCTGTATCTGATCCAACATCTGATAATTACTGGAAGTATACAGCATGACTACAATTTATGAGTCCACAGAAGGTAGAATGGATGGTGATGAAATTGAACGTCACTGCGTGCAAACTGTAAACCTCATAGTGGAATTGCGTGATGAATCTTGTAAGAGCAAAGTGAAGACGGCTCTGTCAAAGCTAAAAGGTTTGGATTGACAATTGATCTATTCAAATTTCAACATGATTGACGTGGTCGTCAGCATGAGCCTGTGTAAAGCATATATTGTGTAAATGGTTGAGAGTGTTGATGATCTTATGTGTGCTATTTGCCTTGGTTATTGAACAGGAGTGAAGAAAGTTGATGTGAATATTGAGACGCAGATGGTAACTGTTACCGGATATATCACAGCTGACGATGCACTCAAGAAAGTGGCAAAGACAGGAAAGAATGTCGAACTATGGACGCCTAACAATGCTTCCGTCGATAGGTTTGGGAGCACTTCCAGCCAGCTTCCGTTAACTGTAGCCTCTCTCTCTCTCTCTCTCTCTCTTCTAAATTTCACATACCACCACTTCTTAAATGTCTACGCTTGTAAAGGTTGTTCTCAGTGTATAAACGCCCACTCTCTTTCCCAGGCTCGTATGCTACATGAGTGTGTAACAACTTGCAGCATAGGTTCATTGTTCAAACTTGCAGGCGCCATCCCCATTCCCTGAGTTAGAAAACTATGTTTCCTCGTAGTTATTATGATGTTTGGTACTGAATTGCACCATTTTAGTCAGCTACACGTTGTCGGCGTACACTCAGTTGATTGCAGTCAACACAGCAACCCTTGTTTTGATCTATTTACTAATTAAACGGTCAATAGAAAAACAAATTCATACCTCTGGGTTAAGATTTAAGAAAAAGAGCATGAGTAAGGTCATTTGGTCAAGGTATGTTCTGGAGGCTTTTTGTGCTAAACTTGAGAAAACATTCTCCTGGGCAAGACGGGGTACTGCTTTCCGAAGTACTGCATAGAGATTGGTTGCTGGAACGTGGTTATGTGTTGTTTTGACTTCTCAGAAGCACTAACCAGAACAAGATTTTAGATTTGCAGATTGTTGAGCTCAAAGTAGGACTACATTGCGAAGGATGCAAAGAGAAAATTGTCAAGGCTCTTGCAAATATTGATGGTACACTTCTTCCTTTGATTGCTGATTGCTCTTTTGAGTTTCCTCAAAGCAACTTTCCTCTCGCTGTGGAATCTAGATTGAGCAAATAGTTAGAAGCATTTTTTGGATTCCTACAGAGTCAGAAAGGTTATTCGCTTTTGGAAAGTCGCTATACGGAAAGAGGCATAGCACGCAATATGAGTACCAATTATATAAACTTGATCATAATGGTTTGTTTGCATCAGATGTGAAGCAGATTGATGTAAACATTCATGAGCAGAAGGTAACAGTCACTGGCCATGTGGATCCAAACAGGGTACTGAAAAAGGTTACAAAAACTGGGAAACGCGTGGAATTTTGGCCATCTGGGCTGGCTAGCAGTACTAATGCAATGTAACCCATGTATGAGGTGAGACCTTTCCACTAAACAGTGGCCATACATATGGAGCTCTTCCCAGCTTGCCCAAGTGGATCAACAGAAGATCAGAGCTTTTACCTTCACTTGAGAGAAAGGCATATTAGACGATGAAATTATAGCAAAGAAAACTTATGAAACCATTCTATCAACAACTTCACTATACTCTTGTTAAACTCTCATATGATATTCAATATAGTAAGTCATGGCTCAGTTCTCAAGCAGGGCAAAGCAGAAGCATACAAAGACCATGATCGCAAGCTAAGGCAGCTATTTTCTGCTAGGACTAGGCAATTGTTTGGAGGGTCAGAGAAAAGCAATCTCTTTAGAGGGGAGAGAAGCTGAGCAAGGCAATTTCCTTGCTGTTGTACTTGCCAGCAGCTGAGGCCTTATATTGTGTATAAAAGCTTTAGTGCATGGATATACAAGATAAAAATAAATTTAGTAGGCTTTATGAATCATTACCCAAATGATCTGATTCATTTCTATATTAATTTAACATAAGAATATTGTACAAAAAGTTTAACTTCAAAAGAGGATAAAAAAGATAATCATCTCTACTCAACTTCAGTCACCTCACAAATGAGGACATGCAAGATATAATAAAAAAAAAAAACACGTTTATTTTCTTGGAACTAGTTTGATCAGATTTTGCACATAGATCTTGTAAGAAATGCACAAAAGGTTATATGCCACTATGTTTAAACAATATTAGTAATTCTTTCATATGATTGAATAAGGGTGTGCATAGTCAAATTTACTTCCAAGGACAAAAATGCCTACACATTTGTGTGTCATACTATTTCTTTTGCCCTTACAATACCAAACTTGACTTTTAGGCCTCTACTTGATTTAATTTCTACAATGGCCTTAAAATCATTTATATTTCTAGTTAACCAATGAGAAAATGATGTGCTCATCAAGTTGGTGGACTTATACATGCAAGGTACCTTTATTCTTCTATCTACTCTAATATGTTTGCATGGAATACTACCAAATGCCCAACACATAGGAAAGGGCATTGGGTCAAGGTTTGTTGAAATAAGAAAGTGGTGACAATCTCATGGAAGAAGAGATTACAGGGTGGTCAAATCTATTTGTTGTAGTTTTGGCTTCTCACGATAATGATGCTTAATGGTTCGTAGACCCGAGTAATACATGATACAAACCATACTTTTACCCTACTTGGATAGCACCTTGCTTCATGGTCTTCATAAAGATAGCTACAAGATCGAATGGCAAGCACTAATCATGCTTACATCCCTTGGGTGACACCTTGGCTCATTAATCTCCACCTCAATAACCAGCCTTATATTGAGTCCACCCATGCTTACACTTTCATCACAACACGTTGGCCAACTAACATCCCTTTTCAACCTCTCTTGTTTGATGGTCATCCCATGAATCGTAAGTCATTGACCATCTAGTCAATTTTGATACCAGATGTTGTATGGAAACCTCAAGATTGAGGGGTAAATTTTTGAATGTATTACTCAAGTTACTTATCCAACCAATATATACTCAGTTAATGCCAACGTAAATAGAATCAAAACAGATCTTCATGAAAGAATC
The DNA here is from genome assembly GCA_029204225.1 of Diphasiastrum complanatum. NCBI lineage: Eukaryota > Viridiplantae > Streptophyta > Lycopodiopsida > Lycopodiales > Lycopodiaceae > Diphasiastrum > Diphasiastrum complanatum. Next base: position 6,258,077 of record CM055100.1, read on the forward strand.
CAACTAGTAGGGCACATTTTATGTAGGTGAGAAATCAGAGATGCGTTTCATAGCATTGTGAGGAGAAAGTGACGAGAGCTGCAAGTTTATGTAGAGTCACATATCGAAGTTTCCCGGAACGTGATATGTGTTTAAAAAAAGGTGGGAAATCAACTTTCTCTCCATTATAGTTAAAATTTAAAAAATTATTCTTTACTTCTTAAAAAAAAAAAATTAGGTGTGGAAGCTTGGATAAGTCAGAAACCTTGTGTCTTTGAAAAGACTATACGTAAGCATTAGTCCGTATGCTTGATAGCCAGACAAAGTGAATATAAACGAAGAAGAATCCATGAGAGAGAGAGAGAGAGAGAGAGAGAGAGAGAGAGAGAGAGAGAGAGAGAGAGAGAGAGAGAGAGAGAGAGAGAGAGAGAGAGAGAGAGAGAGAGAGAGTATTTCACATAGTCTCTCTCAAGTCAAGAACAAACCCTTTGAACCCTTCAATTTATAGCATAACAGGTAAAAACAATGCTGTATAAAGTCTAATAGTATAGAGTACCATAAAGCGAAGCAAGTCTTAAGACACCCAACTGTTACCTGCCACCATCCCACAAAACAAAATCGCATGAGTTAGTTAAGTGAGGAAGACAGGTGTCATAGTTGAGTATCAGTTGTTATCCATGTCCAAAACAAGATTCACTACCTTATCAGCTTGATTGCAATTATAAAAAGTCTGTCCAATCTTCCCAATCATACATTTCATAACTTAGCAATACATTCTGCTCTTTAACAAAACCGTATCAGGGCAGAAGCCATACCGATCAGTATATGAGCGAAAAGAATGTATTAGGTTCACAAAAGCATTCTACATGTAAGCAGCTATCTTTCATTACACAGATGAAAAGAGACATGATGATGGCCACAGCGCAAGGTACTAGAGTAGATCCGTGCTATACTAGCCCCCTGGATTTCCCATAAAAAATATTCGGGAACTAAACGACTTGGGCAAATCCATGCCATTCAAGTGTACCATAGTCAAGTTTCATATAAGTCCATGGAATTACTTATAACAACTGGACTTAAAATGTAGGAAAGGAAAAAGAAATTGATAACACAAACCGTTATCAACTTATACGCATGCAAGATCAGCATTTTCTAGAATCATTGCTTAAAAATCATTAAAAGCAACTCTTGAAGTTTCTCATGCATGCATGAGTCAGACCGTAGTAATGCGTTAGGAAACCCTCTATGTCGGTGATATTCCATAAAGCATCGTACTTGAATCAGAGGTGAAGTCGCTTCCTGCAAGCTAACCATCTTCAACTATTTAAATGAATCACCTACATGCTAAAGCATACAATTGAAAGTATTGGGTTAATTACCGTTCCATTCATTTTCAGGTTGTGGTCAAGTGTAATTTATACGCACTAATCGTATTCTTTAAACCTCATAGCGTCTTCACCAATAGTTAGTTACTTGCTTTCTCGAAGATCCATAACGTAGTTGTCTATTCTTCGTGAGAATTTCTTACTTTATAATACCCAACTTTTACTGCTTATCAGTTATCGTAAGCACATGTCTTCTCAAGAGAATCATTGTATTCCAAGCATTCTTCATGCAGCTTCCTTTATAGTAACCATCATTGTAAGATTATCAGCTATCAAAGGCAGATATCATCACATGTTTATCATGCTGACCAAGCATACAACTGGAGCATTATATGTGGCAAACTACAGCCAATTGAGTGTAGAGATAGCATGTACATCATCAACATTTATGCTATTACTTCTGGTTTTTAGAAAATTGCATGAAGGGAGAGTGGTCCATTGCATTTTTTATGGCCACCAACCTTGAAAAAAGTGTGGCGCATTGCATATAGTTATAGACATTATGAATTGCAGGTAGTATCGCGATCTATTGGTCACCAAAAAGCGCTGGCCAACAGCCATTCTCTCATCAGAGAAGGTGCTAGACAGCGGCCACTCCATTATCATATGTGTACACAAAAATGTAATGATTATTATCATGTGCTAGTTCCATGTCCAGTGCCTACCTTAAGCATGAAAAGTTTTGTATAATACTTGTGAAAGTACCCACTCCTGCTCTTTGAGTCAACGCTTGATTGTAGAGGTATCCAACAAAAGTTTGCAAGCCAAAACTTGCTATTGAACCACAATATTCACAACAAACTGTGAGCATTCTTTCTACACAACAAAGCTTAGCAAATGCCTACCTTTAACAGCGAGTTACTATTATACCAAGTCATCGATAGTATGCTTACCTTTGTTTGCAGTTTTGTTCACACAATTACTCTCTTCTAGGGACCTTCACAGGCCTTCTCTTCTCCAATCATCAACAATCACAGTAGAGAAGAAAACTGCGAGAGCAAGAGCAAGGGGGAGAGAGAGCAAGAGAGCAGGAAGAGTGAAAGAGTAGGGTTGTGTAATCTCCTTATTTATAGAAACCAGAGCACACTTAGGTGCACTAAGTGCAGATTATTGCTCACCGTTAAATTAAATGTTCATATTGTGCATAAATCCTAGCCATCGAAGGATTTCCAATTTTCCCACCATTTTTTTTAGAAAAACTGTTTTTTGTGTGGGGTCTTCCAACATAGTAAAGCATTTTTAGGCACCTCCGTGAACTTGGTTTGTACAATACAAATGCTTCCCGCAAAAACTTGTGGAGCGAATAAAGTAGTATATGTATGCAAGCATGAGAGAGAGAGAGAGAGAGAGAGAGAGAGAGAGAGAGAGAGAGAGAGAGAGAGAGAGAGAGAGAGAGAGTTGCTTGGATCGGGAGGCAGAAAAGAAGGATCTATGGTGCCCACAATGAGACCTGGTGATGCTGCATTTGTTGTAGTGGAGCATGTGGCTTGTAATTTTATCCTAAATCAACTCACGTTTTTTCTCTTTCTTGCTTGGCCTCTTTATTGTTTTAATTTGTGGAATCATAGTTATTTATACCCCAAGACAAGCAGATCTGAATCCTATCTACTCATTTCACAGAAAGTGCATTCAAAATTTAAGCAAGTGATATCTATAAAGCCAACATCTTGTTATTTCTACAGAATTCCATTATGTTTCAAAGCCTTTGTGCCTTGTAGCGCTGAATATTTTGTGGCGAAAGTCCAACACTGTTGGTATTGAATGGTGATTAGATATTGGCTTATGACTTATGTATACTCACAGCTTTCAAACATCTTCCAACAATTGCCATCTTCTGATTCTGATTACGTTCTGTTACATTGCGTTTCACATTCTCTAATGTGTTTCATTCATGAGCTTTATGCTTTGTTAGTAAAGAAAGTGTTGTATTACTAGTTTACAACTAAATAAAATTATCCCATCAATTTAGTTGGTCAAGCAATGGCATCATCTTCATTTTCAGAGTTGTCCAAATATAATCTAAGATCTCATTGCAGAAGAAATAGTCGTGATAGCCAACAATCTGTTTCATTTTTTTTTTTCCAACAGTACCACTTGTATCTCCTATATTTGAGTCGCAATACATGGAGCCATTGTCTAAACAACTAGATACAGAACCATTTTCTGAGGTTGTTAGACCCACTCAAGAGCTACCGCACAGGATCATGACCCACCCTTGCAAAGCCATACTCAACTTCATGATGACATATATGAGTTCGTGGATATTTCCATCCAAGAAACGCCCACAAAAGGTATAGACCTTCTATGAATCAGTTTTGCTCATTTTTTTTGTAATAATTTAGTATCACATATTTGCGAGGCATTATGTTTTATAGAGTTTCTAATGTATTTGATAGATTATTCTCATTATTTTTATTTGTCACTGTATTTTGTCCATGATATGTTCTAGAAAAAAGTCCCACAAGAGAAAGGAAGATGCTAGGGAGTACTATGAGTTATGGACTTGGCTCATTACATTCACCGCATTCATTTTTTTATTGTTATTATGCATAAGCAGGCCTAAGGGCTCTTTTTATTCATATATTGGCCTTGGGCCCTATTTGGTTATATTTTTAGCACTTGGTCACATTGATTTGGAGTGGGGGTCCTCCTATTGGGAGGGCGCACTATTTTCCCTCCAAATCCTTTTCCCTCTTTTTTTTCAATTCTCCATTTGATTCAGGGAGAGGGTATAAGTAGGGCAACATTGTATTCCTTTATTCAGTTTATGATGATTGCTCCTCGTTAGCCTCCTTAAGCATTCTCTTTTTGCTTTCTAGCTTAAGTCCTGCTTTCTAGCATAGCTAGTGAATCTTAGCTTGTAACTTGGTATCAGAGCACTTTCTTGCAGATTGGTGGGGGTTGTCCAACGCCCTACCACCCATCACTTTTATCGATTTTGCTCCGTCATTTTTGTAGATCGGTGGTGGCTATCTAGCACCCTACTGCCCATCACTTTGGACAATTTCTTCATCATTTTTTTGCAGTTTTGGTGGAGGTTGTCCAGCGCCTTGCTAACCCATTACTTTTGGCGATTTTTTTGGCAGATTTTCATTGTTTTTGCAGATTTGGTAGCTATTGCCCAGAGCCCTACTACCTCATCATTTTCGACACTTTTTGTCACTGATTTGCTGTCCATTTTTTAAATTGATTGGAGGCTGTCCAACGCCCTACTACCGTCTCACTTTTAGCGGTAACCCATCACTTTTGTCGATTTTTTTGGCAGATTTTCACTGTTTTTCGAGATTTGATAGCTATTGCCCAACACCCTACTACCTCATCATTTTCGACACTTTTCGTCACCAATTTGCTGTCCATTTTTTATATTGATTGGAGACTGTCCAGCGCCCTACTACCGTCTCATTGTCAACAGTTTTTTTCACCAACTTGCTGTCCGTTTCGGCTATTGATTGGAGGCTGTTCGGTGCCCTAATTCAGCACATTTTTTTGACCTATTCTTCAACATATTGTGGATCTTGGTAGTTGCTGCCTAGCGCCCTATTATCTTTGGTTTTTACCTCTCTTTGTTGGCACTACCGAGTGAACGACGGATCAGCACCCACCCAGATATTGCTTGCGCCTTTTTTGCACTTTCTTTTTGCACCTACTTGCTGTCTTTTCTGCTCACATACTGCTCTTTTCCAGCCCTCTATTCATGTTCATATTTGTTGCCTCACACCCTCTTCTTTCCATTTTTCCATTTTGTTAGAATCCTTCTACTTTCTCAACCCCTTATTTTTTGATTATTCTCCATCTTGATTGACTATTTATGCACCATTTTTGGTGATTTTGAAAGTTAGACTAAGTTGGGATGACAACAAATGTCCTCTCCCTCATATTTTTGTCTCTTCCTTAGTTCCTATGGTGACTTCTTCATCAGAAGACCCTCCACAGAGCTCTTTAGATGATCGTTTTACACATATTGATTCTCGCATGGATCATCTTGAGAGCCATATTGATCGTATTCTTTCTAGCCTTGAGACTATCCTACCACGAGGGGATACCACCCCCCTAGACATTCTTCATCGTCTTGGTAAAGCACCTTTATTTTTTATTTTGAGTATGCCTGCTCCTACTCCATCTCCATCTTCAGGAGGTGCTTTTGGTAGTATGTTTGGTCTCCCTTCATATAGTGCTAGTTCTTATGGGTCTCCTTTCGGGTCTTATGTACCACCACCTGGATTTCCCTCCCACCACTAGGACTTCCTTCTTCTACTTTTTCAAGTAATCCTGAGCCTCATTTTGCTCGTGATTTTCATGATCGCATCTAGCTTACTACTTATTTTGGTTCATCTAATGGGAATATCTTGAAAAATTGGTTTTCTAAGTTATAGACCTATTTTCTTATGTATCCCAAGACTGAAACCCAGAAAGTGCAGTTGGCTGCATTACATTTAGATGGTCGAGCTCAGACTTGGTGGCGTGTCTATCACTCTGAGCCTACTCGTGAGGGATTACATATATGGCATACTTTTTGGCATGATCTTCGTATGGCTATGATTGACCCACAGTGGTTGGCTCGCCAACGTGATCTGTTTCGTAGCCTTTGCCATACTAGTCATTTGACTATTTATATTGATCACTTTACTAAGCTTTCTTACTTTTTTATTGATCTTCATCCTACAAAGCTTATTTCACGTTTTATTGCTGGTCTTAGAGGCTCCTTACAATATGATGTTTTCTCTTTTCGGCCTCCTACTCTCTCAGATGCTATCTCCTTGGCTACTACCCTGCAACATAAGTGTCTTGAGTTGTCCACTTCTTCTCATTTTTCTCGCCCTCTTTCCACTGCTCCTACTTTGGCTTCTTCTACTATTGTTCCTCCTCATCCTTCTACATCTTGCCATGCCTTTGTTTGCCATTATTTAGCCGCAGAGTTCATTGAGATTAAGCAAAAGTGCCTCTGTTATCGATGTAAGAGTCCAGATCATCTCGCCCGTGATTGTCGACAGTCTCTTGGTCCTCCTACCGCTGTTTTTTCCCTTGAGGCTCTTACTCCTGATGATTTAGATGTTTATATCCAGATTCTTGGTACTGCTGACCCACATTCTATTGATGAGCCAGTTGACATGCTTCTTGACGATCCTGCTTCCATGTGCACCTTGCTTATGCTACTTGGGGCTGGGCATCCTAGTCCTCGTTCTATTCGGTTACATGTTCATATTTTGGGACAAGAGTATATTGCTTTGGTGGATACGGATAGTAGACACTCATTTATCAGCTTTCAGATGTTTCAGGGCTTGGATTATAGCATTGGTGACTTCTCTGGAGAGGCAAATTTCTATATTATTCCTTTGGAACGCTATGACATTATTCTTGGTGCATATTGGTTTTCATCCCTTGGTACTGTTGTTGTGGATCTTTCTCAACAAACATTGTCTTTTACATATGCTGGTCGGCATCATTTACTTTCTGGTATTGATTCCCAAGACGGATAAAGGAGACAAATTAAGGGTTTTTTGTGTTTTTGAACTGTTTCTTCACTTTGAAGAAACTTCATGCTTCAAAAAACTTGGGACCCAGCTCAACTTTCAAAGTGAAGATTTGTACTGAAGTTGAATGGCCAAATGCCCTTCAACCCCTTCTATTGAAGTTTCCCATGGATTTAAGAAGATCCAATGGTCTCTTTGCAGCTCAGCTGTAATAGTACTGTAGACCGGTATAAAGTGTGCATGTTTTGAGAACCGATCTACCACCACCATACAAGATTCATGACCACGATGAGTATGAGGAAGACCAAGGATAAAGTCCACAGATATCTATCCATTGGCGATGAGGAATGGGCCAACTCTGGAGCAAACCGGCGGACTTAGCATGAGAGTATTTATTACGGGCACAAAAAGGGCAATTATGAATAACCTGGGCTAGCTCAAACTTTATGGATGGCCAATAGAAATTGTCCTTAAGACGTGCATAAGGCTTTTGAAAACCAAAATGGTCACCAATAGGGGAAGCATAAGCATCAGACAACAACTGAGGACGAATGGAAAGAGAACTGGGAATACATAAAGCACCATAGTGGTATAAACGATCATCAACAATAGTATAAACTTGGAAATTCCAAGGGAACAAAAGAGAACAAGTATGATAAACATCAGAAAAGTCAGAACAAGACAAATATGCGGCCGATACATCATCAAACCAAGAAGGAACTAAGCAACAATACTATGTAACAATGCAAGAAGACGAGATAAAACATCAGCTGCTGTGTTTGCCTGATGATACAAAATATCAAAATGAAAAGACTGTAAAAATTGTAACCAACGATATTGACGATCACTAAAATCATCCTAAGAAAAAAGATAACGGAGAGACTGATGATCAGTAATAATATCAAAGGAAACATAATACAAATAATGATGCCATTTCTTAAGAGCATGGATGACAGCAAGTAGCTCTTTTTCATGTACAGAGTAACGTTGCTCATAAGCGTGCAAATGATGAGACTCATAAGCAATAACACATTTGGACTGATGAACAAGAGTGCCTAAACCAATAGCACTAGCATCAGTCTCAACAATAAAACACTGATCAAACTGGGGAAGACACATAACAGTAGCAGAAACAATGGCATGACGTAAAGCATCAAAAGCAGTTTGACACTCAGAAGTCCAAACAAAGGTATGAGACTTCTTTAGTAACAAATAAAATGGAGCAGCCACAGTGGCAAAATACTTAACAGGACGACGAAGATGGGTTGCCATACCTAAAATCATACAAACAGAATGAACATCGGTTGGGACATGCCAATTCTCAATAGGCTGAACTTTTCTAAGATCAAGACGAATACGTCCACCACAATTAAGAAAACCCAAAAATTTGATTTCAGCCACGACAAAAGAACATTTGGGCAATTTGGCAAACAATTGAAGCTTAATAAGTAATTCAAACACAGATGATAGATGATTTACATGACCAGAAAAAGAAGTACTAATAACAAGAATGTCATCAAAATAAACTAAGACACAAACATCTAAAAGAGGACATAAAATATTATTCATAGCATTCTGAAATGTCGGTGGACCATTCTGAACACCAAATGGAAGACCAAATTTATACAGACCCAAATGAGTACAAAATGCAGTCTTATGCTCATCAGAAGGACGCATCCTAATTTGGTGGTATCTAGAACGTAGGTCAATTTTGGAAAAGATGGAAGAAGTGTCAAGCTAATCAAAAAGGTCATCCATGTGAGGTATAGGATATTGATTACGGATAGTCAGCTTGTTTAAAGCACGAGAGTCAATGCAAAGGCGTTTGGTTCCATCTTTTTTGGCAACAAGGAGAACATGAGTACCAAAAGGACTATGGCTAGGAACAATGAGGCCCTGACATAAAATGGAAGCAATTTGGAACTGAACCTCATAATGTTCATCTTTAGACATACGATATGGAGCACAAGAGGGTGGGGTAGCATCAGGAATAAGATCAATATGGTGGGTGACATGGTGGCAGAGACGTAGGTTCTGAAAAGACCACAGAATACTGATGCAATAAGTTAGAAATCATCTGAGGAAGAGGACCCATGGATGGAGCAGGAGGAGCAGCAATTGATGTACTCTAAATGATAAAAAGAGCTGCACCCTGAGCCTTTGGTAGGCTACGCATAAACTACTTCCTGGTAACCAACTGATAGTCACACTGACACTGACCCAAATGAAGGGCTACAAACCCCAAACGAAGGGCATCCGGACTACACTTGCAAGTACGGTAACGCAAAATAGAGTGATTGTAGTGGAGAAAGTGTTCAGAGTGCACCAAAAGTGATTTCACCATTCCATTGGGCACGTAGTTGGGAGTTGACGACAGAGTGCATTTTGGAAGGCGATGCCGATATGGCTTTCAATTTGGTGAAAAAGCAACAGGTGGCCTGGCAAGGGAAAAAGTGCAGGTCATTATTTTTGAATTTTGACATCACAGTTGGCCTCGGCATACTGCTTTTAGCCTACGATAGTAGTTTCAAGCAGTTATACGATGACAAACATGGGAGAGTCCATTTTGAGTGAAAGTAGCAAATTGGACGGGATTTTCAACTATGCAGTGTGGAAATTCAAAATGAAAAACATATTGATGGAGAAGGACATGTGGGATGTCATCACAAGTGATGAGAGAAGACTGCCAAATGAAGCGGACATCAAAGTGTTCGACAAGAAGGTGAGGAAAGCTTTGACCTTCATTAACTTGTCAGTGAAGGATCACATCATTACCCACATTTGTGATGCTGTTACACCCAGACAGGCATGGAATGTTCTAAATGAGCAGTTCGAGATGTCAAATCTATCAAGAATCATGTTTTTGACGTCAAAACTGAATAGTGCCAGCATGGAGCAAGGATAGCACATTTAGACTTAGATGACCAGAATCAAGACAATGAGAGATGAACTGCACTCTATTAGTGAGCGCATACGTGATGTGGAGCTAGTGCACAATGTATTGTGCGGCATTGCAGAATCCTATCAGATGTTTATGAGCAGAATAGCATCAAGAGAAAGATTGCCAACCTTTGATGAGCTCATAGGAATCTTGATGCAGGACCTGATCACAAAGCTGCGAGAGTTACTTCTCAAGGAAACTCAAAAATCTTGAAAAAAATGCATTTTTTTGGGGTTTTGTTGCAAAATTTTAAGATTTTCTGGGAACAAACCCTCGAAAACTGGTACACACTTGTATCTAAGTCAGATTCACCTACTCGAAAAGCTGTGAGAGTTACTTCCCCAAGGAAACTCAAAAAATGTTGAAAAAAGTGCATTTTTTTTGGTTTTTTTTGCAAAATTTTAAGATTTTCTGAAAACAAACCCTTGAATACTGGTATGCACTTGTATCTCAGTTAGATTCAGCTGCTAACCAAGCTGCGAGGGCTACTTCTCAAGGAAACTCAAAAAATCTTGAAAAAAGTGCATTTTTGAGGGTTTTTTTGCAAAATTTTAAGATTTTCTGGGAACAAACCCTCGCAGACTGGTGCGCACTTGTATCTAAGTCAGATTCACTTGCTCAAAAAGCTGCAAGAGCTACTTCCCAGGGAAACTCAAAAATTTACTTTCTGAAAAGGTTTTAGGCCACTTTTTGCTCTTGGGAACCTTCACAGGGTCACTTTTTTTTGGGATCTAACTCTCGCAGACTTCTCTGTGTCCTTGTCTCAGTGAGATGGAACTTTAGAGAGCTCTGCGAAGTTTACTTCCCAAGGAAACTCAAAAATTTGTTGTCTGATAAGGTTCTACGCCATGTTTTGCTCTTGGGAACCTTCACAGGGACACTTTTTCTGGGATCCAACTCTCGCAGACTTCTCTGTGTCCTTGTCTCAGTGAGATGGAACTTCAGAGAGCTCTACGAAGGTTAGTTTTGAGTTTTGAAATTTTTATTTATTTTTACAAAGGGTTTTTGATTTTTTTGGGGTTTTCTCTATTTTTTCAAAATCTATTGGGAAGTAACCTTCACAGGCTTGTATGCAGGTCTGGGACAATACCTTGGAGCTGTTGCTAGTCATGCAAAGGTTAGTTCTTGCTGGTTTTTGAGAAATCAAAATCTGATGGAATTTTGGCTCTCTTTTTCCCTCCAAAAACAGATTTTGAGCTTTTTTTTTTTTTTTTTTTTTTTTTTTTTTTTTTTTTTTTTTTTTCTGATTTTTATGGATTTTATGGATTAATGAAGGGATTGGGTGCTTGATTCTGATCCTCCCGCCCCACAATCTCTCTTGATAGTGCAAACAAACAAAAAAATCACGAAAAAACGGCAAAAACTAATACTACTCACACTATTCTACCTTTAAGATTTGATTTTTTTGATGAAAAAGAATGATGAGAGAGAAGAAAGAGAGAGATAGAGGAAAAGAGAAAGAGAGTGAGAAAGCTATGCAGTGAACCGAGTGTGTGGCGCTCCCTGGCAACGGCGCCAGTGTTGTGTCGTCTCAATGTAGCATAGGGGTCCATTGTTGGGAGCGGCAACCTCGCCTTCACCTGCATAGCTAGAAGAGAGAGGGAGAGGAGAGAGACGAGAAAGAGAGTGGAGAGAGGGCCTACCCAAAGCTATTCTATCCCAACGTAGCGAGAGAGGGAGAAGAGAGAGGGAGAAGAGAGAGAGAGAGAGGAGAAAGAGAGAGATATGGAGATGGTGAAACCAAGAGAATTTTATTAGAATGATAATGGAAGATGATACAATACAAAGGAAATGGCTCATTCTTATAGATTTTAGAGGTGAGCCTCCTTCACTCTCATTGGCCACTTCATTGGGGCAAGGAAGGCTAATCCAAGCCTTTAAAATAGACACAACTTAAATCTATTGGTGCTAAGAAAGCACAAGGGTACTCACGTGATTTATGTGAGTTTTAAGTTGGACCCTTTTAGCTTTTTTATCTGCATCTTGACTTAGGACCTCTAATGTCATTTTAGAGTTTTAAGCCCCTAGTCTCTTATTCCTAGGAATTACAACTTGCTACTTGTGCTGGATTGGGCTTACACGCGTAGGATGCCAGTGTCCTCGCACTTGTTACCCTACTTACAATGTATTGAAGGCTTGGCCAATAGTATTTTAAATGGTGGGACTGACTTGTTTATTACTGTGTAGGAAATATCCACAACAAGAAACTCGTGATTTAGATGGATCAATCTGGCATCCATCCTTCTGGTGAGTTCGTTGTTGGCTTGATTCTGCTTCTGACCATTGAACTGCCAAAATCTTGTCATCAACGAACTTGTTTCTCTACATTTTGTTCTTTTAATAAACGCGGATTTCTGATTAGACACCTGGTACTTGGATGATCTCCAAAACAAAAGGTACATTTGTCCTTTTCAAGAAACTTAATACAACGAACATAAGGTTGCTGACAACTTGAAGTGCAAGGTTCTTGGTCTTTCGCTGCACTTGATCTGCTTGACTTTGCTGCACTTTGTTGCCTTGCATGAGATTCCATTCATGTTGGATCATCACTCATTGTCGACCTTTGTTCCTCTGATTTTTCATCTGATGGTTCATCAGAGTGATAGGAAAAATTCTTCTTTTCAGGTGAGATTTCCATCAAGGCAGCATCCTTACAAAGTTGTGCAAGTGATGCATAGGATGTTAACTCTTCCATATCAGATCTGATCCTTTTGGACAGTCCGACATAGTATTTTTCCATGATGATATATTGGAAAATCGGGGGATCACAGTCCTTCACTAGATGATAGATTTGATAGGTGTAGTCTCGGATTGTTTTATCAGAAAACTTTTTTAATTTCAATAATCTTACAAAGGCGGCTTCCATAGTTCAACACTAGATGTCAAAGTAGTTGGTTGGGTGAATTGCTTCAAGGTTTGCTCAATGACGCTGATATTCCAAATCTTTTTTTTTTTTTTTAAGATAGAGAAGAAGAAGAAGAAGAAGAAGAGAAAAGAGTAAGTAAAAAGATTGATTAGTAAGGATTGAAAAGTAAAATAAAAATGAATTTAACAAATGAGAGAGCGGATGGAAGATTGAATGGAGATGGACAAGAAGAATGAAAATGAAGAATGGATGGTAACTGATATGGAGATCACTTCACCAAGCTAAAATTAAAATTATTGATTTTTTTTTTTAATTTTATAATTTTCTATTTTTTTTTTTAGTTTTACGATTTTTTTTTCTGTCTTTTTTTTTTTCTCTCTTGTTCCTTACGATCCGGTTTTTTTTTTTTGGGAATAGAACCGTCAAAGTCGTGGGAGGACGCTATCTAAAAGATAGAGAAGGCTCACCACGATGAAGTTTTTCCTTCAATTTTCAATTATTATTATTATTATTATATAAGAGAATAGAACCGTCGCAGTCATGGGAGGAGGCTATCTGAATGATAGAGTCACTCACCGACGAAGCTTAGGTTCTTTTCCAATTTTTAGTTTTAAAGGCAATAGAACCATCGCAGTCGTGGGAGGAGGCTATATGAAGGATAGAGTCACTCACCAGCAAGGCTTAGGTTCTTTTCAAAAAATTTTTTTTGGTAAGGGAATAGAACCATCGCAGCCATGGGCGGAGGCTATTTGAAAGATAGAGCCGCTCACCAGCGAGGCTTAATTTTTTTTTTTTTTTTTTTTTTTGGCTATTTGAAAAAAGGGCTGGGGACTAACTCTCGCAGAGATTTCTGTGTCCTTGTCTTCGTGACACTAAGGTGGAACTTCAAAAGGCTCTACGAAGGTTAGTTTGGACAGTTTTGAAAGTTATGGCCTCTAACCCATTTTCCTGCCAAAAACATGTTTTTTGTGATTTTTGAATTTTTATAGGACTTTTTGGATTTATGGAATCACATACATACAAGCAAAAAATCACGAAAAATAAATGCACAACTAATCTCTCGACTACACTAAACTACCCCAAAAAATTTGATTTTTGGTGAAAAATGGTGAAAAAGAAAAAGAGAGAAAGAGAGAATGGGAAAAGGTGTTATGAGACGAGACGAGAGTACATTAAAAAAAACTAACACTTCAATACATTCAAAACAAAAAAAAAAACAGTGACCAAAAAAAAGAGAAATGACCTAGACACCTGCAGCTGAATCTAACTGAAATATAAGTGCATACCAGTCTGCGAGGGTTTGTTCCTAGAAAATCTTAAAATTTTGCAAGAAAAACCCCAAAAAAATGCACTTTTTTCAAGATTTTTTGAGTTTACTTGGGAATTCATTCTCAGCTTTGTGAGTAGGTGAATCTGACTTAGAATGAGTCTAAGATTCATATTCTCATGAGATTATGAGTAGGTGGGTTTCCATGACACATGTACAAGAGGCTACTTTGTGACATTCTAGTGCTGAACTATGGAGACCGCCCTTGTAGAATTATCGAAATTAAAAAAGTTTCTTGTTGAAACAATCCGAGACTACACCTATCGGATCTATCATCTAGTGAAAGATTGTGATCCCCCGATTCTCCAACAGATCATCATGGCAAAATACTATGTCAGACTGTCCAAAAGGATCAGATCTGGTATGGAAGAGTTAGCATCCCATGTGTCGCTGGCACAACTTTGTAAGGATGCTGCAATGATGGAAATCTTACTCAGGAAGAAGGATTTCCCTATCCAGATGGGGAATCAGAGCAACAAAGGTAAAAAACGAGCGATGATCAACAAGAATAGAACCCCATGCAAGGCAACAAAGTACAACAAGGTCAAGCAGATCAAGTGCAGCAGAAGACCAAGAACCTTGCACTTCAAGCTGTCAGCAAGCTTATGCTCACTCTATTAAGTTTCTTGAAAAGGACGAATGCACATACTATTTTGGAAATCATCTGAGTGCAAGATGTCCAAAGAATCCTCAACATGATGGACCAAAGGTGGAGCAGAAGGCCCGACAACCAGATCCAGCGGTTCAACAGTCAGAAGCAAAATCAAGCCAACAAGGAGCTCATCTAAAGGATGGATGTCAGATAAATCCATCTAAAACAATAATTGAGAATATAAAGTACTAAGTCAGGATATGTGAAAATAAAATGGATGTTAGTCAAATTTTTGAAGACATAAATCAACCATATACCTACATTTTGGGAGCAATTCAAAGTAGCAAATGAAAATGGTTCTTGAGGCCAAAATAGTTTATAAAAATTTGTGTCAATATGAAGACTAAGAAAACAATTATGAATGCATTTTGCCCTTCAATAAAGGGTGGTTATGAAGAAGAGACACTTCTAATGGTTGGTGGAGCAGTTTTCACTATGGCCTATTGGACGATTTGGAAAACAATCAATTTGCTATGGACACATGTCCAATGGATATGAAAAGTTTTATGATAATTGGTAGAATTGAATTCAATGGATCAGATTCAAGGGAGAAGAAAAGATTCTGGTGTTTTGAAGAGGACGGCCTTTCAAACTGTTTTCTCCCACGCAAGGAGAAGGGGAAGGAGGCATTTGGAGGATGATACATTCGTTCATTTAGAGTAAAAGAGAGTCTTGTTTTCTTGGTGATGAGCAGAGAGCATTCGAGTATAGCATTCATTCGTTCTGGTGATGTAGAGAGATTGGATAGTATGATTGATTTTGGAACTATGATCATGTGAAAAAGACATTTCATGCAGATTTGCCTGCGCTCTTGCCTATTGCTTCATTGCTGGTCAAGCTTTATCCTCTGTCTGAAATCGCTGTCAGACTTTCATATTTCTTTTTGATGTGATGGACAGACCTTCATCCTTCTCTCATGTAGCGTATCCATCCATTCTCTTTAAAACAATCGTTGTTCTACATCTCCCTCTCTTTCTAAACAGCTATTAAACATCTTCCCCTCTCTGAAATTGCTACCTTCCCTCATTCTCTTAGTCGCTACACCTCCATCTCTCTCTTAGTTGCTCCATATCTCTCTCCTTCCTTATCCTGCTGCACTCTTCATCTACCTGCGCACTTGCTCTTCATCTATCTACCTGCGCATCTCTCTATCTTTCTTCCTACAACCACAGATCTACCACTCTGTCTCTTTCTCTCTCTCTCTCATAGCCGCGCTCTCTGATCTCTCTCTTTTCATATCTCTGTCCATCGATTTATCTCTCTCTTGTTCGATTCATGGAAAGGTGAAGAAGATGACCCGACAAATAAAAGATGGAGACATGAAAGGACTTTTGTACATTCATAGAAAATATTCAAAGTCACTTTGAAACAATGAAGTACATATTGAACTGGACCTGTTGAAGATCCCTTAACCTGTGGACATGCCCTTGAAACTTAAGTCAGAACAAGAAGACTGAGGTAATTTTCATTGTTTATCTCTCTATTTTTACTCGTCTTAATTCACTTCATAATAGATATAGAAGATGAGTAAGTTTTATTTTGTGTATTATTGCAATGGCTATGAATGGAATTAAAGAATGGGAATTTGATTAGTCTATTTATACTAAATGTGTAATGCAGTAAAAGATGACTAACAGATTTACGTTCTATAGTAAGAATTATAGTTTTACAGTCAGTAATAATTCACTGATTTATTGTCTGAGGTAAAACACAGTCAACATGAAAAATATTTAGATTTTGTTTTGTTTTCACATAATAATCCATATGCTTAACAAACATAATTGCAATTACAAGCATAATAAATCGCATATTGCTAATCTATTGAAAAACATGGAGAAGCTATGGCTCAACATGGTTGAAAAACACCATTAGATATATATATATATATATATATATATATATATATATATATATATATATATATATATATATATATATATATATATATATATATATATATATATATATATATATATACATATATATATAATATTTCCAAAACCACATACATTATCATGACAAAACCATTGAAAAAGATGGTCAAGCTTTCGTAGATACATCATGGCAATTGCATCAAAGATTGAATCGAATTAAATTTGCTTGATTGGAGAATACGAGAATTAGTAAATGGAAAACATTAAATCATTGAAAAGAATATTTGAGATGGATTACTTATGAGGTGAATGGATTCAAACTTACATTACCTTCTAGTATAATCTATGGCAATATCAGAACTAAAATCCAATGACTGGCTTCATAATCATACCAAAACCCCGCTATAGTGTTATGAACACTATTAAGCAACACACCAAATGTACCACATGTTTTATGGCGACCACAATGGGATTTAGATCTATGAAAGTTAGATACTCTAGTGGTATCCTAGTTTAATATACTACCATAGAGGATTTAAAAGGTTTAGAAGTAGTATCACTGCTCCTAATGTGAAAGAAATTGGACAAATACGAAAGGGAAACATACATCTTGATGAAAAAGAAGAAGAAAAAAAATTGAATATTCCACATGAATTGATCTCATGAAATCCTTTACATGTGTTTTGATTTTGAATGGACAATCATTATTTAATGATTGTATAGATGAAAAATGATTGATTGTAACTTTTGATCATGATGGTATTGTGTGATAAAAATTGTTGTTTGGACTTGGTGATATTTGTGAGATGTGTGAGCAAGATTGAATGTTTTCATGATTGAGTAGTACAACAGTTTCAAGATTTGTAGAAGAAGTAAGGTATAGTGTTGGACAGAGAGGTGTAGGTGTGAAGCCTAGCTCCACCATCCTAGCCTAGTGGGTGCCATCTTGAAGTAGACAAGGAAAGTCACTCAAGATGACCATATTAGAATTGCATGTCTTGAATGAGTGTTATTCATACTTGATAAACAAAAAGAAGAAAAAAAAATTGTGAAAAAGAAGAACAAGAAAACACTTAGAAATGAAAGACGAAGAGAACTAGTGAAAGAAGCTATAAGTATTTGATGATGGGCATTACATTATGATTTGATGGGAGTGGGAGCATATTTTTTTCAGACACGGGTTGGATGTAATGCAGGATTTTCATTCTGGATAAAGACAATGTTGCTGAAAGATCTAAAGGTTGAATATATGGCCTTTGGATTCATGTTGTTGAATAATAATGGTTAGCATCACACTATATTGTGTGCTAAGCCCATTAATTGACGAAGAAAACTTTGAGATGCTGAAAAGATGAAAAGCTTGTAGATTTGGAACTTTTTGTAAAGTGCTGCTCCGTAGGAGATGAAGCTTTGAAGAAGTATGAGTGTCTCCAGAAGATTTGAATTGAAGCAAAGTGGAGTTGGCTCATTGATGACTTGCTTCCAATTGCTCACGCGAATGATTCAACGGATGATGTACACAAGTTTAGTATTTCTCGAGACATGATGTGAATGCCACACAAGGGGTTACTGAACGGCAGTGAGATGAAGATGGAGTGAGTGTGATAGAGGGTGTTGAAATCTTGGAAGTGGTGAAGGTGGATATATGGAAGTGGCTGGATGGATCAAAATTCCTTTACTCATTATTGTCTTTTGAAGCACTTTTGGCAGCAGAGGTTTTCCATTTGACGTTTTTTGCAGCTGTTTGAATTCTTCACAGAGTTCAAGAACTCTTCAAGCGGTCGCGAATGTATAGAGGCGGCCTTGTTTTTTTTTTTTTTTGAATAATCAACAAGCTGTTAACGTGTCATTTTTTTTTTTTTGGATTTAAGACATGGCTCATAATCATTGTTGAGAACCTCTAACATCCTTGAGTTTGTTGCTTCAAGCGCCACGAACTTTATCAATGGTATGCTGCAGATGTTGTAGATTTGTCTGCTTCACGAAGTACTATAGTTGACAAACTAGAGCAATGCAGATCGATCCATCAGGGAGGAATGAACACTTGAGACAAGGATGGGGGAAGTGAGATGAAGCTGCAAGATGTAGTATATTGTGAAACATGAGAGAATGAATGGATGGAAAAAAGGATTGAGATGGGTCTTGTGTGGATTTGCATATCTATTTACAATATAACCAATGCTCTTTGTACAATTCTCCACGGAATTGTCATGGCTCGTCTTTGAAAGCTTTGTCATTGAGGTTGTGCGCTCATAGCTTCAATGTCTGATTGACTTGAGATTTCTTCAATGTACGTAGGCCTATGGGATGTCGCTCGCTGATGACTTGTGTTTTTTTTTGTGGCCTCCACAGATGATTGAATGGATGATGTACAACAACGGTAGTATGGGCGACCACTGCTCAATGTACATTTTTCAAATGAAGCATTGTTGTTGGTGTTGGTAGGAACACTGGTTGTCTACATCGATTTGCACATAGATTTTGCCCTTGATGTGACTTGAGAGCCCCTCACGGGTACAAGTTACCACTTTATTGATGATTTGATGGCCATGGTGAGGCAATTGGAAAATCGTGGATATTGTAGTGCTTATGTAAAACCAACTACTTATTGATGATGGTGGTGGTGGCATTGTTGCAAATATTTCAGCCTGTTGGGAAGATGGATCTTTTTCTAGATCATGGTTGTAGTCTGATAAGATGCTCCTTTTGTTGCCAAACTGAGCATTTGTTGTTAAAGTCCTTTACTGCTCTTTTTGTTCATATTGAAAGTTGTTAAAATCATTAGTAAAGATGTAGAGATATATCCCAATGAAAATTCGTGTGATACTGCAACTGTAGAGGTAGAATAAAATTGCTGATGAAATATCACCTATAGTGCTGCTGCAAAAGAAAACACACCAAACCATACGACAATAGAACAAACAAACAGGTAGCAACAAACGACATAGTTGACAGGACAAAACTTGAAATAACAGAAAAAAATGAAAAATTGTAACAGATAACTCTATAGAAGGATTTGCATGACACTCTTAGACCAAACTCTTGCAATCCAGTATTGAACTTGGCACAAGGCCATAGCTACAGTGTTACAAAAGAAAAAATAAAGTCATAACATATTACATTTACATAGCATGCAATCAGACAAATATGTCTTAGATTACTTTCACTCAGATAAAAAAGTACGAGTTGTCATCTAGACACAAAACTAATGATTCATCAGACGGTAGCCCAAAATTTGGCTCCAGGGTATGATATCAATTGCTTGGTCATAGAGACGTAATGAAGACACAGATCTGAAGTGGTACATTCTCGGTCTTATCTATGGATGGTGTTTGATATAGACCTTACATGGTTGCTAGATAGGATGGACTCTATTTGGATCAGAAGCAACTATGTATCCGTGGATGACAAAAGAATTAGTAAGACTAGACGAGCCTAGACACATCTAATACTACTAATTTTATTAAGGTGCAAATGGATCAACTTGATGAACATGCACATTGGTATCTTCTAGATAATACATCGTTGGGTCTATGTAGTCGGAATCAACTTGTGTGATAGACGATGTAGCAATATGTTGACTCTCTACAAAAGACTGTTGTATTGGATGGGGAGCGATCGGCCTTGGATAAGAAGACTCTGGTTCAGAATGTAAAAGTGGTGTAGGATGGTTCATAGAACCAAAGGATCGGAGGTTGATGAAAAACTGGGCCTATTGGCCTTGGTTGGTATTGTCCTGGCCTCTACGCGGATGCATTGGCAGTGTAGTTCGGTGTGTAATTCATAGGTCCAGGTGGTCCATACGGATGGTACAGCGGTTGTGGTGCCTACTAATAGTATGTTCTTGCATGTGGGCACCCGTTGGCAGTATGGCGTTGAGCACACACAGGGCACCATATATTTCCATGGATAGGGAAGGTCTTTTCGGCCACATCCTTTAGCATTTTGAAACTCTGAGGTCAACTTCTCCATTTGTGCTTGGTGTGCCTGTTACCAACCTTCTAGATGCTGAAGGATATCGATCGTGCTAGTTGAGGCGGATTCTTCAATACGTGAAGTCTTGTGTTTAGCCAGCCCCTTACCCTTTTTCTCATGATAATCGTAATCCTCGTCAGACCCTTCATCTTCTTCTCGGATGGCATCATCCATCATGTCCTTTAGCGTCATGTAAGAGTCTACGAGTTTCAATTATGTCATGATGGCCTGGGGTAACCTGACTAGGAATAATTTAATGGCCATTTTCTTAGTGATTTTACCATCGACATAGACTACTTTAAGACGCTTGAAGTGCTCGATGGAGGTGCGTACTGATTCTTTGTTTTACATCTTGATCTGAGTCAATTGGATAAAAGGGCTTTGGGTGAGCTTGGAAACCTTTTGATGAGTGCTGCAGTAATGGTCTCCCAAGACATGTTGTTTGGGCCTTCAAGGTTTAAAAACCATTCCTTGGCATTGCCTTGAAGAATCACTATATTCAAGCACACCTCAAATTCCTATTGGACCTCACATGGTTCCACTTCTAAATCCTATTGGACCTCTTAGAATTCATCAAACAAAGGCATTATACTTGTCTACACTCTAATTGGCACGAGTTTAGCCTCTTACTCTATTTTGGCTCAATAGTGGCATTACAAGTGGAAATGCATAATTTGCCATCTATGCCAAATTTGTTCCTATCAACATCCTACACCTAGATGCTTGATGAAAAAAAAGCATAAGACCCCTATATCTAACATAGATAATCTTTTTCAATTCTTCACACTCCTCCTAAAAAATTATCTATGAAGATTTGAGCATTGATCTTGATATAACTATAAGATTAGATATATGCTTGATGACAACACTTTTGCTTATAGGCTTGGTGAGTAGATCGGCAATACAAGAGGACGAGTTGACATGCTCCAAATAGATTTCTCCTCCAATAAGCTTTTCTCTCACAAAATGGTGTGCCACTTCTATGTGCTTGCTTCTTGCATGAAACATAGGATTATTGGCAAGAGCTTGGTCCGAGATGTTATCACACTTGATCATTGGTAGATCATCTTCCTTGATGCACTTCAGCTCCATTAGTAACCTCTTGATCCAAAGCACCTCTTTGGTAGTTGTAGTGAGTGCTTTGTACTCGGCCTCACATGAAGAGAGAGATATAGTATCTTGCCTTTTGGAAAGCCAAGATATTAGATTGCCTCCAAGAAAGATAGTGTATGCACTTATAGACTTTCGATCCATCTTGTCACTTGCAAAGTCCGAATCCAAGTAGCCAACAATGGATAGATCTTCACTTTTATAGAGTAGACCATAATCACAAGATGAAGATACATATCTTAGAATCCTCTTGGCCATCTTCCAATGATGGATCTTAGGATCTTGCATAAATTGACTCAAGTGTGCACACAAAAACTTAGATCGGGCATAGTAATGGTAAGCCAAATCAAGGAGCCTAAAAGACTCCTAAAAAGTGTGATGTCCTCAAAGGATCTTTCATGACCTTTATTAGGATCTTTTACAATTTGCCCCATTGGAGTATATATGCTCTTAGAATTTTCCATATGGAATTTTTTCAACATAGAGTGAGCATATCTAGATTGGCATATAAAGACATGATTTTCATAAAAATCAATTTCTAGACCTAGGATGTAATGTATCTCTCCTAGATATTGCATTTTAAACTCACATCCAAGTGCTAGCTTAGTTTCATCAACTAGCTTGATACAACTTCCACAAAGAATAATGTCATCAACATAAATTAGAAGAATGACCATATTGCTATCAACAAACTTTAGATACATGGAAGGATCGTAGTCACTAAGAGTAAATCCTAGTGAGATAAGAAAAGAATTAAGTCTTGAATACCATGATCTTGGTGCTTGCTTGAGTCCATAAAAACTTTTGAAGAGCAAGCACACTTTGCCTTTGTCAACATATGAGAGCCTCTTAGGCTTGGATCTATCTCTCATGGATCTTCTTGGTGAGAAAATCCGAGGAGAGTCTTCTTCAAATCTCGACCCCATCACATCATGATTGTCTTCAAAATCAATAATTGGTGATGCATCCATAGACTTCTCGATCTCGGCCTCTTCAAAAGATGAGTGTTTGTCTTCATGAAAGACAACATCTCTACTTTCAATAACCTGAGAAGTAGAGAGTATAAAGACTCTATAGGCCTTCTTGGTGGATGAGTATCCAACCATGATCCCTTTGCATGCACTAGGATCTTCCTTCTTCCTTGTTTCCAAGGGAATATGGACAAAGCATATGCATCCAAAAACTCTAAGATGATCAACCTTAGGCTTCTTCAAATATAAGATTTCATATGGTGACTTTCCTCCAAGAGCTATATGTGGGAGCCTATTGCAAAGATAATTTGCACAATTTGGCTTAAGATCAAGACTAGATTGAGATTCAAGATCAATCTTAGATCCTATGGCAGAAACACACTACTACATGCATTCAATCACTTCCAACTCTCACTCACATGTGTGGGAAGTATTCAGAAATTGTTCCAAGTAAAAACAAGCTGCTCTCCTCGGGTAGAGAGAGAAAAACCATAATGAGCTCTCGGGTAGAGAGAGAAAGCTAGAAATCCAATAACACTCAAAATCCACATAATCACCAAATCAATTAGATCCAAAATGAGGAGTACAATGATACTAGTAGATCCACGAGCTGCCACTATGCTTAACTATGATTGGACCACACTTTGTCACCTCTTAATCCTATTGGACCATTAATCCATGCACCTCTTAATTCTATTGGACTATATTCAAGCACACCTCAAATTCCTATTGGACCTCACATGGTTTCACCTTAAATCCTATTGGACCTCTTAGAATTCATCAAACAAAGGTATTACACTTGTCTACACTCTAATTGGCACGAGTTTAGCCTCTTACTCTATTTTGGCTCAATAGTGGCATTACAAGTGGAAATGCATAATTTGCCATCTATGCCAAATTTGTTCCTATCAACATCCTACACCTAGATGCTTGATAAAAAAAAGACATAAGACCCCTATATCTAACATAGATAATCTTTTTCAATTTTTCACACGGGTAACTTGCCACTCGCATATGACTCATACAGAGAAGATGACTCACAAAAAAATGACTCGTGCAACCCTGTACTCGTGGAGCTAGAAACCGTGGAAATGACTCACACAGGAAGGTGACTCGCGACAAGAATGTACTTACTCGCACACAGAGCCTGAAGAGTACGATTTACTTACATCTGATCCCTGCCATATCAGCTACAGTATCTACGCAAACATCATCTAACAAATCTCCTATTCCCATCCTTGAGATGACAGAAACTGGTATAGGCTGGATGCGACTGAAAAACAGCTAAAACAATGCGCTAGACAACACAAGAAATCCGTGGACAGGCCCGTGGACAAGAGACACTTGAAAACATCTGGAAACCAACTGTTTGTGTTCTATACCTTATACCTTGAATGCACTCGCCATAGATCCACGCTTCAAAGCACCTAAAAAAACATGTTCTATACCTTATACCTTGGATGCACCCGCTACAGATCCATGCTCCCAAAGCACTTGAAATAACGTGTTCTATACCTTATATCTTATATGCACCTGCTACAAATCCACACTTTCAAAGCATTTGAAAAAACTTAGGAGCCCACTTTGCTCCTTTGAAAATAGTAGATTGCTTTGAAAACACCTCTCCTCTCCTTGAAAAATGTGTGGTTGTAGGATGGTGTAAGGAAGTAAGATGGATATTATAAAACAAGTAAGAAAAAAAAATGTAGGAAGGATGCGAAAAGCAAACAAACAAGAACGAGAAGAGCAACTAGAAACGTATAATAAGCAAAAACAAGAACAAGCAAAAATCGTAGCTATAAACAGAGAGAAATCGAGAAAAAGAGTGGCAACGGCACCAATGTTGTACCTTTCACATCCTCTGTTGGCTATGGCTCCATCTAGCATGACTATGGCAGTCTCCCAACTAGTCTACGCTATGGCTTCTCCAACTAGCTTGAGCAAGAGGATGGGAAGAGCATTATGAGCATAGGGTGAGTATTTTGATGGGCAAGATCCACTCTTCTCTCTTTTCTCTCCTTAACAACTACAAATGACGGCTTAACTTAAACGATAAAACCCTAATCTAAATCTCCTCCTCTAAGGCTTATCCTACTAGAAAATGGAGGGCCTAGATTAACTTAACCTGTTGCCAGATGAATAATATACAATACAATGTGAAGTAACACAGTAGATGAAACCATACAAGGGAGAACACTCAAAGAGAAAGTTAGTCATGTATTGCAAATGAGGTTCTTCTCGAAAATGGACTCTTCGACTCCTATTTATAATTGGAGTGGTGGTCACTTATAGAAATGCATTGTGGAACAAGTAAGCCACATAGACCAAATTACTTTGAATCACACTGGTACCATGGGACAAACCCCCAATAGGCCTTTGTGACTAACTTTTACATAACTTGAAATTACATATCTATGTGCAGTGCCCATGGAAATTTAAACTTAGAACTAAATAACTTAAGCCAGTACGGATACCGTAAAAGCCTAAACTTGCTGGGCAAGTTCTACGTTTAAATTCTATCCTGCTCGTATTTTTGAAGATGTTCCGCAGGATGGCTAGAATATTCCTTGGAATATCAGCCTACATAAGTCGTCAAAGAAAGATCAGAAATTGACACATCATCAAGAGCAGTTGAATCAACTGACAAAGAAGAAGTTGTCCTACAGATACTGCAAGCGTTCCAACCACGAGATCAAGACTATTGGATACTGCAAGCCAAGAATAGCAGCAAAGAACAGTTGAATCAAGTGGCAAATGTAGCTGCAGATGCTCCACAGCCTATTCAAGAATCGGATCATGATATCTTCATGACAAATCATCAAGAAGAATCAAGTGACAGCTCCTAGTTTCTGGATTCCGAAGCCATAGCATATGACTAGCTGTTTCGAGTCCTATACGCCTTACAGTACCAAACAATATGTTCATCGTGGTGATAATATCACCCAGGATATGTGAAGATTATTAAAATATTATCTTCCTATCTTGAGTTTGGGGTTATGACCATGATAATTTCCACTAGATTTCATGTTGTACATATAAGGAGTGTGAATTGAACACATATCCTTCTAGTGTAGCTCGGATTTGAGTTAGATAGGTTCAATTGTAATGACATGCACATGTTTTGATAGCATGCAAAGTCTAACTGTATGCATGCAAGCCACATGTAATCAGTGCATGCAACATGCAAAGTAATTTTTGTGATCTACACATGTCTAGACAATTTTATGAGTTGACATGCAGTACATGCACCATACATGCATGCAGTTACACATGTGGATCTTTGGTAGGTGAATTAGTTCAGTTAAGTGGACTTTGCATGCAACTCCACTGTAGGAATTCGAGTCTCTCTCATGTAGGAAAAGTTGGGCATTATTTGCCATATTGTGAATATTGAGATTTTAGTGTTTTGGACTCATTCTCTCTACCTGAGTTTTCTATGTATGATTTTCTCTCTCTACCCGAGAGCAGCCTCTTTTTTCCATACTGAACACTTAGAATTATTTCTGACATTCATTTCTCATAGTGAAGAGTTAGATTTTTTCATCAAATGTATGCCATTGTGCTCTTGCCTTAGATTTTTCAAGCATACCGTTCTTTGATCAATCTTGTGCAATTACAACACCTCAGTAAGATCCTGTAGGGTGTGTGGTGAAGCTCACACGCGCTAAAAACTTCACATGGTATCAGAGCCTATTGCTTTGAAGAGGTGAGGGTGTATACATCTGATCATCAGTGTTTTTGCTTGTAGAAACTCGGATTTTGGAGAAGGATTCAAACTCGCTAAGAAACAAGCAATCTGTGGAACATAAGTGGATCAAATCAAGACTGATCTGATCCAGTGGAGCTCTGTACGGACAGAGAGCTCACATGTGTGAATTCAGCCCTCATTAATGAGTGCTACTTCTCAAGGAATGATCCAAATTTGATATTCTATAGCTTGTTGGATAGGTATTGAAGAGTAGAATGTGTTGCTCTTGTTTCTAAATCAATTTGATTTGTTTGTAGAAGAGTTTTATCAGGGTACTCAACTCGTGGGATATGCCAAAGTGAGCACACATCTGTCTTTTTCACTATTTTTCATCAATTTTTAGTGTCAATCAAGTAGGATTAGATAGAAGTGAGTGTTTTGAGGTCTTAGACTTGTCATTTCACACATATTACTTTGTTTGAGTGAAAGTAAGTTCCTAGAGAGTTTTTCAGAACATTGAAACTCGTGGGAGAGATAGACTTCTTGTTTGCATGTGCTTCTTCTTTTGTGACTGAAGCAAGATCCAAATTCAAGATAGATTGATTTTTTGTATTGAGAATTTGTTCTCACATCTGTTGCTAGATTTCATAGGGTGGATCAACATCTATGTTAGATCCTAGATTGAGATAGCAAGCAACATTCTTTCAACTCCATTCTTTATCATTACTAGAATTTCTCACCAAGAAGATGTCTTCATCTGGTTCACATTTCTTAGAGCACAGTGAGAAATTAACATCTTCCAATTATGCAATGTGGAAGATCATAATGGAATCATTGTTGATTCTACATGATGTAATGGATATTGTGAGTGGAGCTGAAAAAGAACCTACTGCACCTAAGATCAAGTGTTTTTTCCGTGGAAAGAAAAGACATTATGCATCAAACTGTTTCAAGAAGAAGAACCAATCTAAGCAAGCCAACCTTACTAATGAGGATGAGTGTGAGGGTGTAGAGAGTGAAAGAGAGGATTTATTAATGATGTCGACTTTTTCATCTTTTCCTTTTAAGAATGAAGAAGTCTGGTGGATAGATAGTGGGGCTAGTTCCCACATGTCTAGTTCTAGGAACTCTTTCACTAATCTCATGCCATATTTAGGTGCAAAAAGGTAAATATATACTGCTAATGATGTAGAGTGCAGGATTGAAGGAATAGGCCCGTATTCCATTACATGCATCATCATCAAAATCTTTTTGCTTACATGATGTACTGTATGTACCTAAATTGACTAAGAATCTCATTAGTGTAGGACAGTTGTGTGATAGTGGATTGGATGTCAAGTTTCAAGTTGACAAGTGTATAATCTCAAGAGAAAATGAAGTTATTACTAGAGGATCTAGAATTGGTAAGCTGTACAAACTAGATTCTAGGGAGAGTGCTAACATTTCAAATATTGCTTATGAGACCAAGGTTCTACAGGAGGATCTGTGGCACAAGAGATTGGGTCATCCCAATTTCAAAGCCATGCAATCTATGGTCAAAGAATGAAAAGTTGTTGGTCTACCAAAGACATTGTCAAAGGAGCTTCTACCTTGTGAAGCTTGTGTGCTGGCAAAGTCACATAGAAGGCCTTTTCCTAGATCAGGTATCAAGACAAAGCAACCATTTGAACACTCTGATGTTCATTTCTCATCAACTAAGAGCAAAGGAGGAGCCAACTGCTTTGTCTCTTTCGTAGATGATTATACAAGATATTCTTGGATCTGTATGTTGTCTTCAAAAGCCATGGTCTACGATGTTTTTCTTACTTTCAAAGCTTATGTAGAGAAGCAGTTTCCTTTCAAGTTAAAAGCTTTAAGAAGTGATAGTTGAGGAGAGTACACTTTTAATAAGTTTAAAGACTTTTGTGAGAGAGAGGGTATTCAAAGAGAGTTTTCTTGTTCATATACTCCTCAGCAAAATGGAGTTGCTGAGAGAGAAAATAGAACTTTGTGTGAATGTGGAGAAGCCATTAGGTTGGAAGCTTCTCTGCCTAAAGAATTTTGGGGAGAAGCAGTTGCATGTGCAAACTATCTTTGTAATATGCTTCCAAATCTTGCAATAGGAGGAAAGACACCATTTGAGATGTTGTATAAGAAAAAGCCTAAGGTAGATCATCTTAGGATTTATGGTTGTGTATGCTTTGTGCATGTACCTATAGAAACTAGGAAGAAGGAAGATCCTAGTGCAGTGAAAGGAATTTTTGTAGGTTATGCATCTACTAAAAAAACATACAAGATTTATTTGCCCTCTACTGACAAAAATGTTGTTAGTAGAGATGTGGTCTTCCATGAAGATCATAAATTTAACTTGGATGATGTTCAAATCAAAGAGACTCATGCAAGATCAATCATCAGCCTTGATGTTGTTCAAGAAGAGGTGAGGCCGAGGCTTGAGGAGGAGCAAATTCAAGCTATCACACCAAGAAGATCTACACGAGCAAGATCTGAGCCAAGGAGGCTCACATATGATGAAGAAGGAAGGCAAGTGGAAGGTGAGCACTTTTTATATCCGATGAAGAGCCTAAGGATGTCCAAGAAGCTTTTCAATCCAAAAAGTGGGTTGAAGCAATGACCCAAGAATTTGTAACACATGGGAGCTTGTGGAGTCACCAAACAACATGCATGTGATCGGATGTAAGTGGGTATTCAGAATCAAGTATAATCATGATGGATCCATCAATAAGTATAAAGCAAGACTTTGTGCTAAAGGCTATTCTCAGATTAAAGGTCTTGATTATGAAGATACCTTTGCACCAGTTGCAAAGATGGTAACAATTCGAATACTCATCTCTCTTGCATGTTTTCACAAATGGAGTATGTTCTAGTTCGATGTTTCTAATGCATTTCTCAATGGTTACCTTGAGGAGGAGATTTATATGGAACAACCTCTAGGTTTTGTGAAGAAAGGTGATGAATCAAAAGTTTGTCTTTTGTTCAAAAGTCTGTATGGACTGAAACAAGCACCAAGGTCTTGGTATGCAAGGCTCAATTCTTATCTCATATCACTCGAATTTTATCTAAGTGAATATGACCCTTCTCTCTATTATAAGTTTGTAGATAAGTTTGTAATTATTCTTCTCATCTATGTAGATGATATCATTCTTTGTGGAAACAGTGAGAAGTTAATTGAAGAAACCAAGCATGCACTTGGTACTGAGTTTAAAATGCAGGACTTAGGAGTTCTTCACTATATTCTTGGCCTTGAAATAGAATTTTGGAAAGGTCATGCATTTATAAGCCAAAGTAGATATGCACTTTCCATGCTCAGGAGATTTCATATGGAGAACTGTAAAGGCATAGATACACCTATGGAGCACACTGTAAAAGTTCCTATTACAGATGATGAAAAATCCTTTGAAGACATCACTCTTTATAGGAGTCTTATTGGCTCACTTATTTGGTTAACAGTGACTAGGCTTGATCTAAGCTTTTGTGTTCATAAGCTGAGTCAACACATGCAGGATCCAAAGTTATATCATTGGAAGCTGGCTAAAAGAGTCTTGAGGTATATATCTTCTACCTTGGATTATGGACTCTACTATGAAGGAGAAGATCTGACTTCAATTGCTTTTTCAGCTTCAGATTTTGCAAGAGACAGATTGGATAGAAAATCCACAAGTGCTTACACTATATTTCTTGGAGGAAATTTGGTTTCTTGGCTGTCAAAGAAACAGGCAACTATTTCCTTATCATCTTGTGAAGCTGAATACAAATCTCTTACAACCACAACAAAGGAGGTTTTATGGATCAAAAGGCTACTTTTGGAGCTTAAGTGTTATGCAGATGAAGATTTACCAATTATGAAGAATGATAAACCACTCTTGGGACTTGTTGATGGGTAGCAGCAACATCTTCGTCTGATTTGATGTCTCGAAGTGGTTCGACAATAGACACACCTGAGCCAGAAGCTCAAACTGTCGTGTCAATGGCAGGAGATGTAGGTTCTTCTTAAGCAATATCCTTGCCTTTGAGGTCAACAAATTGATCCTCAATAAAGACTGTATCCTGGCTATACAAGATTTGCTAGATATCAGGATCGTACAACTTGTAGGTGTTATCAGACAAAGTATATCTGTTCAGGATGGTCTTGAGACCTTGGAAGTCCAATTGGCTTTGACAGTACTCCTTAAACTCGATAGAGATGTATTCTCCACCGTTGTATGACCTTAGGGCCTTGATCATCCTTCCAGTCTTCTTTTCTACATGCTCCTTGAAGATTCTGAAGTAGTTGAAAGCTTCTGATTTCTACTTTATGAAATACACCATTGTCCTTCTGGAGAATTCGTCAATAAAGGTTATAAAATACTTGGCATCCTTCAGCAAACAATTTTTCATCAGGCCACAAATATTTGAATGTACAACATCTAGCAGTGCTCTAGCAATATGCTAATGGTTTGACTTAAATGGTTTCCTAGTCTGTTTACCAACTAGACAGTCTTGACCGACAGGTAACTCGACTTTTTTGCGAGGATAGTCAAGATCAAGAACAATAGAGTGTCTAGACATTTGTTGTACAGTAGCATAATTTAAATGACTAAGTCTATAATGCCAAAGTAAACCTTTATTTGTATGACTTGAAGTATTGAGAGCCTGACTAGAGGCCAAAAAGCAATGACTTAATTCATACAAGTATCCATGTCCCTTTCCAAGTGCTAGGATCTTGTCAGTCCTATCAACTACTTTACACTGATCACATTCGAACTCTACTCTATGTGCTAAATCTGTGATTCTACTTACAGAGAGCAGATTCGTAGATAAATTTGGTACATACAGGACTTTAGAGAGTAGCTTAGATTGATTATTTGCAAAGCTTAATCTTATAGTGCCTTCACCTTTGATAGCTTGTGTGCTATTGTCACCAAGATGAATGAACTTCTGGGTACTGTAAGGTGTATAGGACTCAAAACAGCCAATGAGGCTAGTCATGTGCTGAGTGGCTCCGGAATCCAGAAACCAAGAACTGTCCCCAGATGCTTCTTGATGGCTGGTCATGAAGGCATCATGATCAGCTTCTTGAATAGGCTGTGGAGCTTCTGCAGCTGCATTTGTCACTTGATTCGACTGTCCCTTGCTATTGTTCTTCGCTTGAAGTATTCGGTAGTCTTGAATTTCGTGGTTGTTTCATTTGCAATATCTGCAGAACAACTTCTTCTTTGTTTGCGGATTCGACTGTTCCTTGTGTTGAGCTAGTTTCTGGTCTGGCTTTGATTCCTTCGGGCCTTTCTTCTTCTTCTACTTTGTCGTGCTCTTGTTGGTGTATAAGACGTGAGAATCACCTGAGGAACTTGAGGCTTCGTTCCTCCGTGTGTCTTCCTGCAACAACATAGTGATGACTCTTCAAAGAGTCAATTCTGGATGAGTCATGATGATCATCACCCAGCTGTCGTAAGAACTTGACAAACTTGTAAGTAGTTGCATCACTATGTCTTGATCGTCTATGATAGATTCGACAACGGCCATTTGTCTTAGCAGGTTCTTGAATTGATTGATGTGATTCTGTAGAGAATCACCATTCGTCATCTTGAGGGAGTAGAATTTCTTCCTAAGATGTAGCTTAGAAGCTATATCTTGCACTTCGTATAGTGTGTTCAAATGTCCCAGACTTCTTTCAATGTTTGAGCCTCGGATACATGGCCGATTTGGGTATCCGTGATGTTGAGGATGATCAGCGTGAAAGCTTTTCCATCCTTCAGCTTCCATCTGGCGATTGCAGCATCGTCCGCTTCAAGTTTCCCTTCTGCACCTGTAACAACGTCGAACAATTCTTTTGCCATTAGTACAGTTTTCATCTTAAATTTTCATAGATGGTAATTGGCTCCATCAAGCTTGTCCATGATAGGACTGGCTTTCCCTTGGGAATCCATGTGGAGGAATTAGTCTAAGTGATGAGAAACTATCAGTGACTTAAGTATGAAAATCTGATATTTACAGAACAAGAAAATAATTACTTTATCAGCTAGTAGAGTCTTGTACTATGGAAGCTTATTAAGCCATGAAAATAGCTTTGATACCATGTTGGGAGAGAGAGAGAGAGAGAGAGAGAGAGAGAGAGAGAGAGAGAGAGAGAGAGAGAGAGAGAGAGAGAGAGAGAGAGAGAGAGAGAGAGAGAGAGAGAGAGAGAGAGAGAGGATGGAAGAATAAATGACGAACACGAACAAGAAACGAACTTGAACAAGAAACGAATGGGAAGTGAACTCGAATAGAAAATGTTCGTGCGCAGCGGAATGAATTATTTGACTCTCTCCGTAACATGACTACGCCTATCAGAATGAAGAGAACTTTAGTGATAGAAATCACAGTCATTCTAGATTACGTAGCCAAACATTTAATGGATGAAGCACTAAATGGATAATTTGTCACGAATTGCAAGAAAAATTATATGTCGCGAATGATTCGCGAAGAGCTAAACTGTGCTGGACTGATAATTAGTCACAAATTATTTGCGAAAGACAAGACTAAAAGTTGATCGTCTATTACTAGAAAGAGCAACTGGAAAGATCAGACAAAAAAATGAAGAACAAACATGACAATATTAATACAAAATCTGAATGTAGAACAAAGAACTGTATCAGATTAAGTATATCATGTATACAAGTTAATAATGCGGCAGAGCACAATACAATAGCGGACGAAACCGCGTGTCCTACGAAGCTTATTTTGTTTGTAATGAGGAATGAAATCTCTTCACTTGGTCTTTTCTTATCTTGCTTCTCATCTAACTCTCTCTGTGATCTGTATTGAATACACGAATGGTATTTAATATATATATACATAATATTACAGGTGTGCAGATGTGAAAGTACAAAGTGGATGTGTTGTCTGTAGGAGATCGTGGGTGGCTGCAATCATTGTCCAAACTATTAGCGCAACTACATGGAGTGAGCGTAAAAAGGGTGCGACGTCAGCTAGTGTTGAAGTGAACGTTGGTGATGATGTGAATAGTGGGTCATTCTTACGAATGGCCTTAGGATAAGATTTACAAAGTGCCTTAGCTTTTAAGGCATCTTCGACATTCTATAGGATAGTGTCCTCTTTTCGCCCGTCATCATAACCTGTGTAAAAACACAGTGTTCACGATTCTTTTGCCCTTTATTCGTCAGTGCAAATTTGCGTGTAAATATGCAAGCTACGTGACAACATTAGTAAATATGCAGCAAGAATGGAGACAAATTAAAAATGGGATTTAGGAGAGTAGAAGGAGTAAATCCAACATCCTGTCAATCTTCCACCATGGTGGCGTATCGTGATGACATGAAGGCCGCTCTGTAGTATGGTCAGGCCATTATCTCATGATCCTCTTCTGACTGGAGGGCTACGTTGGGATTGATCCTAATCGGATCCAAACCATGATCCCAGAAACATTCTTGCTGGATTAGAAAGGCCATGGATCGACAGTATTCGGCACTTTCTTGCACGCATAGATCGGCACTTGTCTTGTATTTGTGCCCGAAATCTAACAACTGTAGCCTCAGGTTATCCGGGGATATTCTCTCTGAAATTCTCGGAATCACTGGCCAATTCACCAACTCAAACTGTGGCTTTTCTGCGGCCATGGATTCTGCATTTGAGCAGCATGTAGAATGGATCTATTCGCTTCCACGCCGGTGCCCTCAAGTACTCTTGGAGTCGTCTGCTATCCTTAGGATCTTGCTTCGCCATTCAGGTTGCGGTTGGAGTGCCGCAATGATCTATAGGGTCAAAGGTCTCGCATAGTATAGCCCTCCCACCTATCAACAAGGGTTAGATCATTGGATAGTACCTAACTATGCATAGATGCTACTTTTAGTTAGTTTCCTACTTTCTTCCTTAACTCTACTCACCACTAAGACTACTATCCTTTAACTCTCCTCGTCTACACTAACATTCATCATGATTTGGGTGAAGGGAAGGGATAGAAAAAAAGAGGTTTAGAAGAGAAGAGAGAAAGAGAGAGAGATAGAGGGTGAGGGTGGAGGTTAGTTCAAATGCTCCTTATGCTTGCTAATGGAAAAGCATTCACTTTGGCAAACAATAAACATGAAAATAGAAAGCAATGGAAAACACAATCAAGAGCATTAGCAAGTAGTGAATAGCAAATGAGGATGCTTGTCTTCCAAAAATGGTAGAGTTTCCTCCTTCTCATTAAGCATGGTAATAGTGTACAAATGGTGTCTTTTTATAAAATGAGGAAGGCCCTTGCCCCTCAATCCTATTGGCTAATATTCACAATGATCCTATCCATTCATCTTGGACCCAACTTAATCCAAGGGTCCACAAAAGTACATTCATGTGAGTCCCAATTTGAACCCAACTCTAAAAATTGATCTCTAAGTTTAAAAATGACATTGGGCCTCTAGTTTTATTTTAATTCCAAGGCGCGTACATGAAGTGGAAACGAGCCTTGTCCTCGTCCTAGGTGGCATAAGCGTGGAGGGCGAGGCCCATGTTAATCACAGAATGGAGGAGCGCCGGGTAAAAACCTAATGCTCCTAGATCAGGTTGTCCCCTTGGAGGTGGTCCTAAGAGCGTCAGTTGTGGTTGAGGTTCATGTCGAGATTGTCTAGGCAACTCTTGTATATGGACTTGGTTGTTTTGGGATGGATAGGGCTGATTTTGATTTTGTGAAACAAACTGGTGTCTAGGAGGTTGATAATGTCTCCTTGACTAGTTGTGAGGCTAGTTCCTCGGATTATAATAGCAAGAGAGGGATGTATGACACATAAAGTCGTAGATGTCACATTTGATCAATGAAGTATCTGAGACCGGTTGGTATGAAGGGCACTCATTGCCAGTGTGTGCACCTCGATAGTGAGGGCACCATGTGTTCTCTCGTCTATGGTGCATTTCGCCAGTGGGTAACTGACCTGACATTGAACTCTGGAAAGACTTAAGAGTGTTTTGAAACTCTTTCATGAGTTTCTTCATCTGTTGTTGGTGTTGCTGGTTAAGCAACTCCATCTGTGTTTCCCACAATTGTTCTCATGTTTCCTCGTTTGGTTGAGCTTCTTGGACAGCACGATGTGCTCTCCGTTCACATGGCTCATCGACATTTGAGCCCTCGTCTTCCTCCCGAATGGCATCAGACATGATTTGTTTCAATGATGTGTATTCATCATTGGAGCAAAGTTCACATCGTATCCATCGTGGGAGTCCAACAAAAAACCAAATTATGAGCATAGACTCAGTGGGTTGCTCTTGTAACTTACTTTTTAATCTTTTAAATCGTTCAATGTAGTCACGTACTTTCTCTTCTTTTGTCATTTTGATGTTACTTAACTTGACAAAAGGACTTTGATAAATGGCTCCTTCAAGGGTGACCAGTCTGGTTTTCTTCACGATCAAGGTTAAAAAACCATTCTCGTGCTCGATCAATCATGGTCATTCAAAAGAGTTGTACCATGGTGTTTGGTGATGTCTCGCCATAGACATCACATGCATTCTCAAAGACTTGAAGAAATATTTGAGGATCAATGTTACTGTTGTACTTAGGTAAATCAAATTTTGGAGTATGTTTTTCAGTATGTAGAACATTATTTGCAAAAGCGCCGTTTAAGTGAGCTCGTGCATGTGAAGATTCTGCAGCATGAAAATGTGATCGATCGTATGGAGCTTCAAAATGCATGGGTTCTCATCTGTCAAATGGGTTGGTGGATGGCTCTTAGACTTGGAATTTCATCCTGGAATATCGATTAAATCGATCATGTTTGGTAGATGGGGAGACCATCTTTAATAGATAGTCCTCTGTGGAATTCGGATTGTAAGGACGATCCATAACAACTCTAGAGTACCTTAGGATTGGGTAAATAGGCCTCTTGGACTCTTTCGTAACTTGACTGGCATTTGTGATTTTGTTTTGTGGTTTTGGTTTTGGTTTTTTTTTTTTACAATATTAGTCAGAGACTAATAATGTGGTGGTGTCCAAATAGCACAGCTGTTTTGCTTTTTTGGTGTTAGGCTTTTTGCAATAAAGATGGAAAGAACCGTGGTAGCTGGCAAACATTGAGACCTAGTCAAAAAAGAAAGTTGACTTCCTCTAGAAGTTGACTTGGTTTAGGCTGGAAGGCAAAGCTTTGGGTTGAGAGTTGATAGAAATTCTCAGTTGAGATTTGATAGAAAGGTCCGGTTGAAATTTGATAGAACAGTCTGGTTGAGATCTGAGAGACAGCTCTGGTCAAGATTTGATAGACAGCTTCGGTTGAGATCTGAAAGGAAGCTGCGGTAGAGATTTGATAGGAAAGCTCCGGTCGAGTTTTGATAGAAAAGCTCCGGTCGAGTTTTGACAAGAAAGCTCCAGTCGAGATTTGACAAGATGCGTCGGTCGAGATTTGAGAGCAAGCTCCGGTCGAGATTTGACAGGATCTTCGGTTGAGATCGGAAAAAAAGCTCCGGTTGAGATTTCAGCAAGAGACTCCAGTTGAGATTTCAGAAGAAGCTCCAGTTGAGATTTCAGCAGAGGGGCTCGGTTGAGAATTTAGCAGAGGCTCTGTTGAGATTTCACAAGAGGCTCTGGTTGAGAATTCAGCAAAGAGGCTTGGGTGAGATCTGATCGATGAGCATTGGTTGAGATTTAACTCAAGACTTGATAGACTATTGTGAGTAGTGGTTCAGTCGAGAGTGATTGCATAGTTTCAATAGGTGAATGAAACAAGGTTTCGTCCGGTCCAGACGTGAGTCGTGGAGCTCGGCTAGGAAAGGAACGTGAAGTCTCGATCGAGAATGGAAGTGTGCATCGGTCAAGATGAAAAGTGACGAGTTCGATAATGATACATGTGGGAGACTTCAGAGCGATGATTTTTTAGCACAGATCAGAAAGGTTTGGTTTGGTTTAGTGTCTGTGTAGCTGTGGAAATGGCGCCAAATGTTCACAGATTCTCACTGAATCTGTGAACACAATTCTTTTTTGTTCTTTCTTCTTT
This sequence comes from Diphasiastrum complanatum, assembly GCA_029204225.1. NCBI lineage: Eukaryota > Viridiplantae > Streptophyta > Lycopodiopsida > Lycopodiales > Lycopodiaceae > Diphasiastrum > Diphasiastrum complanatum. The sequence continues at coordinate 6,295,250 of CM055100.1, forward strand.
TGTTACTTCCGTTGGTTACAGCTCTTTACGATTTGGTCTTCTTGTTAGAACGGTTTCCAGGCAGAAGTGTTTCTCAGATTATAATGTGTATTCCTGTAGTGGCCTTGGTTCACCTGTCACGCATAGATTCATTCCCAAGGGAATAGTGCTTCCCTTGCGAAGTTAGCTTGCAAATCCTACTCTAACCACACCTAGATTAACCACATCTAACTACCCACCCTACTTTAAACACAAGCATGAGAAGGAAGAATAGATTACAATGGGGGAGATGCTTACATCCTATCCTCTCTACTCTCTTAGATATCATTAACAACATGCAAGTAGAGAGAAGAAGCAAATGGAAAGCAAATACAAAATGCAAAAACGTGAGAGAGAGAGAGAGAGAGAGAGAGAGAGAGAGAGAGAGAGAGAGAGAGAGAGAGAGAGAGAGAGAGAGAGAGAGAGAGAGAGGGAGGGAGGGAAGCAAGGATGTTCAAATCTCATTTGGGCATAATCTTCTCCTCCTATTGAACATGGAAATATGGTACAAAGGGTGCCTTTTTATGGATGGGGAAGGCCCTTGCCCATTTCTCCTATTGGTTAATTACAATGGCAAGGATCCTAATCCAACCCTCCTAAACTAACACAAAATGAATCTAATGGTTCCTTGAGAAAGCACAGGGCACTCACATGATTCATGTGAGTTCTAATTTGGGCCCTTTTAGCATTTTTTTAAACAACTTGACTTAGGGCCTCTAATGTCATTTTAGAGTTTTAAGCCCCTAGTCACTTATTCCTAATTCTACAAGTTCTACAAAACCAAATTGCATGCTCATTGGGTTGGGCTTATACATGCAGGAAGCCAGTGCCCTCGCACTTATTGATCTACATGTACAGTGTACTGTGGTGGGGCCCACTAAGTGCCCAACAATATCCCCCACCTAAATAGGTGACGGTCCCATGACACCTGCCAATGCTTGTTGTGGAAGAAGGCTGTCGACACGTTTATTGTGGATGATGGAGTGCGTCAAGAAAAGTGTGGATAAAGATTGCTTAAGTAAAACATGAGGCTTTATTTGATGATGAGGAGCCTATCCTAAGCTCTTCAAGAAGTGTTTGGAAAGGCTGGTGGTGACCAATACTTGCGTAACCGGCTACTGTTGATGGGCGTAGCAAACGGTGTCCCATCCATTGTTTCTAAAGTCACTGCCCCTTGTGATAAGATGTCGGCGATGTGATAAGGGCCTTCACCAGTGAACTTCAGCTTTCCTTTGATCGCCTTTGACTTGTACATGAGGACCAAATCTCCTTTTTGAAGATCTTTCTTGTAAAGACGATGATCATGTCAGGCCTTGCGACGTGCTTTCTCTGCAACAAGAGCATGGACCGCAAACAAGCGTGTTTCGCACAACTTGTGTACCGCTTAGTCATGAAAGTGGAGCAATCTTGTATCATCTAATCGTTGCACTGTGGCAATCTGAAGAGATGGAACGAGAAATTCCACCGGCATGACTACATCTTGGCCATACACCAGTTGGAATGGAGTTTGCTCGGTGCTGCCTTTGTCTACAGTTCTGAAAGCCCACAGAGCAGCGTGTAGCTTGTGCTCCCAATCTGATTTGCTTGCTTCTACTGTCTTTGTCAAAATGCCGCACAGAATCTTATTAGAAGATTCGGCTTGGCCATTGCCTCTTGGGTAGTAAGGCGTGCTGAAACGATGGATCACAAAGAACTCTTCTAATAAGACCTTGATGGTTTCGTTGACAAAGTGAGTTCCCAGATCACCAACTATCTCCACTGGGCATCCGAAGTGTACAATGATATTTTCGTAAAGGAACTTCGCGGTGGACCTAGCATCTGCTACGCGCACTGCTTTGGCTTCAACCCACTTTGTGAGATAATCTGTAGCCACGATAATATATCGGGCTTGGGTACTGCGAGCAGCTGGGTGAATAGGGCCGATGTAATCAAGTCTCCACTTCTCAAATGGCGCTTGAGCCAATACAGGATGTAACAGCTCATAATTTGCCTTCGTTGGTCTACGCGCTCTGTAACATACATCACATTGCTTGATATATAGCTCAGTATCCTTGTGCATTGTTGGCCACCAACAGCCAGATTGTAGAATCTTGCATAATGTTATATCTACTACAAAGTGTCCACCTCCCATTGCTTCATGCGAGAGAGACATGATCTGACTTGTCTCATGGGGCAAGATACAACAACGAATGACATTATCCACCCCTCTTTGATATAGTTGGCCGACAATCAGCTGATATGGACGAGCTTTAAGTACAAGTTTTTATTGTTGCGCCTTGGATAGTGACCGATCTGGTTGGCCGTTCATCAAATACTCAACTATGTCTGCAGCCCAATCGGGTACAACATCCACGTAAAATAAAGCAGCATCCGGTAACTCATCATCAGGTTGGGGATCCTTCTGTGTCAATTTGATTCTTGATACATGATCCGCCATATAATGTTGTTTGCCTTTGCGTACCACTATTCGAAAATCAAACTCGAGCAACAAGAGTAACCATCTAGTGATTCTCCCTGTGTTGCAGGTTTTGTTGACTAGGTAGAGCAAAGGTTGATGATCAGTGTAGAATGCAAAATGAGTGGCCATAAGATAATGGCAAAACTTCTTGACTGCAAATATCATTGCCAAGGCTTCTCGCTCAGTCGTTGAATAGTTGATTTCAGCATCGTTGAGTTGTCGACTGGTGAAACAAATAGGAAAGTCTTTCTTGTACTCACTTGGCTGGGTCAATACTGCTCCTATAGCATACTTTGATGCGTCAGTATGCACATGAAACTCAATTGTCCAATTGGGAGACCATAAGATTGGTGTAGATATAAGTGCTTCCTTCAACTTTTGGAAAGCTCATAGGGCTTCCTCCATCCAATGTGGATCAATTGTCAACTTGTAGATAGGACGTGCCAAATATGCAAAGAATAGAATGAAGATTCGGTAGTAATTGGCATGTCCCATAAATACATAGACTCCACGAATCATTCCAGGGGGTGGAAGATCCATGATAATACGTATCTTAGACAAATCAGTGGCGATCCTGTGTCTAGATACAATATGGCCCAGGATAAGACCATGTGTGACCCAAAATTGGCATTTCTCTGGGTTCAATGATATTTGAAATCTGCGGCATTGTATAAGCACTCTTTCCAACTGAGATAAGTGTTCATCATTAAATTTGTGCACGCAAAGATCATCGAGGAAGATCTCTAGGAATTTCTATGAATAGTCTTTGAATGCCTTTTGCATGACGCGATGAAAAGAGCTAGGGGCATTACAAAGACCGAATGGCATGACCTCGTAGGCATATGTACCCCATTCAGTAGCAAATGCAGTCTTGTGTTGACCTCTGGTGCAATCTTAGCCACTGAAGCCATCCAAAAAATTGTAGGCTTCCACTCCAGCTACTCAATCCAAAACACTTTCTGTGAACGGTAAGGGAAAGTAATCCTTCCGTTTCATAGCGTTAAGTGCCTTCAGATTGACACAAATCCGCCTTTTACCATTCTTCTTGGGAACAATGACTATGGGTGACACCCAATCTGTGTGCTCGATTTCATGAATGAAATCGGCATCGAGCAACTTCTGCAACTCTTGCTTGATTGGCTCGGTGTAGTTCGGGTTGCAGCGGTAATATCAGCTCACCTTTGGTGTTGCTCCTTTGACCAAAGGTATGGTGTGCTGGACTACAGATGATGGAATTCCTTTTAAATCTTTGTAAGACCACGCAAAGTAGTCTTTATACTCCATTAGTAACTTCTGTAGTTGGGTGAATTGTGAGGGCGTGAGTTGTGCTCCCACATGAATTTTGTCTTCATCTCCTGGCTCTGCTAGATTCATCGGTTGAGTGCGAGCCGGTCCCTCATAGACTTGTTCTTCTTTTTTCTGATTTGCATCAGGTTCCCGTTGCGCTTTTGGCATCATGATCACCACGTCGTCCAAGGTATAACTCTTGAAGTTTTCTGGCACATCATGGACTGGTGTCTTACTCGTTTCTTCCTTCAAAAGGTTGATCTTAGCACGATTGGTAAGTGATATCTTGTGCATTGCTTCTGACATTCTTGAAGCTGATGTCAAAGCTTGGTCGGATGACCCTTGAGCATGCGATTTAGCAACTTTCTTTTTGCCTTGTATATTGTTGTTGGTTGTTGCTGCTTCTTTGTTCGTTATCTTCTGTTGAGGTCCTTTAACATTCGCCACATGGTTCCGAATGTCTTCATCCACTTTTGCTATAGCCTCTTCGGGTAAATCACTCCACTTGATCACCTGATTGTATCTTTGCTATTGTTGATTTTTCTTTGGTACAGATGCTTTCGGTGGTGGCATCTTGGAAACTTTGGCATGTTGAGATTTTTGAGGGAGTTGAGCTGGTATTCGTTGAACTCCACAATGCGTAGAATCCATGTGGTGTAGGATCTGCTCATCTGTCAGCTCAGCTTCCTCATCATAGGACAATGCATGTTTCCAAGGAACTAAGTCATCTTCAACAGGTTCCGGAATAGGTTCCGGTGACAGCCATGCTACGTTTCCCCATATGAGATAGGCGTGTCAAGGGTGAATCCTCTCGGTGGTAATTCGTTGGGTTCTAAATCTGAATCTGGATCTGGATGACATGTATGCCCAACCATACAGTCAATAGTTGCCAATGCATCCGTCCACAACATGGTATCTGTTTGTGAATCATAATGAACACCCATTGAAGCTTTCGGATGATCAATGCTATGGTCCGTTGTGGAAGAAGTGTCATCAGCTTTGGGTGGTACAAGCTTCATCGCCCATGTGGAGGGATCCACCTTTACTGCCCGCTCTCTGTTCTCAAATGTGATTTTGCCGGTCTCCCAATCATGAACTACTTGTGCAATTCGTAACCAAGGTCGTCCCAACAAAACTCGATAGGCAGTGGGTGTCTCAGGAATGTCCATCACCACAAATGTGATGACAAATTGTACCCCTGCTATCTTGACTGGAATGTCTTCTACAATCCCCTTTGGCCGCACACATGATTGATCAACCAGTTTGATGGCGAACTTGGCAGCTTTTAGGCCTTGTAGATTCCACTTCTCATACAAAGAAGTGGAGATAAGGTTGACACTCGATCCTCCATCTACAACAGCAACTTCTTCTCCAAAGAGTTTGTGCTTGATAGGAAGAGTTATATTGTGCTGCTCACTCTCCCAAGCTGCTCCCACATTCAGAACATTGTTGGCTTCTTCAAAATTGGTGCAAAATAATGGTTCTTAGGAAAGTATGTCTGATTCAATGTTCAACCAATCTGACAAGACACCCTTTGCTTGAGGTGCAAGTCGAAGGAACTCTCCAATAGAGATATTCATTCTGCTGGATAAGATGCTCGTCAGTAGTTCCGTCCTTGGAGCTTCAGATTCTACCATATATGGAATGGTTCTTCTCGATGGTGTAGTCACACATTCACATCTAATCTGTGTGGTGAACCTTGTGGTTCGTTCGCATGTTGATCCCTTTCTGGTGTAGTGTCTTGAGGAGCTGTTGGTTGATGTGCAGCTTGAGCAGCTTCCTCCACTTGTGCTTCTTGTATCCAACGTTCGATCTTCTGATATCGTCTTTGTTCAACCTTCACATTCGGATAAGGTAATCTCGCTCCTCCTGATGTTGAAGGTTGGCCAGCTGGCAATGATACAGAGTGTGGTGATGATGGAGCTACCTCCTTGTGCTTTTGTGCTCGCGTAACAGCTAACACTGGAACGTACAATAGGGAGGTCTCCTTGGTATAGTGAGTGTGGAGCTGTGCTTGGGCCTGCTGATTGAACTGCAATCCAATTCCATGGTGCGCTGGTGCTGGCTCTCAATGGACAATTCTTGTAGCAATGTCCATATCCACACTCGCGACAGAAGGGCGTATAAATTCCTTTGTTTGGACATTTTGCAATCCTATGTCCTTCTCCGCATCCATAACATCCATATGATCTGCCCCCTTGGCGATGTGGCTGTGCAACGTATGTGACATAATACTCATTAATAGCAAGATTGATGAATGGTTCATCAGGTCCATACCATTGTTGCATTTCCTGTTAGAAAAATGTTTCAGCTTCTGCCGTTATGAGATTCACCTAGGCTGCTTGAGGATTATTTGGCCCTGGTGGTGCTGGTAGTGCCATTCTTTGTTGTTGAGGGCCTGGTCCAAGCCTTGGTGCTGCATTAGGTGCTCCTTGATGGTAAGCATAAGAGGTCTGGAATTGAGTCCGTGGGCTGTAGGGGCAATACGCAGTGTCGTGCGAGGACACATTGCACAGATGACAATATCTGTGCGTCAGCTTCAAATTCTGCTTTAGTACCGGACACTCGTTGGAAGTGTGATTCTGGGTACAAATGGGACACCAAACATTGTCCCATCGAAGATACTGCTGCTGATAAGGATCTGGGTGTGGTGCTGCAGTATTTTGAAGAGCCTTAAGTTTTTGGTCAAATTGGACTGTGAGCTGCTCCATCTACTGCTTGTGTAACTTCATGATCTGTTCCATCATCGATTCATTGGACAAGCTTGTAGAGACGGAGGTTGATGCAATTGAAGGAGTTGAAGCATCAAGAGATGTAGTTTCTGGTGTAGAATCATCATCTGATCCTTCATCTTCTTCTCTCGTTGCATCTTCCATAGCTTCGTGCAATTTCGCATATTGCTCCCGTCTTTTCAGCTCTTGTCTGATGCTTCTAGGTAGTCCCGCTAGGAACCACATAATGACCGCATGATCAAGAGTAAGCTCCGCATTACACTCGGATCTCAGGTGTTTGATCCGTTCGATGTAGTCTTTGACCCTTTCTTGTTTTGCCATCTTGATTTTGCTAAGCAAGAGGAACGGGTCTTCAAGAAACTTCCGCTGCTTAAATTTGGTGATTAAAGCTGCTTTTACCACTTCCCAGTCTATTTGTTCTTGTGTCATCTGATTGAAAAACCAATCTAAAGCCGCTCCTGTCAGGGACATTGGAAACAGCTTCAGTTTTTCTGCCGAGGTGGTTTCACCATAGATCTTGCTTGCTTGCCCATAGATCTGCAAGAATCTGATAGGATCTATGGATCCATCAAATTTGGGCAATTCCAATCTGGGAGATCTTCTAATTACTTGTAGAGTACCCCTGGCATAGGAATATTTTGATCCATTGGATTTGGCTGATTTGGTCGGATCTCTTCCACTGCTGCTTGATGTAGCTTTGGATTCTCTGTAGGTAGTATTCTACCAGATCTCAATATCATTCACTTCACATGGGATTTGACACCTAATCTCATGATGTGGCTTCATTGAATCTCTATATTGATACCATGTGGCATATGACTAAAAAATATGATTTTGGCCTTTTTAGCCAATAGAACTTGATTTAAACTATATGTACAAGCTATATAATTGTACTACATGAAAAGTACATTTATTTCACATGTGGGAATAGGATCCACACATGTTAATCATAATAGATACAAGTCATTATGATATTTACAATGTTTGATCAAGTTTGCTTTTGCCAATTTTCACAGCTTGGACACAAATAACCTGGCTCCTACTTGGCTCTCAGGTGATGTGAGTGTGCTAGTTTGAGGAGGGGATACTTTTATATTGAAGTTGATTTAATAAAAAAGAAAAGAGAGCTGTGGGGCCTGACTGATAGAGAGGAGAGTTTTCAAAAGATAGAAGAGACAATCTGTTGGAAGTACACTTCTTATCAGAACGGATGAGCACCTTGATGAATTACGAGCATTGACAGACAGAGAGGAGTGTGAAAAATACAGATCCTAAGTGGATCTAAACTCCAAGATCATTGGCTTGAATGCTTGCACTCCAAACTACATAAGCTAGGAATTGGCAACACATTCTATGCTACCTAGAATGCAAAGAACTTGATCAAAAAGCATTTATCACAAATGGAAACTTCCATAAACATCAAGTGCGGCCCAAAATAGCATTATACAGTCCATAATACATCAGCCTATCACTTTTGGAAAGCACCTAAGATCATACACAATAGCTTGAAGACAATACACACAACAATGCTCTCAATGGAGGAAGAAACAATGACAATGATCTATTGATCTCAATGAAGCATACAAAAGGTTTCTCCAACCTGTTCTCCACGACTTCCCTACTATTTATGGATGAGGAAGATGACTCTCTCTCCTCTCTCTAGAAGGTACTTGACCCTAGATATTCCCTATATAGGAAAAATAGCTAAAAATGGCTTATATGACCAAAATACATCAAAATGGTCTCATTTTGAAGGGTATGAAGTTTGACACTTCATCATACTGAAAAAATACAGTAAATAAAAACATTGTGGCCTGGTTCACACGTGTGAAACTCCAGAACCAAAACTATTTACAATTTTGGCCAATTTAGGCCTCAAACTAGCTAGGAAATGTTGACAATTTTCACACTCCCTCTTCAACATTGGATGCTAGTTTCAACATAGTCTTTGAGCACATTCCAAGATTAGATCTATGCATTAAATATAGGTCCTTTCCCAATGGTTTGGTGAAGATATCAGCCACACACTCCTTTGAAGAGACATGTTGAAGCTCCACCTCTTTGGCAATGACTTGATCTCTCACAAAATGGTGAGCAATCTCAATGTGCTTGCTCCTTGCATGAAAAACAGGATTGCTTGCCAAGCTTTGGGCTGAAAGGTTATCACAAAGTATGATTGGAGTCTTCTCTGGTTCCAGCAAGTGAAGATCCAATAACATCCTCTTGATCCAAAGAATCTCCTTGGTGCATGTTGTTAATGCCTTGTACTCGGCTTCGGTGGAAGATAGAGAGATAGTTGGTTGCTTCTTTGATAGCCATGAGACCACTCCATCTCCAAGATAGATTGCAAAGGCACTTGTTGACTTCCTATCCATTTGATCACCTGCAAAATCTGAATCTGAAAATCCACAAAGGTTAGGTGTAGTACCTCCATACAAGATGCCAAAATCTCTAGATCCCGAGATGTATCTAAGTACTCTCTTTCCTAGCTTCCAATGAGCCTCACTAGGATCTTGCATAAATTGACTTAGTTTACCAACCACAAAGCTTAGATCAGGTCTTGTGATGGTTAACCATATAAGAGATCCTATTAGCTTTCTATAGAGAGTAATGTCCTTGAAGGATCTTTCATTACTTCTTGTAGTTAGCTTTACATTTGATTCCATAGGAGTAGAAACAACTTTACAATCTTCCATATGAAACCTTTTTAGAATAGAGTTAACATACTTTTCTTGACATATGAATGTAGATTTAGAAGTTCTAATAATCTCTATTCCTAAGATATAATGAAGTTTACCAAGATCTTGAATTTCAAACTCTCTTTTGAGTGCCATCTTGATTTCATCTATATCTAGATTGTTACCACCACTTAAGATAATGTCATCAACATAGATCAAAAGTAAAGTGATATCATTTTCATTCAATCTAAAGTAGAGAGAATGATCATACTCACTCATAACAAAGTTTTGAGAAAGTAAGAAGGAATTGAGCTTAGCATACCAACTCCTTGGTGCTTGCTTTAGCCCATACAAACTCTTTTGGAGATAGCACACATGATTAGGCTCATCATGTGAAACATAGCCCTCGGGTTGCTCCATGTAAATATCTTCTTCAAGATCACCATTCAAGAAGGCATTAGTAACATCCATTTGCCACATATCCCAATCATAAAGAGTTGCAAGAGAGATTAGGATTCGAATAGTTACCATCTTTGCCACGGGTGCAAAGGTCTCATCATAGTCAATACCATATTCTTGAGCATACCCCTTTGCCACCAACCTTGCCTTGTACTTGTTGATTGATCCATCTTGATTTGTCTTGATCTTGAAGATCCACTTACAACCAATTGCCTTCTTGTCCTTTGGAAGCTTTACCAACCTCCATGTGTTGCTTTTGATGAGTGCTTGATGCTCATGATCCATGGCTTGGATCCATTCCTTCTTTTGAATTGCTTCACCTACACAAGTTGGTTCATCAAAAGAGGTAAGAAAAGCAAAGTTAGAGTTGTCCACCACTTGCTTTCCTTTTTCATCATAGGTTAGCCTTGATGGCTTAGCCCTTTGCCTTTGAGTCTTCCTTGAAGTTTGCTTTGGAGTGGCATCTCCATCTTCATCCAAGACATCTTGCACATCATGATGATTAGTAGGCACATCAACATCAACATCAACAACATTGGAAACATTCTCTTCATGAAAGATGACATCCCTACTTATGACAACTTTCTTTGTAGAAGGAATGTACACTTTGTAAGCCTTGCTTACTTCACTATAGCCAACAAACACACCCTTCTTTGATGAAGGATCTTCTTTAGTTCTATCATCAAGTGTGATATTGACAAAACATGTACATCCAAAGATCCTACAATGCTTGACACTCGGCCTTCTACCATAAAGAACCTCATGAGGAGTTTTACCATCCAAGGAAGCACTTGTCCATCTATTACATAGATAGTTAGCACATGCTAAAGCTTCCCCCCAAAAAGACTTAGCAAGATTAGCATGTAGTCTCATTGCCTTGGCACATTCACAAAGGGTTCTATTCTTCCTCTCGGCCACTCCATTCTGTTGTGGAGTCCTAGGACTAGACATCTCCCTCTTAATCCCATGTGCTATACAAAAGTCTTTGAACCTATTTGAGGTGTATTCCCCTCCATTATCAGATCTTAAGCATTTGATCTTTGTATTGAATTGGTTTTCCATTTCATTCTTGAACTTGACAAATGCAGCAAACACTTCATCCTTACTTTTAAGAAGATAGATCCAAGTATACCTACTAAAGTCATCAATGAAAGTTGCATACATCTTTGCCCCACCATTGCTAGTTGTACTAGAAGAATGAATATCAGAATGCACAAGTTGAAAAGCTTCTTTAGATCTAGAAGTAGATCTAGAATAAGCAAGTCTATGAGATTTGGACAAGGCACAATGTTCACAAACACTATTGTTTGCAACAAGACTTTTAGGGAGACCAAGAACAAGCTCTTTCTTTGCCATTACCTCCAAAGATTTGAAGTTGGGATGGCCCAACCTCTTGTGCCAAACTTCTTGGTTTGTCAATTGCTCCCTAGCCATACATCCTTCATGATTAGAGATCACACATGCATCAAGCTTGAAAAGTTTACCATGCCTCCTACCTTGAGCAATCAAGGATCCACATTTACTTATCAAACATGCATCTCCAATGAACTCCACATCAAGTCCTTTGTCAATCATTTGACTTACACTAAGCAAATTCTTAGTGATTGAAGGAATGTACAAAACATTTTCAAGATTTGCTTTCCTATTTGTTGAAAGGGAAATAGGAATAGTGCCTATGCCTTTGATGTCACATTGACCATCATTTGCAGTGTAGATGATGTTACCTTCTCCCTCATAAGACAATAAGGATGTAAAGTATTCCTTATGTCTTGTCATGTGAGATGAGGCTCCACTATCAATCCACCAAGGATCATTATCATCTATGTTGGCTAACAAACTTGAAGTCATAACAAGTGATTCACATGTGTTATGTTCTTCCTCATCTATTGTAAGATTTCCTTGCCTCTCTCCTTGCTCTCTTTTCTTCTTATAACATTCATTTGCAAAATGACCTTTTATCCCACAATAAAAGCACTTGAACTTTGACTTATTGTTCTTAGTAGAAGAGGAAGAGGAAGAGTGATCATCATGATCAAAGTTACCACCTTTGGACCATTTCCCTTTGCCTTTACCTTTGCCCTTGAATTTGCCTTTTGTGAAGAAAGCCTCTTCACCTCCACCTTGCAAGGATGCACCATCAAGCTTTGATTGCAACCTATGTTCTTCAGCCAATAAGATTTCTTGCAAGTCAACCACACTTGGCAAGACTCTTTGAATGGCAAAACTTTGCACAAGGTTAGCATGTTCATTTAGCAAACCATTCAACATAACTTGGACTATTTCACCATCTTTTATGTTCTCATCAATGCATGCTAAATCATCACTTAGGGACTTAACTCTCAAGATAAATGCATGAGCACTTTCACCCTCTCTTTGCCTACTAGAAAATATTTGTCTCCTTAGGGTCAATACCCTAGATGTGGACTTTGATTCAAAGAGCTTCTTTAAGGCATTCCATGCCTCACTTGCACTTTGACACTTTCCAACTTCCTTGAGAAGTTCATTTGTAACATTCATTTTAATGATATGAAGAGCCCTTTTGGCCTTCTTATCAAACCTTTGTTGCTCTTGAAGTGTGAGAGGTCTCTCTTCAATTTCTGCAACTATGTCCATGAGTTCATTCAACTCAAGTAAGGACTCCATCCTCACTTTCCAAGTAGAGTAGTTTGATGAACTCAACCTTTCACTAGACTCTAGCATGATCCCACCATTGGAAGCCATGATTCTAATGTTTCTTCAACTTTTAGGTTCTGTCCTAAAGCACTTAGCACTCACTTTTCTCTCAACAAATGATAGATAAAGAGATCTATGAAGATTTAGGACCCTAAAACACTTCTATCTTGAACCTAGATGGTTTCCAAGCATAGAAAGGAAGATTGAAACACATGCAACACTTTGCACACACTAAGAATGGATTACAAAATCAAACCAACCTGAACACACTCTTGCTTAAGCTCTCAAACTTTCCAGCAAGTGACCAAATCAAGTTATGGTGTGAAGAGTTACTTGCATTCTTAGAAAATACCCAAAACTAGGATGCCAAGATTACCTAGTAATGAACAAACTTGATCAACATATGATCAACACACTAAGATATTGATTCAACCTGTAAAACCACATGTAAACCACACTTCTAAAAGTTTATAAACTCCAGCAAGTGATAAATACAAGATTTAGAGGTGAATGAATGAGCACACTTAGTGAATCACAAGACTAGCTTCACTATCTTGTCAAATCTTGGTGTTTAGATGTAGATCTAAGATCACTTCACATGAGAATGTTCCTCAACCTGTTAAGAACCTGAAAACACACTTGCATAATGGTTAACACCTTCCAGCAAATGCTCCAATCAAATTACATAAGGAGAGTTACTTACATGCTCAACAAAGTACACCAAAATTTATGCCAAAATTGATGACAATCTTTACAATATGCTCTTCACAATGGAGCTTACAATATGTTCACCCAAAAAAGGGGATCTTTCATCCAAATGGGAGCTTTGCTCAGCCTTTAGGAGAATTACAACTCACTCAAAAGAGCATTTGTCATCCACTTAAGGAGAAGTTTCATCCACTTAAGGAGAGTGTTCATCCAAGAATGGAGATTGTCAACAATAGGATTGAAAAGAACATTGTTAGTATTGAATATGCACAAGCCTCACAATCACAAATGATTAGGTGTTATGATCTGATCCAAAATAGTTTCTTTTCAGCCTCTGATCTTCAATAGACCTGAAATATGCTTTTGATCCACAAGTTCAACTCACAAAACAAAGGTTAGTAAGATTTGATCAACAAAGCAATGCAAAATCATGCTAGAACTTGATCAAACATCCAAATATCACCAAAAATGGAATACTTACTGTAAATAGAAGCCAACCAGCTCTGATACCATGTGAAAAATACAGATCCTAAGTGGATCTAAACTCCAAGATCATTGGCTTGAATGCTTGCACTCCAAACTACATAAGCTAGGAATTGGCAACACATTCTATGCTACCTAGAATGCAAAGAACTTGATCAAAAAGCATTTATCACAAATGGAAACTTCCATAAACATCAAGTGCGGCCCAAAATAGCATTATACAGTCCATAATACATCAGCCTATCACTTTTGGAAAGCACCTAAGATCATACACAATAGCTTGAAGACAATACACACAACAATGCTCTCAATGGAGGAAGAAACAATGACAATGATCTATTGATCTCAATGAAGCATACAAAAGGTTTCTCCAACCTGTTCTCCACGACTTCCCTACTATTTATGGATGAGGAAGATGACTCTCTCTCCTCTCTCTAGAAGGTACTTGACCCTAGATATTCCCTATATAGGAAAAATAGCTAAAAATGGCTTATATGACCAAAATACATCAAAATGGTCTCATTTTGAAGGGTATGAAGTTTGACACTTCATCATACTGAAAAAATACAGTAAATAAAAACATTGTGGCCTGGTTCACACGTGTGAAACTCCAGAACCAAAACTATTTACAATTTTAGCCAATTTAGGCCTCAAACTAGCTAGGAAATGTTGACAATTTTCACAAGGAGCAGGGTCGAGAATATGGCTCCCTCATCCATTGCCACAATAAGGGATATGCATCCATGGATTGCTACCAGAACCCGAGGGACAAGCAGCCTTAAGGGAAACGAGAGTACAATAATAGTTCTTTCTACGTCGAAGAGCTAGAAAGCTCAAAGATGGGTGAAGATAGGTCGAACAGTGGAAATTCGACGGCCGTGCAGCATCCACATCTGACACACAAGAGGTGATCCTTGATTTAGGAGCTACTTCGCACTTCGTTACATGAAGATGAATAATGTCTGATTTTTGAAATACTGATCCATCAAGATTCATAGTAGTTAGAAATGGATCAAAACACTGAGTGAATGGTATTGGTTCATTATGGCTCAATACAAATGGCAGAGACCAACGACTCGAAGATGTTCTCTTCATACCCACACTGCAACAAGATTTGCTATCAGTAGCAAAGATAGTAGATGCCGGAATGCATGTGACATTTTCAGACAAAACGTATAATGTTGTTGAAGCCAATACCACTACGTTGATCACACAAGGAAGATGCAAAGGCAACTTGTATCATTTAAAGGTACGCCTACCAACAGATCAAGCACATCAAGCCCATGATTTTGCAGATGTTCTATGGCATAGGCAACTTCATAAACTCAATGACATTGTATCAAACAATGGCACGGGTGACTATGCCACATTAACTCAATGGCATTGTATCAAACAAGCCAACATGGAGCTATCACAGGAGTAAGCATCTCGAATGCAACTAGTTCGACCACCTGTGATGTGTGTATGAAGGGGAAGATGTCCCAAATGCCATTTACCAGATACTTCTACAGAACAACAAAGATTTTTGAGCTAGTACATTCGGACATCTGTGGACCTTTTGATGTGATCTCAGTAGGAGGCTCGAAGTACTATATAACCTTCAATGATGACTACAGTAAGTTTTCTCGAGTCTACTTCATTCACAACAAATCAAAGGCATTCGACAAGTTCACAGAATACGTGAATTGGGCAGAAAGATGCAAATGAAACAAGGTGAAACAGATCAGAACAGATCGTGGTGGAGAGTACATCTCAAACCGATTCACTGATTTATGCAATAATCGAGAAATCCTTCACAGAAGGACAACATCCTATACACCACAGCACAATGGTGTTGCAGAAAGAAAGAACATGACTCTCATGGAAGCCGCAAGGTGCATGATGGCCTCGAAGGCACCAAGAGTGCTATGGGCTGAAGCAGTAGCTATAGCTACCTACATCTAGAACAGGATAGGCAAATCAAGTGTTCTTCACACGACACCACACGAACTATGGTGGGGTAGAAAATCTAATCTGACACATGTTCGGATTTCTGGCTGTATAGCTTATGCACATATTTTTGATAAGCTTAAAAAGAAGCTCGACAAGAAGGTCGAATTAGGATACCTCGTCGGATATGACAACCATTCGTCATACTACAAGATTTAATGAATCTAGTAAAGACTGTTAGAGATGTCAAGTTCGATGAAACCAGAACCATGGTTGATAACGATTCTGCCTGTTATAAAGTCCTAGGGAAGTAGTATTATGACCTACCAACCATGATAGAGGGAGCAGAACTCGAACAGTCAGACGAAGATGTTCGAGCTTCACATCAGCTGTGATGAATCAGGTGAAGAAAGGTTTGCAAGCCTGCCCACTGCTATAAATCTTGTAAACCGAGATGGTTTTAGATCTAGCCAAAGAGACAAAGGCAAGAGCATTGCAGTACCAGAAGAATCTCCTAGGAGATCAACGAGAGAGCAAAGAGCGCCAACAAAATTTGTGCCAGGCTACTCGGCTTCTACATCCGAAGAATTTTGTAGATTCAGTGGTGAACCACAAACATTTGAGGAAGTCATCGACAGTCCAGATAAGGACAAATGGATCCAAGCCATGAACGAAGAAATTGAATCCATGAAAAAGAATGAGGTATGGACTCTGCAACCAATGACAGAGAAACAAAAAACAGTGTCATACAAATGGGTTGCCTAAAGCCGCAAGAATCAAAGCAAAAAGACACCACCCTAAAAAAGGGGTGTGTTTAATTAAGTAGTGGCATAGGAAGTGTAGACCTACCAAAAATTTCAGATGATCTGAACATAGAAGTAACTTTGTGGCAATGGCTTAGACTACCCCCGCCGATGAGAAAGAAAGTCAAACAACGGATAGGGTTGCTTGTTCTTCAAAAGCTAAACCAGCCAAGAAATTACAAGTTGGTTCCACCAAGTGGTAAGCTAAATTATTACGATACCCAATGCGAGCTTGATAGAGATTTACCACCTATAGACCTCAAAGTAACCCCTTAAGATGACAAGAGGCCCCCGACTCAATCAAAAAGCACACTCAGAGAGGCTAGGGCAAGCATACTGAAGATAACCCAAAGTGAGAAGAGAGTGATTGGAAGAGAGTGATTGGCAGGTGAGTCTTGGGAAGTCCACTAAGTCTGAGGAGACAGTACCAGCAATATTTAGCAATCAACCAATTAAATTTGTACCTCCAAACGAGGGCAACAAAAATGGTAGCTCAAAATGGAAGGAAATAGAAGAACCCGTATGGACCACCCCTCAGATCACTTTGCTAGATCCAGACCCACAGATCTAGATTCAACGACCTTCAACAGAGAACGGGAGGAATTATATGAGATACATGATCTATTCCAAGACCACAAGAACACAATGATCATGTGTAAATTGATACACAATAGTGAGAATGGATGCCAAGACCCTACCCAAGGAACCCAAGAGATGCTAGTGTGAAGAATTGCCAAAAATTGGCAAATCTAGCTTGATCAAAGACCATGTCGAACATTGTAAATATTGTGTATAATTGGGTTCCACACATGTAAGGCCAAGATGCCACTTGGCAACCCACTCCTAATGTAGGTTAGGTCAAGTCAAAAGAGTTGGTCATGTCTATTTGGTGGTCATCCCTACTTTATAGGACCTAAATCCTAGATTTAAGGTGAAAATTTGACCAACTAGCTATCTACCAAGCATGACTCTAGGAAATAGACTACGGTTTCATTTTAGGTCAAGGAGAGTGAGTTAAATTCCTTATTACATGCGGGAAATCCACCTAACTTCAAGAAGGAAGTCGAATTTGCTATGTATTCCCTCTCTCCATAGTGAGAAGATAGAAAATTTTTGGAGCTCATTGGCAATCTCAAGCTAGTTCACTATGTACATTGAGTTTTTGTGATCCAAATGAAACCAAATCAATTTCTACTTGTTTATCAGGTTGAAGGCCGTACTACAGCCTGTATTACACACGTGTGGGCTCGGATTTCAATGTTTATCAATGCTTTTGATTGTTAATGCTTGTTGTTTGTCAAATTGCCAATCTAGATCAACTTTTTTGTGTCTTTTTGATAGATTGTTATGCAAGCATCCAATCACTCTTGTGGATCTTTTGTAGATCCATTTATGGTCCTAAAGTACAGTACTTTCACATGGTATCAGATTCAAGTACAAGAGCATAAGCCATTGATCTAATGCAAATCCATTTTTAGCACGTTTTGGTGCTAAAAGCTAGTATTGAGAGGGCAAGCTAGAATCTTGATTTTGGTGAGGAGATTTGATCCCAAACTTGGTAGGGGTCCAAATCCGTACTGTCCACATGTGTGGGCAACTCTGAACCTGAATTTAATGCATGGTATTCATTTGATCCAAAAAAATTCAATTTGTGAGCTGTTGGTGTAATTTTTAGTGGAGATCCTAGGATAATCTATAGATCATTTGCCATTGACTAGATTTGAATTTGTTTCATGAGAGATAATTAATCTAGGCTGAGTTCAAGTCCTATTAAGGTTAAAAACAGGTCTTGACAGTACACCAAGAAGGAAGAAAGAGATTAAGTCATTCTTTTGTCCAAAAATAGCCAAAAAAGAGTCTACTATCTTTGAATACTTTTTGGAAAGTATTAGTAGACATGAGGTGACTTGTTTCTTACCTTTAAGATTCATGGTGTTTATTACTTTGTATGACAAGACAATGAAATGGGATGCTTTGAAATCTACATTTGTTGTTGATAAAGCAATTTCATTCGATAGCTATTTTTGTAATAGTTAGAATAGAGTCATAAAAGATGAAACATCATTTTCTTTGGAAATCTTTGTGTCCACATGCTTTGTGCATGATCATGCCAATGTAAGGACCAAAGATTATCATATTTCAATGATAGGAATAATGGTAGTGTTTTGCTCTTCAAGTAGAGATTGTAGAATCTACTTGTTTACAACCAAAGATTTTGTCAATGGTGAAAATGTGATCTTTCAAGAGTGGAAGATTTGTAAACTTGAAGAAGCACCTTTGGATCAACACCTTATTCAATTCATTGATTTTTTGGAGTCAAGTCAAGTGGAGGAGTAAGCTCAAGACCCAAGGACTCCAAGAAGAACCTTGAGTATCAAGATGGAGCCTTCAAGGCTCAATCATATGGATCAAGCAAGGCAAGTTGTCTTTGGCAACATTATTTATGCACTTAAAATTTTAATTGATGTATCTTCAAGTGCACAAAATGCCTTGGAATCCATGGCTTGGCATGATGTATAGTTTTTGAAGTGTGCTACATGTATATAGACACATTTATGGAACATCTTGTAAGGGATTCTCTAAGAGGTGGTGAAAGATCCTTCATGGACATCATTCTCTATTGGAGTCTCAAAAGTTCCTTGTTTGTAGCTGGATTTTTTAGACACTTCTAAAAGCTCTCATTCATCTATTAAGAGAGTTGTAAATAGATCAAACTAAATTTGAGGAGGAGTGTGAAGAATTGCCAAAAATTGGCAAATCTAGCTTGATCAAAGACCATGTAGAACATTGTAAATATTGTGTATAATTGGGTTCCACACATGTAAGGCCAAGATGACACGTGTCAACCCACTCCTAATGTAGGTTAGGTCAAGTCAAATGAGTTGGTCATGTCTATTTGGTGGTCATCCCTACTTTATAGGACCTAAATCCTAGATTTAAGGTGAAAATTTGACCAACTAGCTATCTACCAAGCATGACTCTAGGAAATAGACTACGGTTTCATTTTAGGTCAAGGAGAGTGATTTAACTTCCTTATTACATGCTGGAAATCCACCTAACTTCAAGAAGGAAGTCGAATTTGCTATGTATTCCCTCTCTCCATAGTGAGAAGATAGAAAATTTTTGGAGCTCATTGGCAATCTCAAGCTAGTTCACTATGTACATTGAGTTTTTGTGATCCAAATGAAACCAAATCAATTTCTACTTGTTTCTCAGG
Source organism: Diphasiastrum complanatum (assembly GCA_029204225.1). NCBI lineage: Eukaryota > Viridiplantae > Streptophyta > Lycopodiopsida > Lycopodiales > Lycopodiaceae > Diphasiastrum > Diphasiastrum complanatum. The sequence continues at coordinate 6,314,695 of CM055100.1, forward strand.
TTGAAGGCCGTACTACAGTCTGTAGTACACATGTGTGGGCTCGGATTTCAATTTTTATCAATGCTTTTGATTGTTAATGCTTGTTGTTTGTCAAATTGCCAATCTAGATCAACTTTTTTGTGTCTAGTTTTTTGATAGATTGTTAAGCAAGCATCCAATCACTCTTGTGGATCTTTTGTAGATCCATTTATGGTCCTAAAGTATAGTACTTTCACAGCTAGTTGATACACTCTATTGGGTGGATGACATACCAGATTATGATTTAGAAGTTGAAGATGAGGATCCCGAGTCTGGATTTGAAGGCAGAGTAAGAAATAGCCCACCCATGGATAGGACCAAAGGTGATGAAATCTATGATATGGCCGAAAGAATAATCCAAGCTACATGTACAAATCCCTCATTTTTGCCATATATAAGTCAGAATCACATACATCAGTCGAGAGACCTAAGCTCTTTAGCCCCCAATTTTATACATCACGATAGACCTAAGGTAGAAAGTGAATACCCAAATAACCAGATTGATGTTGGTAGGCAATATGATGGAAATCCTCCCTTATCCTTGATTTTACCTATGGGATAAGGGAAAATAAGGAGTTTTATGTTTTTATTTTCATTTGTTCATTTTTCTGCTTTGCTAATCTTGTTGTTTGGTGAATTTCTTCCTGTCTATATGTTATGAAAAAAGAAAAAAAAAATTATTGTTGTTTTATGCACTAACACTTGTTGAAGTGCAGGAATCAGAGATCCAAAAGTCAAGAGCATTTGCACCATATCACATTAGACACAATATGTTTGAAACATTTGTTGCAAGCTTGAGTGAATGCATCCATATCCATGCACTCTGCATATACTTTGAGTTGCATAGGGCATTGTGCATTGTTGTAGCGGGCATACGAGTGATTGATGTAGAAGGATATGGGAGGGTTAGAGAGGAAAAATTAGGAAATGGAAACATTGCAGCGGGGAGGGGAGTGACTCCTTTGCCCAATGAATAAGGCACTGGAACAAGAATTGGTTGGGTGATGCTTGATGGCTAGATCAGCGGATCTATAACCTTTTGTGAGGTCCGACATCTTTCCTCCCTATACTTGATTGGATTTGGTTAGTAGGCAAGCTCAAATAGAGCTAGATATCCTCTAGCTCATTATTCAGATTCCATGCATAGATCTCGTTCATAGTGGACATCAATCAGTGGATCACACAATTTAGATTTAATCAAAAGATCCCAACAACTTACACTTGAGATTTTCATGTAGATCCATTATGATGAAGTGTGTTATTTGAGAGACACAATGGTATTACGAGTGCAACTCTAGTCTTCAATATGTGTTAAATTTTTGGATGAGTAGTGTACAATCTATTCTTCATATATCTCCTAATGATTCAGATCAGAAATAGAGATTACATATTAAAGTCTTCATAAGTCTAGATCTGAAATCGCATCTCATTGAAATTGGTAGATTTGTGATGCATGTACACACATCAATCACACAATATTAGATATAGTACTGGTGACCTGCATCCATGTCATCGCACCAATAACACTGAGAAGTACATTTGCATATCCCTCCATGCATGGGTCTAAAAAATGGGCATTGGGTGTAAAAGCATTTGCCATATAGGTCACAGGTGGGTTTTAATGCAGGTATGAAGACACCAGCTTATTTGAAGATGTTGCAGTGAAGACCAAACAGCTGTAGATGGATCCTAAGGGCTCAACCAATTAATGGCCTTTGGGAAAAGAGTGATCATAGGTCATGGTGGGTCTTAATGCAGGTATGAAGACACCAACTTATTTGAAGATGTTCTAGTGAAGACCAAATAGCTGTAGATGGATCCTAAGGGCTCAACCAATGGCTTTTGGGAAGAGAGCGATTAAAGACACCATACAAGATCCTTGTGGTTAGCATCACCCAACAAGGGTGCTGAGCCCACAATAGTTGACTCACCACCAAGAGCATTCTGAGTTCGTTTGTGTGGGGACCACACTCCCCAATGAAGTCGCCAATATTAGCCGATATTTTTTGCACGAAAATTCGGGCTATTTTTAGAGTGATTTTCACAATTTCGTAAAACTCGACATGTAAAACTCGACTATTAATGATAAAATCGACAGACAGTTGCCTATAGATAGGGGTCCCAGCCCGCCCAAAATGTGGCTAGAGCAAATTTTAAGACCTTAGAAATGGCCATAGAATAGGTTATGACCTTAGAATTGGCCCGATTATACTTGCCGGCACTGCCAAGCGAATTTTCCAATGTACTCTGCTACTTTTTATTAATACAAAAAATTGCCTACTGTGTTTTCAGGGAACCGGTTGCCTTAAAGAAACTCCAAATCATGAGTGCTTACAAGTAACGATACATGGAAAAATGGCAAAGAGAAAAATCTACACACACCAAATGGTCAAAAATTATGGGACAGGGTGTAACAAAAAAATAGGCAAGTTTCAGTGCAAGTCAAAGCGGCACCTCGACAAACAAATCACCTCAACGACTTGACAATGGGCCATGGACATGCAAAAGAAAAATGCAAAGAAGAGGCCAAATCCACTTGTTGAGTAATCAAGAAAAGTATTTACCATTTACACCACCAACAAGTGCAAAAGAAGAAAGTGGCTCACACATGTGGACTCAAAAAGGGCCTCTTCCTTGCCTAAACAGGTTTGTTAATCATAATTAGTTTAGTGTTAATCAATCCTACGTGGCACTTTTACCTTGGGTTGCCACATAGGGTGAGCAAGAGTTAAGGGCTAAATATAGGTCTAATCATCCATAGACTTTTGTAGGTACTTTCTAAGGCAAGACTAGCATATTCATTGCCTTGGTTCCAATAGGACAACAACTAGGGGGCTCTAGGTGGGACATAGACTTGCAGGCCTCATTTAATGCCCAAGTACATTTCAAATTTGAAAATAGTCTATGAATTTTAATCACCCCACTTTTGTATCCCCCTTCACATTCAAACTAAGACTACCTCACTTTCATTAGTCTTTCACATACCAAAAAAATTATTTTTTTCAGATGGATATTATTTTTTTCAAAATTGGCCTTCAGGATTGATAAATTTTATAGTTTTTAGGACAATAATGATTGCACTTTACAATCATAGAGAGTTATTGGTTGCTTAATCAATGAATCTATCAAGTTCTACGCATTAGATCTTGATCTAGATTCACTACACTTGGATTTAAGTAAGAGCAATGGATCAACACATCATTTTTTAGTGAGAGCGGCTTCACACGTGTGGAGTACTACTGTCCACTGTACGACCTGCACCTGAAACAACAAATACAATGATACTAGATAGCAATCATACATAAAAATCACAAGACAAATGACTAGAAATCTCACAAAAGTGTAGAGTACAAAAGTCTCATCAATCTTCTTAGCAAAATGATGATCCTTTTATGGATCAAGGACATCCATGAGTCTGGAACAGTCCAGCAGGCCTTCCCACGTGTAAAGAGTGCCACATCACTCAGATTTATCCATTTGATCCATCCTTGATCCTTATCCAATAGTTGACCTTCTAGAATATGACTAAAATCCAAAAAGCTAGTCTCCTAGAATATAAGAATATTTCCTACAAAATATGATCTAAGGAAAATGGTCAACTCTTATCTTCTAGTACTATATACACACGTGTGAACATCCACTTGCCATGTGGGAGCATTTACTCATGCACATGCAAGGAAAAGCTAATTTGTAGGTGACTAGTCAACTTGACCAAAAACTAGTCATTTCATGTTCACACTAACTAGAATGATACAAAATCAATTTGGATATATACAAACATGAAAAATACATCCTTTCACATGTGGGAACAGGCTCCACACGTGTGAAATCAGATCATCAACATATTCTAATGTTTGATCAATATTTACATGAACCAATGTCAAGTGAGAAGTGACAATTTTCAACACTCCTCACTTCTAACTTGGCAAATCTAGTGTACATCTATCTACAATTCCAAGAGCATATCTTAACTTAAAAAATGGATCTTTGGACAATGGTTTGGTTAAGATATCAGCTATGCATTCGGATGATGGTACATGATGTAGTTGCACTTCCTTGGATTGTACCTTCTCCCTCACAAAGTGCTGAGCTATCTCAATATGCTTTGTTCTAGCATGGAAGATAGGATTTGAAGCAATTTGTTGAGAAGCTTGATTGTCACAAAATATGTAAGGGATCTCCTCGGCCTCTAGCACATGTAGTTCCATCAAGAGTCTTCTTAGCCATAGGAGCTCTTTGGTTGTTGAAGTCAATGCCTTGTACTCGGCTTCACAAGAAGATAGTGAGATTGTATCTTGCTTTTTGGAAAGCCAAGATATCACTCCTCCACAAAGAAATGTTGCAAATGCACTAATGGACTTCCTATCCATCTTGTCACCTGCAAAATCTGAATCCGAGTAGGCTCTCAAGTGCAAGTTAGATCCTTCATAAAGTATGCCAAAAAATCTAGTACTAGAAACATATCTAAGTACTCTCTTGGCACTTTTCCAATGATGAACTAAAGGAGCTTGCATACTTTGACTCAACTTGCTTACACAAAAACTTAAGTTAGGTCTAGTGATGGTTAAATAGATTAGAGAGCCTAAAGGATGCTTCATCACCTTCATTAGTTGCTTTCACATCATGCTCCATAGGGGTGTCAATCCCCTTACAATCTTTCATACCAAATCTTTCAAGAATGGAAGTAGCATACTTAGATTGACTTATGAAAGTACAATTGCTACTTCTAGACACTTCTATCCCAAGTATAAACTTTAGGAAGCCTAGATCTACCATCTTGAACTCACTAGATAAGTCAACTTTTACTTTGCCTATGCCATCATCATCATTTCCTGTCAGAATGATGTCATCAACATAAAGAACCAAAATGATGATCTTTCCTTCATTACATTTGAATAAAGAAGGTTCATAAGCACTTAGTACAAAGCCAAGGGAATAGAGAAAATCATGCAACCTAGAGTACCAAGCTCTAAATGCTTGCTTCAAGCCATATAGGCTCTTCCTTAAGTAGCACACCTTTTGCTCCTCACCAACCTTAATGAAGCCCTCGGGTTGCATCATGTAGATTTCCTCTTCTAAGTAGCCATTCAAAAAGGCATTTGTCACATCCATTTGGTAGAGATCCCATTTGAACAAAGTAGCAATGCAAATGATTAATCTAATAGTTACAAGCTTAGGTAAAGGTGCAAATGTTTCTTCATAATCCAATCCTTTTATTTGAAGAAATCCCTTAGCAACAAGCCTAGCTTTGTACTAATAGATCCGTCTTGATTGTACTTAATTCTATAAATCCACTTACATACAAGTGGTTTCTTTCCTCTTGGAAGATTTACAAGATTCCAAGTATGATTCTCTTCTAATGCATCATACTCTACTTGCATTGCATCTCTCCAAACTTTAGATTTACATGCTTCTTCAAAAGATGATGGTTCTTCAAGCAATGTAGCTAAAAAAGAGTAAGAGGTAGAAGAGGTAGAGCCTTCCTTTTGCTTTCCCTTGTCCACATAGGTAAGCCTTGAGGGCTCAGCCTTGCTCCTTGATGATCTTCTCGGCCCCTTTTGACTCGGATCCAAATCTCCATCCTCGGGTTTGTCATGATCCTCCTCGAGTTTGTCAAGATCCTCCTCGGATTTGTCAAGATCTGCAATGCACAATGGGTTAGATCCATTTGACAAGTTCTTAGCAAATTGTGACTCCTCAAAAAGTACATCCTTGCTTACCTTTACTTTCTTGGATGTAGGATCATATATCCTATATCCCTTGCTATTTTCTCCATAGCCAACAAAGATTCCTTTGAAGGAGGTAGCATCTTCTTTCCTTCTAGTCTCCAAAGGAATGTGTACATAACAAGTACATCCAAAGATCTTAAAATCTTTTACATTGGGTTTCTTATCAGACAAGGCTTGATAAGGTGAGATCCCATCTATAATACTACTAGGAAGTCTATTACACAAATAATTAGCACATGTTATGGCTTCTCCCCAAAATGAAATGGGAAGTGATGCATCAAGCCTCAAGGACTTTGCACACTCACATAGACTCCTGTTTTTTCTCTCAGCCACCCCATTTTGTTGAGGGGTGTAGGAACAAGTGTATTGTAGCTGAATGCCATTGATCTCACAAAAGTCTTTCATTTTATTGGAGGTGTACTCTCCTCCATTATCACATCTTAGTGCTTTGATAGAAGTACTAAGTTGTTTCTCTACTAGAGACTTGAACTTAATGAAAGCTTCATAAACAAGACTTTTCTTTGATAGTAACTCAATTCATGTGAATCTAGTACAATCATCTATAAAAGCTACATACATCAAGGCACCTCCATTACTTGCATGTGAAAAACTATGTACATCAGAATGTATGAGATCCAAGGGAGAGAGAGAGCTTGATGAAGATCTCTTGTAAGAAGACTTGTGTGACCTTGCAAGGCCACATGCCTCACACATTTCTCCACACTTCTTGAAAGCTCTTGGTAGGCCGAGAGCTAGTTCCTTGATTGCCATTGACTCCATAGATTGAAGATTAGGTTGGCCTAATCTCTTATGCCAAAGCTCCACTTGAGTTAGCTCCTCCCTAGCCAAGTTCACACTTTCACTTGCAACATTAGCATCCAACTTGAAAAGTCTACCTTGCTTAATGCCACTAGCTATGCACTTATCATTTTTCAAGATGGAACAAACTCCATTCTTGAAATGTACATCTAGTCCATTGTCCATTAATTGTCCTACACTAAGCAAGTTTTTTGAAATCGTAGGAACATACAAAACATTATCTAGATCTATCCTCTTAGATGTGCCTAAGCAAAGAGGTATAGATTCTATCTTGCATGCTTGATCACTAGCAGTGTATATTGACTTCTTAGAGTCATTACAAGATAGAAGAGTAGAAAAATAATGCTTGTTAAAGGACATGTGGGAACTAGCCCCACTATCTATCCACCATGTGTCTTGACTTGAAGTTGGTGTAGATGCAACCATTAAGGATGTGTTGAATCCATCCTCATCTTCTTCCTCTTGAGCAATGTTCCCTTGATATCCTTTGGCTTGTTGATTCTTCTTCAAGTAGCATTCTGAGGCAAAGTGTCCTTTCTTTCCACAAAAGAAACACTTTAGTTTTGCCTTGTTCTTCACTTTGCCTTTGGAGGTAGGTCCTCCATTCTTCATCTCGGCCTCCTTGCCTTGATTTTTCTTGAATGGATTTTGCTTCTTCTTGCCTTTAGATGTAAAGTTAGTTTTCTCCTATCCTCCATTAAGTGACATGTTATCCATTCTTGTCTTGAGGTGTAGAAGCCTACTCTCCTCAGCCACAAGAATATTGTGCAACTTTTCAATGGATGGAAGAGAGTCTTGAATGGCAAATGATTGGACTAAGTTGGTAAACTCATCACCTAGACCATTCAAGATGATTTGTACTAGTTCTTGATCTTGGATCTTCTCTCCTATTGCACTTAACTCCTTGTTAAGAGATTTGATCCTAAGGACATACTCTTGTCCACTCTCTCCACTTCCTTTCATGCTTTGGAAAACTTCATTTCTTAGCATGAGGATTCTTGAAGTATTGTTGGATTCATAAATGCCCTTTAATGAATCCCAAGCCTCTTTGGATGAGGTACAAGAAGACACCTATTTCAAGAGGTCATTGCATACATTTAACTTTATGCAACGTAGAGCTAATCTTGCTCTCTTCTTGTATTTGGCTTGTTCTTGGGGAGTTTGGGGCTCTTCCTCTACTCCTTGAACTATGTCATCTAGATCTCGGATCACTAGGAGTGATTCCATTCTCACTTTCCAAATGGAATAATTTGTGGAAGTGAGTCTCTCACTTGATTCCATCAAATATCCACCCATGGATGACATTTTAGAATGAATGCTCTTTTAAAAATCACAAAGATTTTTGAATTTTAAAAGATCTATGAAAAAGCCTAAAGCTTACTAGATTGCCTATAGTCTTGTCTCTATCAAACTAGCACACAAGCTTGAATGATACTCAAAGATCTTACAAAAAATTCCTAGCTTTCACTCTCACAAAAAAATTGCTTCACACTTTTCTTAGAGATTTCACTTCAACTAAGGATCTGAACAAATCAGCCTCTAAGATCTGATCTTAGACTCTAAAAAGAAATGCTTCAATGATCCAAAACACTATTTGGTCATAGACATTAGCTAGAATGAATCTAGATCAATACTATGCTTCAAAAAGCACCAAAAATGAACTAGTATTGTGATTTTGGGACCAACAAACATAAAGTAACCTGAATTGAAAGTTGATGTACGGTTTCACACGTGTGAAAAGTACATACACAGCCTCCAAGTCGTTTTGATCCAAATGATTACAAGCTATCACTCTAGAAGAATCCGCCCTCACTAGTATTGGCCAAAAACAAATTTTGCCAATGATCTTTACAAGATTTATGATTCAATGATCACTCTCTTACTTAGCTCTGATACCATGATAAATTTTACAATTTTTAGGACAATAATGATTGTACTTTACAATCATAGAGAGTTATTGGTTTCTTAATCAATGAATCTATCAAGTTCTACACATTAGATCTTGATCTAGATTCACTACACTTGCATTTAAACAAGAGCAATGGATCAACACATCATTTTTTAGTGAGAGCGGCCTCACACGTGTGGAGTACTGTCCATTGTACGGCCTGCACCTGAAACAACAAGTACAATGATACTAGATAGCAATCATACATAAAAATCACAAGACAAATGACTAGAAATCTCACAAAAGTGTAGAGTACAAAAGTCTCATCAATCTTCTTAGCAAAATGATGATCCTTTTATGGATCAAGTACATCCATGAGTCTGGTACAGTCCAGCAGGCCTTCCCACGTGTAAAGAGTTCCACATCACTCAGATCTATCCATTTGATCCATCCTTGATCCTTATCCAATATTGACCTTCTAGAATATGACTAAAATCCAAAAAGCTAGTCTCCTAAAATATAGAAATATTCCCTACAAAATAGGATCTAAGGAAAATGGTCAACTCTTATCTTCTAGTACTCCATACACACGTGTGAACATCCACTTGCCATGTGGGAGCATTTACTCATGCACATGCAAGGAAAAGCTAATTTGTAGGTGACTAGTCAAGTTGACTAAAAACTAGTCATTTCATGTTCACACTAACTAGAATGATACAAAATCAATTTGGATATATACAAACATGAAAAATACATCCTTTCACACGTGTGAACAGGCTCCACACGTGTGAAATCAAATCATCAACATATTCTAATGTTTGATCAATATTTACATGAACCAATGTCAAGTGAGAAGTGACAATTTTCAACAGATATATTTTCATTTCACCTGGATTCAGTTTGTTTGACCTCAGAACCTGAAAAAAGGTGTTTATAAGTCAATTTGTTTTTATTAGTTTACAAACAAAAATATATCCCAAAAGCCAATTTTTCGTTTTTTTTGGCCCGAAATCACAATTTTTGGCCGTTTCACTTCATTAGAAGGCTGAAAAGCGTTTCAGATCCCAAAAAAGAAAAGAATTTCTTTTTTTCAAAATCACGGTAAGTGCGATGTTTGAAGTGAAACGGCCAAAAATCGCTATTGCGGGCCAAAAAAAATGAAAAATTGGCCTCCGAGATATATTTTTGTTTGTAAACTAATAAAAATAAGGCATGTAAATCCTGAAGGTGCCCTTAGACTGAAGGTATGTAAATCCTGAAGGTATCTCTGTTAAAAATTCACAATTCTAGCTTGACTAGTTTTGGTCATATGACTTGTAAATAGTTAGATGGTCATGATGTGGCTTGTCACACGTGCCAAATAGCATAGGATTCCATTCATAGGGATGTTCTCAAGTAGACCTAAGTGTTAGAACCTTTGGAATGAGTCCAAATTATGCTTAGATACAAGGGAGAAAAAATAGGAGCTATTTTTGATAATTTTTGCATTGTTGAGGGATCTCCAAGATTCCAACCCTAACTTGGTAGGGATGAAAGATCCACCAAAATTAGCATTAGGGATAGGTTTAGGGCTACTCATACCTGCCCAAAACCGTGATGGATCATGTATATATAGGTGATGATATCTCACCAAAATCTAATCAAGCAATTTCATGTTTTTTCTCTCATAATGGTGCAATTGCTCTCTATGTTCATAATTGTTTGAGTACTTGTGATTACTAATGATTATAGGATTGAATGTAGGTCTGGTGTACAGTACTCAGACTGTGGGAGGCCGTACTTTCACACGTGTGAAGCCTTCTTCAAGGATTTGGGCCATTTAGTGAGGTTCAAGCATAGATTTTTGATGGATTTTGATGGTTCAACTTGTGCTAATCTTATGAAATCATAATCTATTGTTTCCCTCATCATTTAAAGTGTTTTAGGATCCTTATTTGCTGTAATTTTTACATGGTATCAGAGCCTAAAGGCTGAAATGAGCTAAATCCTTGGTTTTCATTCAATTTGATCACAATTTTTTATCTAAATCTTGTGTAGATTGGATCTTAGCATCTAGTATTGATTCTAGAACTCAAAGTGAGTCAAATACATTGGAGATTGGTGTTGTGTGACTTCATTTGCAGGTGTTTAGGTGTCTAAAACCAGAGGCAAAGTTGAATTCAATTCACATTACCAAGATAGCAAGTTTTGCTTGCTCCAAGCATTGATTTCTAAGCGAGTTTTGGAGGTGATTTCATAGGGGAGGCTTTCTAGCATTCAATGAGAGGGAAGATCAGAGTTTTGGGGACCCTTCAAGGCTGTTCTAAGGTGTAGTAGGCACCTCCTAAAGTGATTTAGGTTCAGTCCAACCATTGCTTGACTTATGCACCAAATTAGATCAATTTTTCATCAATTTTGATCATTTTTTGCTTGTGATTGGATAGTAGATTGTGTTGCATCCTCATTAAGTTCCATTTAGATCTTTTACAAGTGATTTTGGAAGTATATTAGGTTGCTCAAATTCACTCTTGATCAGATCATTTGGAAGCTTGAATGTTCTTTATAGAAAGAGGGGCAATTCTACTAGTATTGTCTACTTCAATCAAGCAAGTGCATTGTTTCTAGTATTCTATGATTTGATTTTGTTAGAGATCATTATTAGATCTTTATAGGAAGTCTATTACTGATCTTTTCAGGTCCCTAAGAAGTGGGATAAGGTAGACCTTCAATCAAATCAATAGAAGTAACCTTCATTTGTGTCAAGTCCTTGATTAGGAGACTAGATGGCATCTATAAATGCATATCTTTTGGATACTAATGAAAGGCTCAACAAAACTAACTATTCCATATGAAAAGTTAGAATAGAATCTATCATGATCATGCAAGATCTGATGGAAATTGTAAATAGTAAGGAGGGTGAACCTATTCATCCTCAAGAAAAAGCCAAATACATCAAGAGGTGCAATGTTGCACTACATTGCATAAAAATGAATGTTGCAAATGAACTCTTAAGAGAGGTAGGAGATTGCACTTCAGCTCAAGATGCTTGGGAGACTTTGCAAAAGGTCTATGAATCCAAGGACCAAACTAGAATGTTAGCTTTGAAGAATCAAATCTATAGAAGCTATCAAAAGAAAGGAGAGAGTGCACATACTTTTGTCCTAAGAGTAAAGGAATTGAACAAAGAGCTAGCCTTTATAGGTGACCCTATCAAGGATGAAGAGCTTGTTCAACTCATATTGAATGGACTAAGCTTTGAATTTGACAATTTGGTTCAGGGATATGCAATTATGGGTAAGCTACCCATACTTGAAGAACTCCAAGGCACACTCATGGCCGAGGAATCAAGAAGGAGCCAAATGCAAGAGAGGATGGATAGGCTTTCCATCCAAGGTGGAGATGACCAAGCTCTCTTCACCAAAGGCAAAGGCAAGTCCAAAGGCAAAGGATCAACATTCAAGAAGTCTACAAAGCTTGAGGATCAAGAAGGACCCCCAAAGGCATCTCCATCAACCACCAAAGTCAAGAAGGACAAATCAAAGGTGAAGTGCTACTATTGTAGCAAGATGGGGCATTATGCCTCGGAATGCTTCAAGAGGAAGCAAGATCAAAGCCAAGCCAACATGAGCAAAGAGGAGGAGGAGGAGAGTTCACATGAGGACTCTCTCATGATGTCCATATTTTCTTCAACAAGCTTCAAAGGAGAAGATCCTTGGTGGATTGACTCGGGTGCTAGTTCACACATGACTAGTAAAAGGGAGTTTTTCTCTTCTCTCTTATCTTATGATGGACCTATAAAGTCTATCTATACAGCAAATGATGAAGCTTGTAAGATTGAAGGAGTTGGTAGCATTCCCCTTTGCTTAGGATCTTCCAAAAAGATCAACATAGAAGGTGTTTTGTACATTCCTACAATAACAAAGAATCTACTAAGTGTTGGCCAAATGGTAGACAATGGTCTCAATGTTGACTTTGCTTCAAATGAATGTTTCATCAAGAAGAAGGGTAAGATAGTGGCTAAGGGCACTAGACTTGGCAAACTTTATAAGCTGGATGCATTTGTGGATACTAATGTTGTCATGTTGGCCGAGAAGAGCAAGATATCTACCTTTACTTTATGGCACAAAAGACTTGGACATGTCAACTCGGGTTCCATGGAGGCTATGATCAAGGATGAGTATGCTTTAGGCCTACCAAGGTCTATTGGGAAGGAAGACAAGGTTTGTGAAGCTTGTGCCTTATCCAAGGCACATAAGAAGGTGTTTCCTAACTCCATCACAAAGTCATCTCATCCTCTTGAACTCATACACTCGGATGTGCACATTGCTAGCACCAAATCTAATGGAGGTTCATCCATGTTTTTAACCTTCATTGATGACTACTCAAGATATTGTTGGGTGTTCTTACTTTCCTTCAAGTCTCAAGTATTTGATACTTTTGTAAAGTTCAAGTTGTTTGTGGAAAAGCATCATAATCATAGCATCAAGATTCTTAGAAGTGACAATGGTGGAGAATTCATCTCCAATGAGTTCAAGGCCTTTTGTGAGGAGGAAGGGATCAAGAATGAGACTTCTTGTCCTTACACTCCTCAACAAAATGGAGTGGCTGAAAGAAGGAATAGAACATTATGTGAATGTTCTAAGGCTTTAAGATTAGATGCTTGTTTGCCCAAATCCTTTTGGGGTGAGTCTCTTGTATGTGCAAACTACTTGATGAATATGGTGTCTTGCAAAGCAATTGAAGGCAAAACTCCTTATGAGATGTTGTATGGAAAGAAACCCAATCTTAATCACTTGAAAGTTTTTGGGTGTATATGTTATGTGCATGTGCCATTGGAAACAAGAACCAAGGAGGATCCATCTTCCACAAGAGGGATCATGCTTGGATATGCAAGCTCAAGCAAGGGCTACAAAGTCTATCTCCCATCCTTGAACAAATTTGTAGTTTCAAGGGATGTCATCTTTGATGAAAATCATATGCATATGCTTGAAGAAGGCTCAAGTGCTCCAACAATCAAGAAGAAGATGGCCGAGGAGCAAGATCTTGGTTTTGAGGAGGAGCTCATGGAGGAGCAAGCACCAAACCCACCTATCACACCAAGGAGATCTTCAAGGGCAAAAGTGGAGCCATCAAGGCTCACATATCAAGACAAAGGACAGCAAGTTGAGGGTATCTCATCCACTTCTTATGCTTTATCTAGTTTTGAAGAACCATCTAATGTTGAAGATGCATTGAACTCCAAAGAATGGTATAAAGCTATGTTGGATGAGTATGATGCCTTGATTGAGAATGAAACTTGGTTGCTTGTTGAGAGACCTCAAAGGAATGTAATAGGATGCAAGTGGGTCTTCAAGCTTAAGTTGAATGCAAATGGGAGTGTTAACAAACATAAAGCAAGATTAGTTGCAAAAGGTTATGCTCAAGAGAGAGGGATAGACTATGAGGAAACTTTTGCACCCGTGGCCAAGATGGTCACAATAAGGCTAATCATTGCACTTGCATCACATTTTGGATGGATTATATGTCAAATGGATGTCTCTAATGCTTTCTTGAATGGTTTTTTGGAAGAGGATATCTATATGGAGCAGCCACAAGGGTTCATCAAGCATGGAATGGAGAACAAAGTATGCCATCTCCAAAGAAGCATCTATGGCTTGAAGCAAGCCTCGAGATCTTGGAACTCAAAACTACATTGCTATCTTATTTCACTTTCTTTTGTTCAAAGTGAATATGATCCCACTCTTTACATTAAGTTTGATGATGTTGGTATTGTACTTTTACTCATTTATGTAGATGACATCATCATTAGTGGAAATAGTGTTGATGGTATTGAAAAAATCAAGATAGATCTATCCTTAGAGTTCAAGATGGTAGATCTAGGGTGTCTTCACTTCATCTTAGGCATAGAAGTACTTAGAGGGTCTGATTTTATCTTTATAAGTCAAGTAAACTATGCTCAAAGTCTTTTGAAGAAGTTTAAGATGGAAGTATGCAAAAGTGTTGACACACCAATGGAGCAAGATGTAAAAGTGCCAAATGAAGATGATGAAAGATCCTTCATGGACATCACTTTGTTTAGGCAACTTATAGGTTCCTTAATGTGGATCACTATAACTAGACCAGATCTTAGCTTTAGTGTATGTAGGTTGAGCCAATCCATGCAAAAGCCATTGAATATCCATTGGAAAAAGGCTAAGAGGATTCTAAGATACATCTCGGGTACATTGGATTTTGGGATTCTATATAGAGGAGATGTGATTAACCTTCATGCATTTAGTGATTCAGATTTTGCAGGCGACAAGAGGGATAGGAAATCAACAAGTGCGTATTCAACTTTCATAGGAGAAGGTGTGGTTTCATGGCTTTCAAAAAAGCAAGAAACTGTGAAAATTGTCAACATTTCCTAGCTAGTTTGAGGCCTAAATTGGCTAAAATTGTAAATAGTTTTGGTTCTGGAGTTTCACACGTGTGAACCAGGCCACAATGTTTTTATTTACTGTATTTTTTCAGTATGATGAAGTGTCAAACTTCATACCCTTCAAAATGAGACCATTTTGATGTATTTTGGTCATATAAGCCATTTTTAGCTATTTTTCCTATATAGGGAATATCTAGGGTCAAGTACCTTCTAGAGAGAGGAGAGAGAGTCATCTTCCTCATCCATAAATAGTAGGGAAGTCGTGGAAAACAGGTTGGAGAAACCTTTTGTATGCTTCATTGAGATCAATAGATCATTGTCATTGTTTCTTCCTCCATTGAGAGCATTGTTGTGTGTATTGTCTTCAAGCTATTGTGTATGATCTTAGGTGCTTTCCAAAAGTGATAGGCTGATGTATTATGGACTGTATAATGCTATTTTGGGCCGCACTTGATGTTTATGGAAGTTTCCATTTGTGATAAATGCTTTTTGATCAAGTTCTTTGCATTCTAGGTAGCATAGAATGTGTTGCCAATTCCTAGCTTATGTAGTTTGGAGTGCAAGCATTCAAGCCAATGATCTTGGAGTTTAGATCCACTTAGGATCTGTATTTTTCACATGGTATCAGAGCTAGTTGGCTTCTATTTACAGTAAGTATTCCATTTTTGGTGATATTTGGATGTTTGATCAAGTTCTAGCATGATTTTGCATTGCTTTGTTGATCAAATCTTACTAACCCTTTGTTTTGTGAGTTGAACTTGTGGATCAAAAGCATATTTCAGGTCTATTGAAGATCAGAGGCTGAAAAGAAACTATTTTGGATCAGATCATAACACCTAATCATTTGTGATTGTGAGGCTTGTGCATATTCAATACTAACAATGTTCTTTTCAATCCTATTGTTGACAATCTCCATTCTTGGATGAACACTCTCCTTAAGTGGATGAAACTTCTCCTTAAGTGGATGACAAATGCTCTTTTGAGTGAGTTGTAATTCTCCTAAAGGCTGAGCAAAGCTCCCATTTGGATGAAAGATCCCCTTTTTTGGGTGAACATATTGTAAGCTCCATTGTGAAGAGCATATTGTAAAGATTGTCATCAATTTTGGCATAAATTTTGGTGTACTTTGTTGAGCATGTAAGTAACTCTCCTTATGTAATTTGATTGGAGCATTTGCTGGAAGGTGTTAACCATTATGCAAGTGTGTTTTCAGGTTCTTAACAGGTTGAGGAACATTCTCATGTGAAGTGATCTTAGATCTACATCTAAACACCAAGATTTGACAAGATAGTGAAGCTAGTCTTGTGATTCACTAAGTGTGCTCATTCATTCACCTCTAAATCTTGTATTTATCACTTGCTGGAGTTTATAAACTTTTAGAAGTGTGGTTTACATGTGGTTTTACAGGTTGAATCAATATCTTAGTGTGTTGATCATATGTTGATCAAGTTTGTTCATTACTAGGTAATCTTGGCATCCTAGTTTTGGGTATTTTCTAAGAATGCAAGTAACTCTTCACACCATAACTTGATTTGGTCACTTGCTGGAAAGTTTGAGAGCTTAAGCAAGAGTGTGTTCAGGTTGGTTTGATTTTGTAATCCATTCTTAGTGTGTGCAAAGTGTTGCATGTGTTTCAATCTTCCTTTCTATGCTTGGAAACCATCTAGGTTCAAGATAGAAGTGTTTTAGGGTCCTAAATCTTCATAGATCTCTTTATCTATCATTTGTTGAGAGAAAAGTGAGTGCTAAGTGCTTTAGGACAGAACCTAAAAGTTGAAGAAACATTAGAATCATGGCTTCCAATGGTGGGATCATGCTAGAGTCTAGTGAAAGGTTGAGTTCATCAAACTACTCTACTTGGAAAGTGAGGATGGAGTCCTTACTTGAGTTGAATGAACTCATGGACATAGTTGCAGAAATTGAAGAGAGACCTCTCACACTTCAAGAGCAACAAAGGTTTGATAAGAAGGCCAAAAGGGCTCTTCATATCATTAAAATGAATGTTACAAATGAACTTCTCAAGGAAGTTGGAAAGTGTCAAAGTGCAAGTGAGGCATGGAATGCCTTAAAGAAGCTCTTTGAATCAAAGTCCACATCTAGGGTATTGACCCTAAGGAGACAAATATTTTCTAGTAGGCAAAGAGAGGGTGAAAGTGCTCATGCATTTATCTTGAGAGTTAAGTCCCTAAGTGATGATTTAGCATGCATTGATGAGAACATAAAAGATGGTGAAATAGTCCAAGTTATGTTGAATGGTTTGCTAAATGAACATGCTAACCTTGTGCAAAGTTTTGCCATTCAAAGAGTCTTGCCAAGTGTGGTTGACTTGCAAGAAATCTTATTGGCTGAAGAACATAGGTTGCAATCAAAGCTTGATGGTGCATCCTTGCAAGGTGGAGGTGAAGAGGCTTTCTTCACAAAAGGCAAATTCAAGGGCAAAGGTAAAGGCAAAGGGAAATGGTCCAAAGGTGGTAACTTTGATCATGATGATCACTCTTCTTCTTCCTCTTCTACTAAGAACAATAAGTCAAAGTTCAAGTGCTTTTATTGTGGGATAAAAGGTCATTTTGCAAATGAATGTTATAAGAAGAAAAGAGAGCAAGGAGAGAGGCAAGGAAATCTTACAATAGATGAGGAAGAACATAACACATGTGAATCACTTGTTATGACTTCAAGTTTGTTAGCCAACATAGATGATAATGATCCTTGGTGGATTGATAGTGGAGCCTCATCTCACATGACAAGACATAAGGAATACTTTACATCCTTATTGTCTTATGAGGGAGAAGGTAACATCATCTACACTGCAAATGATGGTCAATGTGACATCAAAGGCATAGGCACTATTCCTATTTCCCTTTCAACAAATAGGAAAGCAAATCTTGAAAATGTTTTGTACATTCCTTCAATCACTAAGAATTTGCTTAGTGTAAGTCAAATGATTGACAAAGGACTTGATGTGGAGTTCATTGGAGATGCATGTTTGATAAGTAAATGTGGATCCTTGATTGCTCAAGGTAGGAGGCATGGTAAACTTTTCAAGCTTGATGCATGTGTGATCTCTAATCATGAAGGATGTATGGCTAGGGAGCAATTGACAAACCAAGAAGTTTGGCACAAGAGGTTGGGCCATCCCAACTTCAAATCTTTGGAGGTAATGGCAAAGAAAGAGCTTGTTCTTGGTCTCCCTAAAAGTCTTGTTGCAAACAATAGTGTTTGTGAACATTGTGCCTTGTCCAAATCTCATAGACTTGCTTATTCTAGATCTACTTCTAGATCTAAAGAAGCTTTTCAACTTGTGCATTCTGATATTCATTCTTCTAGTACAACTAGCAATGGTGGGGCAAAGATGTATGCAACTTTCATTGATGACTTTAGTAGGTATACTTGGATCTATCTTCTTAAAAGTAAGGATGAAGTGTTTGCTGCATTTGTCAAGTTCAAGAATGAAATGGAAAACCAATTCAATACAAAGATCAAATGCTTAAGATCTGATAATGGAGGGGAATACACCTCAAATAGGTTCAAAGACTTTTGTATAGCACATGGGATTAAGAGGGAGATGTCTAGTCCTAGGACTCCACAACAGAATGGAGTGGCCGAGAGGAAGAATAGAACCCTTTGTGAATGTGCCAAGGCAATGAGACTACATGCTAATCTTGCTAAGTCTTTTTGGGGGGAAGCTTTAGCATGTGCTAACTATCTATGTAATAGATGGACAAGTGCTTCCTTGGATGGTAAAACTCCTCATGAGGTTCTTTATGGTAGAAGGCCGAGTGTCAAGCATTGTAGGATCTTTGGATGTACATGTTTTGTCAATATCACACTTGATGATAGAACTAAAGAAGATCCTTCATCAAAGAAGGGTGTGTTTGTTGGCTATAGTGAAGTAAGCAAGGCTTACAAAGTGTACATTCCTTCTACAAAGAAAGTTGTCATAAGTAGGGATGTCATCTTTCATGAAGAGAATGTTTCCAATGTTGTTGATGTTGATGTTGATGTGCCTACTAATCATCATGATGTGCAAGATGTCTTGGATGAAGATGGAGATGCCACTCCAAAGCAAACTTCAAGGAAGACTCAAAGGCAAAGGGCTAAGCCATCAAGGCTAACCTATGATGAAAAAGGAAAGCAAGTGGTGGACAACTCTAACTTTGCTTTTCTTACCTCTTTTGATGAACCAACTTGTGTAGGTGAAGCAATTCAAAAGAAGGAATGGATCCAAGCCATGGATCATGAGCATCAAGCACTCATCAAAAGCAACACATGGAGGTTGGTAAAGCTTCCAAAGGACAAGAAGGCAATTGGTTGTAAGTGGATCTTCAAGATCAAGACAAATCAAGATGGATCAATCAACAAGTACAAGGCAAGGTTGGTGGCAAAGGGGTATGCTCAAGAATATGGTATTGACTATGATGAGACCTTTGCACCCGTGGCAAAGATGGTAACTATTCGAATCCTAATCTCTCTTGCAACTCTTTATGATTGGGATATGTGGCAAATGGATGTTACTAATGCCTTCTTGAATGGTGATCTTGAAGAAGATATTTACATGGAGCAACCCGAGGGCTATGTTTCACATGATGAGCCTAATCATGTGTGCTATCTCCAAAAGAGTTTGTATGGGCTAAAGCAAGCACCAAGGAGTTGGTATGCTAAGCTCAATTCCTTCTTACTTTCTCAAAACTTTGTTATGAGTGAGTATGATCATTCTCTCTACTTTAGATTGAATGAAAATGATATCACTTTACTTTTGATCTATGTTGATGACATTATCTTAAGTGGTGGTAACAATCTAGATATAGATGAAATCAAGATGGCACTCAAAAGAGAGTTTGAAATTCAAGATCTTGCTAAACTTCATTATATCTTAGGAATAGAGATTATTAGAACTTCTAAATCTACATTCATATGTCAAGAAAAGTATGTTAACTCTATTCTAAAAAGGTTTCATATGGAAGATTGTAAAGTTGTTTCTACTCCTATGGAATCAAATGTAAAGCTAACTACAAGAAGTAATGAAAGATCCTTCAAGGACATTACTCTCTATAGAAAGCTAATAGGATCTCTTATATGGTTAACCATCACAAGACCTGATCTAAGCTTTGTGGTTGGTAAACTAAGTCAATTTATGCAAGATCCTAGTGAGGCTCATTGGAAGCTAGGAAAGAGAGTACTTAGATACATCTCGGGATCTAGAGATTTTGGCATCTTGTATGGAGGTACTACACCTAACCTTTGTGGATTTTCAGATTCAGATTTTGCAGGTGATCAAATGGATAGGAAGTCAACAAGTGCCTTTGCAATCTATCTTGGAGATGGAGTGGTCTCATGGCTATCAAAGAAGCAACCAACTATCTCTCTATCTTCCACCGAAGCCGAGTACAAGGCATTAACAACATGCACCAAGGAGATTCTTTGGATCAAGAGGATGTTATTGGATCTTCACTTGCTGGAACCAGAGAAGACTCCAATCATACTTTGTGATAACCTTTCAGCCCAAAGCTTGGCAAGCAATCCTGTTTTTCATGCAAGGAGCAAGCACATTGAGATTGCTCACCATTTTGTGAGAGATCAAGTCATTGCCAAAGAGGTGGAGCTTCAACATGTCTCTTCAAAGGAGTGTGTGGCTGATATCTTCACCAAACCATTGGGAAAGGACCTATATTTAATGCATAGATCTAATCTTGGAATGTGCTCAAAGACTATGTTGAAACTAGCATCCAATGTTGAAGAGGGAGTGTGAAAATTGTCAACATTTCCTAGCTAGTTTGAGGCCTAAATTGGCTAAAATTGTAAATAGTTTTGGTTCTGGAGTTTCACACGTGTGAACCAGGCCACAATGTTTTTATTTACTGTATTTTTTCAGTATGATGAAGTGTCAAACTTCATACCCTTCAAAATGAGACCATTTTGATGTATTTTGGTCATATAAGCCATTTTTAGCTATTTTTCCTATATAGGGAATATCTAGGGTCAAGTACCTTCTAGAGAGAGGAGAGAGAGTCATCTTCCTCATCCATAAATAGTAGGGAAGTCTTGGAAAACAGGTTGGAGAAACCTTTTGTATGCTTCATTGAGATCAATAGATCATTGTCATTGTTTCTTCCTCCATTGAGAGCATTGTTGTGTGTATTGTCTTCAAGCTATTGTGTATGATCTTAGGTGCTTTCCAAAAGTGATAGGCTGATGTATTATGGACTGTATAATGCTATTTTGGGCCGCACTTGATGTTTATGGAAGTTTCCATTTGTGATAAATGCTTTTTGATCAAGTTCTTTGCATTCTAGGTAGCATAGAATGTGTTGCCAATTCCTAGCTTATGTAGTTTGGAGTGCAAGCATTCAAGCCAATGATCTTGGAGTTTAGATCCACTTAGGATCTGTATTTTTCACAGAAACTATATCTCTATCTTCAATCGAGGCCGAGTACAAAGCTTTGACAACCACTACAAAGGAGGTACTTTGGATCAAGAGATTATTGGTGGAACTAAAGATCATGGATTCAGAGGAGACACCAATCATCTACAATGACAATATATCAGCCCAACACCTTGCATCTAACCCAATCTTCCATGCAAGATCTAAGCACATTGAGATATGCCATCACTTTGTGAGAGAAATGGTGCAAGCCAAGGAGATTGCTTTGGAGCATGTTCCAAGCAATGAATGTGTAGTTGATCTACTTACTAAACCACTTCAAAAGACACCTTTTATGAAGTTCAGATCATCACTTGGAGTGATTATTATAGCAATGATTGAACCAAGCTAGATAGTGAGGAGGAGTGTTAAAAATTCACAATTCTAGCTTGACTAGTTTTGGTCATATGACTTGTAAATAGTTAGATGGTCATGATGTGGCTTGTCACACGTGCCAAATAGCATAGGATTCCATTCATAGGGATGTTCTCAAGTAGACCTAAGTGTTAGAACCTTTGGAATGAGTCCAAATTATGCTTAGATACAAGGGAGAAAAAATAGGAGCTATTTTTGGTAATTTTTGCATTGTTGAGGGATCTCCAAGATTCCAACCCTAACTTGGTAGGGATGAAAGATCCACCAAAATTAGCATTAGGGATAGGTTTAGGGCTACTCATACCTGCCCAAAACCGTGATGGATCATGTATATATAGGTGATGATATCTCACCAAAATCTAATCAAGCAATTTCATGTTTTTTCTCTCATAATGGTGCAATTGCTCTCTATGTTCATAATTGTTTGAGTACTTGTGATTACTAATGATTATAGGATTGAATGTAGGTCTGGTGTACAGTACTCAGACTGTGGGAGGCCGTACTTTCACACGTGTGAAGCCTTCTTCAAGGATTTGGGCCATTTAGTGAGGTTCAAGCATAGATTTTTGATGGATTTTGATGGTTCAACTTGTGCTAATCTTATGAAATCATAATCTATTGTTTCCCTCATCATTTAAAGTGTTTTAGGATCCTTATTTGCTATAATTTTTACAATCTCTAGAGCAAAGGCAGCGAAAAAGACGAAGGTGGGCTTGAAATGGATTCTAAGTCATTCTGGCCACTGTATCGTATTTTTCATAAAGGTGCGAAAAAAGGCAAAGGTGCCTTCAAAACATTTCAAGGCACAAAAAAATCTCAAAGGGGAAAAAATGTGAAGGCCCGAAATATGTAGTCGGCCTTCGGTTTTCAAGATGCTCATTACTTGAACGATTTGTTTAAGGTTGAGCATAAGAAATCTAATAATGATGACTTCTAGGCTGATCTACCAGAGACACGAAGATTCTCGCCCAGACCTGTTGATTTCAATGCGGACGAAGCTGAGCCCTCAACAAGCGAATGGTCTAGAAAGAGTGATACAGGTGCCAAAGCACTAGACGAGTATCTGGCGAAACCGCCACAACAATGCAGGGCAGCCTCACCAGTTCAGCAAAGGCCATATATGGGCGAGCGCATCAATCAAGAGACTAATGCATCTGAATCTAGCTCATCTAGATCTACTTCCTCACAAACAAGTTCCAACGATGAAAATGAGCTTCCAATGAATGATGAATTTGAAGTCATGGGAGACATGTTGGATGATATGTACGAGAACAATAGTGCAGCTAGACACAATGAACAAGATGAGGAGGCACTTTTGTCTAAAGAAGAAAAAAAATTGAAAGAAGAATCAAAGACCGCATTGTATCCTGGAGCAAAGACATCTCGTTTGGCGACTTCTCTACTTCTATTAAATCTTCAAGCCAAATATAGATGGAGTGACCAAAGCCTCACATCATTGTTCTGAGGTCAAACAGACCGAATCCATGGTGAAATAAAAATGTATCCCAGAGGCTAGTTTTTCGTTTTTCTTTTTGGCCCGAAATCGCGATTTTTGGCCGTTTCACTTCATTAGAAGGCCAAAAATTGTGTTTCGGACCAAATTTTTTTTTTTTTCAAAATCACAATAGGGCACAATTTTGCACCTTACTCTGATTTTGAATTTTTTTTTTCTTTTGGGTCCGAAATGCAATTTTTGGCCTTCTGATGGAGTGAAACAACCAAAAATCGCAATTTCGGGCCCAAAAGAAAATGAAAAACTGGCCGTCGGGATATATTTTTGTTTGTAGACTAATAAAAACAAATTGACTTATAAACACCTTTTTTGAGGTTCTGAGGTCAAACAGACTAAATCCATAGCGAAACAAAAGTGTATCCCGGAGGCCAATTTTTTTGTTTTTTGGTCTGAAATCGCGATTTTTGGCCGTTTCACTTCATCGGAAGGCCAAAAATTGCGTTTCAGACCAATTTATTTATTTTTTTTTTCAAAAGTAAGGTGCCGTTTGACTAAGCCTTACCGTGATTTTGAAAAAAAAAAAAAGAATTCTTTTTTTTGGTCCAAAACGCAATTTTTGGCCTTCTGATGAAGTGAAACGGCCAAAAGTTGCGATTTTGAGCCAAAAAAAAAATGAAAAACTAGCCTCCGGGTAATATTTTTGTTTGTAAATCAATAAAAATAAATTGACTTATAAACACCTTATTTGAGGTTCTGAGATCAAACAGACTAAATCCATGGCGAAATGAAAATGTATCCCAAAGGTCAATTTTGAAAACATGATATCCATCTGAAAAAAAAAGTTATTTGATATGTGAAAGGCTAATGAAAGTGAGGTAGTCTTAATTTGAATGTGAAGGGGGACACAAAAGTGGGTTGATTAAAATTCATAAGCAATTTTCAAATTTGACATGTACTTGGGCATTAAATGAGGTCTGCAAGTCTATGTCTCACCTAGAGCCCTAGATGTTGTCCTATTATTGGCTACTAGGTACTATGTGTAGCTATTGTTGGTTACTAGGTACTTTCAAGTGTATCCATATAGGGTTAATGTAGGGTTAATGCTAGAGGTGTACTTTGTGGGCCCACACTTGATTTAATCTACACCATTGAATTTGCCATGTCATATGGACCATTCCTGCTCAATTGTCACACTTTTATTGGTACACGTGTTGTCATTAACACTAATCCAGATTAGTGAAGATGCCCTTTTTGAGTTCAAAAAAGGCCCTAATGCCCAATTCATCTTTTCCAAAAGGAAAAGGATACCACTTGTGGTCAAATCACAAATAAGAGCCATGTACAAGAGTAGACACTTTTTGTTAAAAGTGTTAAAATATCACTTCCAACTTGTTGTATCTTGTAGATCTCAAGTTATTTGAGCTTGATAGGATCTCACATGTGTGCAGTCTGTTCCCACGTGTGAAAGAATGTACATAAGTCATTTTTATTAAGAATGAAATGCATTTGAATGTTAATGTACTTTACTCTCTGTAAACAGGTCGTACAGGTACTGTCCTCCACACGTGTGAGACCACTCATCCATGTTTTTCTCAACACAAAGTGCATCAAGAACAAATCAGGGCCTCAAAGGAGTTCCAAAGTCAAAAAGGTAGAAGCGATAGGGACGAACATTTCACAAGAAAAGCCTCTATCACCAGTTAATAAGGTTCTTGGATTTTACGTAAGCAATATAAGATCTACGCTTTTCCCAAACAAAGTGATATTTTCAAGTCATGTAATTTTTCACAGAAAGAGCTGAGCCTCCAACTTGTGTTGTGCCAGCTACCATGTTAACAAAAAGTGGCCAATAAATTAAGCTCGCGCTGGTAGAGGGAGCTGAGACCTGGCGACTGGATTCCTAGTGTTGGTTGAGCTACCCAAGTTTCTGTCTGCCGGACTCCTCCTATAGTTCTGGTGTGATTCGGCGTGCCCCCTCTGTCCTGGAATATAGTGCTTTTTGGTAAAGCACGCTATTCTGGACTTAATTTTTATTTTGCTGATTAAGCCTGGCAAGCCTGGTAGAATCAGTCTGGCTCTTGGACATGGGTCTTGGGAGCCGTCTCGGCGGCAGAATCAACTTGGCTCTTGACTAGGCCATAACTCGAGCTCCAGAGCTAGCTCATGACTTGTGACTACTTGACTAGCTCACCACAGGTCGGAGGCTCAGTCCTTGATTCTAACTTGCTCTGGGACCTTAGGGAACGTCACCCCTTAGAGTCTTACAGGTTACATTGGGTGCACCCGAGTCAACTTTACAGAGCCTCCTCTCATTTGAGAAAGCTGATGTCCTCATCAGGGCCAAACTAGCTAAGACTCATGACACAGGCTTAATTCACTAGCCAAACTTTATTCATAGATACAAGGGCACGGGCTTGATTCACCGGCCAAAGAAGACCAACTTTGTAAAGAAAAAAAAATCATTGTGTTTGCACTCAGCACAGGAAAAGTGTGGATCTAGTTCACTTACGTAAAACCTGTGGAAAGCTACTGCATTTAGATACTAGATTGAGACTCACCACTTTGATGAAAAGGCATTCTATTTCGTTAACATGGAAGGAAAAGTTACCTGGGGGCTCCCTTGGGCCTAAGATATGTCGTTATTGTCGCACGTCTGAATGAGTCCCCTAGGCCTGTAGATCTTTTGATTTTCCACCCCAGTTGAGCTCCTTGAGCTCCGCATCGGCAATTGGATTCATCTTTGCTCTTGTAGCATTCAGATGCATAATGCCCCTTCCTTCCACAAAAGAAGCATTTTTGCTTTGACTTGTCCTTTGAGCTTGATGCATCATCCTCTTCTTTGGCCTCCTTTGGATGCTTCTTCTTTCCATTGGTCTTCTTTTTGCCCTTGAATGAGAAATGGCTTTCTGATCACCATCCTGCAATGACAAGGAGCTCATCCTAGATTTTGCATGGAGCATCTTACACTCTTCAGCCACTAATACACTGTGAAGTTTTTCTATAGTTGGCAAAGTGTCTTGGATGGCAAAACTTTGGAACAAATTTGCAAAGTCATCTCCTAGACCATTAAGGGCAATTTGTACAAGCTCTCCATCATGAATCTTCTCTCCAATGGAAGCCAACTCCCTATTTAGAGACTTGATTCTGAGTACATAATCCTGTGCACTCTCCTCACTTCTCCTCATGCTTTGCAAAATTTGATTTCTAAGCATAAGAACTCTAGAAGTGTTGCTAGACTCATAGATTGATTTTAAAGACTCCCAAGCCTCTTTAGCACTAGTACATGCTGATACTTCTCTCAACAAATCATTGCTCACACTCATCTTCACACAATGAAGTGCAAGCCTAGATCTCTTCTTGTATCTAGCTAACTCTTGTGCACCTAGAGGTTCATCTTCATCTTCAATCAAGAACTCATAAAGGTCTTGGAGCACCAAGAGTGACTCCATTCTAACCTTCCAAATAGCATAATTTGTAGAATTCAACCTCTCACTAGCTTCTAGAAGGTATGCTCCAGCAGATCCCATCTTACTAGTGACTTCTACAAACAAGAAATAGATTTGATTGACTTGAAACTCACAAAGGTCTCACACTTGCAGTGTTTCACTCAAATTTGATTTCTAATCCAACAAATGGACTTATAATCACAGTTCTATCACTCCCTCACAAAGCTGGAATGAAGATAAGATGAAGTGAAAACTACTTTCAAACAAATCTTGCCAAGAAATGGATTCGATTGTCTCTGGAAACTCACTAAGGTCTCTCTCTTGTAGTTTTTCACTCAAATTAGATTTTTAATTCAACAAATGGACTTATAATCTCAGTTCTAGCACTCCCTACAAAGTTGGAATGAAGATAAGATGATGTGAAATCTACTTACAATCAAATCTTGCCAATTTTGGCTATTTTTGGACAAAAAAATGACTTAATCTCTTTCTTCCTTCTTGGTGTACTTTCAAGACCTGTTTTTAACCTTAATAGGACTTGAAATCAGCCTAGATTAATTAGATTCCATGAAACAAATTCAAATCTAATCAATGGCAAATGATCTTGGTAGATTATCCTAGGATCTCCACCAAAAATTACACCAACAGATCACAAATTGAATTTTTTTGGATCAAATGAATACCATGCATTAAATGCAGGTTCAGAGGTGCCCACACATGTGGACAGTATGGATTTGGACCCCTACCAAGTTTGGGATCAAATCTCCTCACCAAAATCAAGATTCTAGCTTGCCCTCTCAATACTAGTTTTTAGCACCAAAACTTGCAAAAAATGGATTTGCATTAGATCAATGGCTTATGCTCTTGTACTTGGCTCTGATACCATGTGAAAGTACTTTACTTTAGGACCATAAATGGATCTACAAAAGATCCACAAGAGTGATTGGATGCTTGCTTAACAATCTATCAAAAAACTAGACACAAAAAAGTTGATCTAGATTGGCAGTTTGACAAACAACAAGCATTAGCAATCAAAAGCATTGATCAAAATTGAAATCCGAGCCCACACGTGTGTAATACAGGCTGTAGTACGGCCTTCAACCTGAGAAACAAGTAGAAATTGATTTGGTTTCATTTGGATCACAAAAACTCAATGTACATAGTGAACTAGCTTGAGATTGCCAATGAGCTCCAAAAATTTTCTATCTTCTCACTATGGAGAGAGGGAATACATAGCAAATTCGACTTCCTTCTTGAAGTTAGGTGGATTTCCAGCATGTAATAAGGAAGTTAACTCACTCTCCTTGACCTAAAATGAAACCCTAGTCTATTTCCTAGAGTTATGCTTGGTAGGTAGCTAGTGGTCAAATTTTCACCTTAAACTTAGGTGTAGGTCCTATAAAGTAGGGATGACCACCAAATAGACATGACCATTTCTCTTGACTTGACCTAACCTACATTAGGATGGGTTTCCCACGTGGCATCATGGCCTCACATGTGTGGGACCCACTTGTGTACACAATTTACACTATTCTACATGGTTTTTGATCAAGCTAGATTTGCCAATTTTTGGCAATTCTTCACACTGATAAGTTTGTCCTCAATCTCATTTGTGAATTCTTAGGTATGAACTCCTCTCGTAACGCAGTTTTGAACCTGTCCCATATTTGGAATTGCATTCCTGCCACCCGGTATCAGTTTGTAGTGTAGCCTTCAAAATATGCTAATGCCAAGTTCGCTCTTTCTTCTTCAGAAG
This sequence comes from Diphasiastrum complanatum, assembly GCA_029204225.1. Lineage (NCBI taxonomy): Eukaryota > Viridiplantae > Streptophyta > Lycopodiopsida > Lycopodiales > Lycopodiaceae > Diphasiastrum > Diphasiastrum complanatum. The sequence goes on from CM055100.1 coordinate 6,342,995, forward strand.
TGTTTATCAGACGGAAGTAATGGTCCATGTGAAACAACCAATCTTCCACAATTCGAATGTCATGCTCTCCTTTGAAAGTAGGCGGTGCTTTTACTTTGGCAGTCTTCTTCGGGCCTTCTGTGTTTCGCACTCGTGCGTCCCTTGGTATGAGTGGAGGAGGTGCCCCTGCATTCCCTCTTGTTGCCTCCAGCTCTTCAAACCTGGCTTTGAGCTATGTTAGCCCATCTCTCATTTCTCTAGAAAGGTCGAATTGACTGTGGTTCTTGGGGAGGTGCCACTATGGAGTGCATACGCTCTTTCTTTCTTGACTTGGATCTGGCACCATCTCGATGCGGCTACTTACATTTGTCAAGTTGAGATTTGGTGAGTGACAATCCCTATGTGCTGTCATGAGAGTTAGTGACCAATCAAAATGCTAGAATCTATCTAAATGGTCCAATCAAGATTGAGGGCTCATATGTCACTCAACCAGTAGGATTTAGAGGAGGAAAAGAAGAAATCCAATCATGTTTCACTCTCCTTCACCCTAGATTACTACTTATATGTGACTTAGTTCATTTGTAATTAAGTTTTTGGAGTTATGAGATTTCTACACATTTTGAGTCAATCTTGATCTTCTCTCTCCACTCGAGTTTTGGATGGTTGATTTTCTCTCCCTGAGAGGAAGAATTTTTCACACTTAGTTTTTTCATACTCAGGTCTCCACACACGTGAGTGTACTTGTATGAATGATTTATGCATAATTTTTAGTGCTCTTGCCTTAGATTTATGGAATAGATCTTGGCTTTCAATCTATGTGTGATCTATGTGCAATCACCACATCTTAGGAGATCAAAATCACACTTTGTGGCATTCCCATAGGTTTGAAATTCAACACAAATGAAAATAAACACATACTTTAATGTTGATCATTCAGATCGAAAACGATTCAAGAAGGCTTAGCACTTCTTGGAATAGATTACAAACTGCTTAATAGCAGTAACTATTGCTAATAGGTTTGTGGTTATCTATGGTAGAAAGTTCGTTAAATAATCCAATGTATAAGTACACACAAATTGTTATTGGTGGTCATGAAGGTCGATATTGGATTTCAACCTTGAAGATCATTTCTGATTTTGACCCTTCAGATACATTTTCGACTTAGGCAATTTCTTTGGATGCATTTGTCAATCCATTCTACAGACTATCAATTTTTTGTGACTAAATATGTAGACCTACAAAAAACCAGTTTACAATTTTGTTGAATCTTCACATGGAGTGAGATAAATTTCTAACGAATTGAACTATCATAGATTTTACAACAATCAGAATTGAATTGAATACATCCTTGTGTTATGACAACATTTTGTTGAATTCTCACATGTGAGATTAATTTCTAACAAATTGATGCATATAATACAAAGTTGTTGTTCTCTATTGTCTTAATTGTGAATGATTGTGAGGAGCTTTGCAATAAATGAAATAGAAACTTTTGCAATTTTTAATAAGAACAAAAAAACTCAATTTTCAACTCAAACACACCTAAAAGAGACAGGTCATCTTGAAAGAATCATCACGCTTATCATTATTCTAGTGGCTCGACGAGCATCTAAAGCTATAAATATACTTGCAATTATAAACATAGTTCCTCAACAAAAAGAAACACAAATAATCGACTCTCTCTCTCTCTCTCTCTCTCTCTCTCTCTCTCTCTCTCTCTCTCTCTCTCTCTCTCTCTCTCTCTCTCCGAGTCTCCCCCAGATTATAGACGCTTCTTCTCTTTGACTGGAGGCTTTTCTCTCATTAATACAATTCATTTTTTAGCTTCGTAATGCCAAGTGCTTTGATTATCTATGTATTCTAGAGTCACCTCGAAAAGCACAAAGTTTATATAAATTTGGTACCAGAATTTTTTTTGGAGCATTTTTGCCATAATTTTCAAGTGGACATTATAATGATGAAATGTGGAGATCAAATGACAAGCTGCCACACAGTAGCATGCACATTTCATGCAGAATGTGCATTGTTGCTAATTCATTGGCACTCGTCCACATGAATGTTCCATTAAAAAAAGATTTGTGGAGAAAATGGGAAGACTATTTTTTTAAATGGATTTAAAAAAAAAAATTGCGGAACAAAAACACAAAAAAAAAACCCATGAAAAAGAAAAACTAAAAAAAAAAGACTGAAATAAAAAAAAAGATGAACACAAACTGCAAAAAAAACTAGAAAAGAACACAACAAAAATTGCTAAAACAAACCCGAAAAAAAAATCTCTGCACTTGGCATTACGTAGGGGAAGGCCCTCTTCCCTTGGGTCTTTTGCATGCTCAGGACCACGCCTTGGGGCTCCCGCCCTTAGATATTGTGCCCTCCCAAGGTGGAAGGCCCCCCCCCCAAAAAAAAAAGAAAAAGAAAAAAAAAACAACCAAAAATCTTGTTTGATTTAGGGTTCATCAAGCAATTTCTTCAATGGTAGTTTGTGTTTAGGCAATTCAATAAAGAGATCAAGTTCGTCTCAAGATTTTTCTTATTGGACAAGATGCAAAGCCAACATGTGATATCTCAAAGGGCACTTATGGGTTACCGCTTATTAGGGCTCGAAATGGCAATGTGGGCCAATCAATGTGTACACATTTTATTTTGTTTTATTGTGAGCAACATTGTCTCTCTTAGATACAGGTGTGGTGGGACTCCCCCCTCGGGCCTTGCCCGGCTCATGATGACAGGCATATGGCAGTCTAAATACAAAAAGTACAAAGAAATGGGAGAAACTAAAAAGAAAAAGGGAAGGAATGCTAGGTAGTAAAGCAACATAAAATATTCCAACTTTGCACTAATAATAGGAAAAAGAAACCTTGAAAATGAGTTATAGAAGTTATTGCTTGCTTGTATTATAGTTTATGTCCTCAAAGCTTGGCCAGCAAGGTAAGGTAAGGACCCAGGCTAAGAAATATCTAGCAGCAAAACGGGGGTCCAGACTCCAGACACCGCGGTACTAGGGCCGCGTTCCAGGACAGCGAATCGAAATTTCTAGCGGCACACTTGTCGAAATACCACTGGTTATTACCGTAAAGATTTGAATAATACACACGTTTTCCCATAGTTTGCAATTAAATTACTGGCACATGTCCGGAGTGCAAGCTCCTGACGGACAGGTGTCCAGGACCGCTCCCTTGCCTTGAGCTTTCCTGGGCCCTGGTAGAGCAAATACGCTACTTAATGCTCAGAGCTATGGAGTACAAGCTCATCTCTCTCAGCTCTTCATTTCATTTTAGAGCAGTCAATAGTGGCTAAGGGGCAGCAAGGGCTGATCTCCTTTCTCCAGAGCAGTACTGTTAATCTGTCCTTCTCTGCAGACCTTTGTAGCATCTCAGTTGTTTGATCCGATAGTAGCAGCAGCAACAGCGACATGGAGGTGGGTAATAGCCTCTATTTGTGTATACAGTTTGCTCGGCAGTTGAAGATTTTTTCTTACGGTTTCCGTTACATGAGAAGTCCCTGGACTTATTTTCGGAGAAGTAGTTGAGGCTGTAGTATTTCGGGGCTAGAATAGAGTTATCTGATGGTTTTGAGTGGTGCTATTTGCAGCTAGTTGAGATAAGAGTTCCGATACGGTGTGAAGCCTGCGAAAGGCACATCAGAAAGGCACTTTCCAGAATGATTGGTAGAGTTTTTGTCTATGCTGTCTTTTACCATCGAAATCGTTGTGAAATTGAAGTTTAAGCACAATATAAATTATATGCTGTAAAACATAGTACTACTTCACAGCAGGTCAATATTTAGAGAGTCTGCAAGTGCAATTTACTTTCAGCCTTTGTGGGTTAAATCAATAACCAACGCACCGCTATTTCCTTTGCTATCTCTACAGGCGTTGAATCTGTAGATGTGGATATGGAGAAGCACAAGGTGACAGTGATGGGTTACGTGGATCCCGAAAAAGTATTGAAGAAAGTGAAAAGAACTATGAAGCTTGCTGAGATTTTTTCGTTTGGGCACAAGCATCACCACCACCGGTTCTCGCACGACCGCTATGCCAACCACAGCCTCTACAGCAAACATCACGAACCACAGCTACACCATTCTCATCACGATACAGTTGATTTCTGGCGTAACGATATCTCAGATCCTTATGCAGACATAGCCAGTCAATCCATCTACGCACCATACGAAGATACTACTCACCACTTCCAATACGATTATGACTATGGACATGAGCACTACTATCGGCCTCCCAGGGATGACAAGGTTACAACAATGTTCAGTGACGAGAATCCAAATGCTTGCTCCATTATGTGATAAAGCAGTTGGTTTTTAAGAGATGTGAATACCGGTTTGTTAGGGGGATACAAATACCGGTCTACAAGACTTAAGGCCAGTTAATTAGGTGTAAATACCCGTCTACAAGACCGCTTAACGCTGCATGTAATTGTAAACTACTTTGTATGCTGCAGATTTTTGTAAGTGTTAGCAAATTAGCATTTCCTGCAAGCATAGACACTGTATCATTAATCTTGTACAGAAACATCCTGATTTCTTTAAAAATCTGGCACTATTTTTTGCACAAAAGCTTGAATGAAGGTTCTATCTTGAATGATAGCCACTCTTAAAAATTCATTTCTTGTCCCAGATTCTACAAAAGAACTGAAGATTAGAAAGCTTAAACAATTGTATTCTTACTCCTACCGAGCTGACAAGGGCAAACGCTTAAATCACAGTTGCGATATCAGTTCCTACTTTGAAGTTTTGTTTTTTTTTGGGGGGGGGGGGGGGAGGAGATTGATATGCTTGTGTTCTAATTAATTTATAATTTTTTATTGTTTTTACTTTTATTTATATTTATACTTATTTGTAAAGTTGGCACTAATTTAAAAAATAGCTAACTAAAACCTAAACATAGTTTTACTAAATTAATAGGGTAAATTTGTTTCTAGGAGAATGTCAACAATGTTGAAAAGCGATTCTCGCATTGTCATTGGGCTGCGTCGGTCTAAGCTTTTTTTAAGGGCAGTTGAAAGCGTTGAAAAGTGAAACGCGTAATTTTAGAAGAAATGTTAGCTTGACATCCAAAGTTTCTTTGGTCTCAGGTTCGAGCCTCCTCTTGAAAACCAAGAAGCATTTTAGAAGAAATCTCTAGAAAGAGAACTATCTAGAGAGAGAAAGAAAGAGAACCTTTAGAAGAAATTTCTAGAAAGATAATTGTCTAGAGAGAGAAAGAAAGAGAACGTTGAGAGATTGATGGGTCAATCTCGTTGGATTTGGATTCCTAGACAATAGTGGGCTGGATCCATGTCAGTCATCTTGTATTCCTTGGCCAGCATGCATTTTGTATCTTTCATCAGATTCAGATTATTACTGAATAAGAGTGTATCATCTACATAGAGAGTGATGATGATGAAGTAATCTAGTGATACAGACTTGAAGTAGACATTCGAGTCTGCTGACTTTGGAATAAAACCATTCTCTATCAAAGCGTTGATCTTATGGAACCAGACTTTGGGTGATTGTTTCAGCCCATAGAGCGCCTTGTGGATTTTGCATACAAGGTGGTGATGCTTGTTGTTGAGTTCGTATCCCTCTGACTGCATCATATAGATTTCCTCTTCGATGGTTCCATTGAGAAAAGCGGTCTGGACATCCATCTGGTGGATTTCAAGATTTGTTGTGGCTGCAAAGGAGAGGAGTAGGCGGATCGAAGCATGTCTGACAAGTGCACTAAAGGTTTCTGAATATTCTAGATCTGAAATCTGGGAAAAGCCTTTGGCGACTAGCCTGGCCTTGTAACGATTTAGCCTTCCTTCAGCGTCGTACTTCGCCTTGAATACTCATTTGCATGGAATTGGATTTCGGTCCTTTAGTAGCTCAGTGAGTGTCCATGTTTGATTCTCCATCAGAGAATCGAATTCGGTGTCCATGGCTGCTTTCCATTGGTCAGCATCAAGAGTAGACATTGCCTCAGAAACGGTGTTTGGTTCCTGCACAAAATAACAAGCCGGATCATCCATAAATCTGGATGGAGGCTGTTTGGACTTGTTCGACCTTCTGGGTTGAACTACGGTCCTCTGATGTGGGTTGACTCGTTGAGGTTTTGACTCCTTGTCCAAGTCAGTGTCGATATTTTACAGTTGAATCCCTAGATCGGAATTGTCAAGATCCTTGGGTCGGATTTATTAGCAGCTTTCTCTTTGTCGTCGATGAATTGGTCTTCCACAAAAATGACATCTCTACTGGTGGATGCTTTCTTGGTATCCAAATTGTATGCCTTGTGGTCTAGGGAATAGCCGATGAATATCATTTTTCTGCTCTTATCATCCAGCTTTCTTCTTAGATCTTCAGGGATCTGAGCGAAAGCGATGCATCCAAACATTCGAATATTTTTTAGTGATGGTTTCAATCCTGTCCACACCTCATAAGGTGTCTTGCCATTCAGGGCTTTTGTGATGGATCGATTTTGCAAATAGGCCACTGTAATAACAGCTTCTACCCAGAATTGTTTTGGAAGAGAGGCATGGGTCAGCATGCTTTTAGCACTTTCGATGAGTGTCTGATTCTTTCGTTTAGCTACATCATTGGATTGAGGTGAGTAGTTGGTTGTATATTGTTGATGTATCCTGTTGGCCTTGTAGAACTCCTTGAATTCTATGGAGATGTACTCTCCCCTTCCATCTGTGCGTAGAGCCTTGACCTTCCTTTAGGTCTGGTTTTCTGCAGATGCCTTGAACTGCTTGAAGAACTTGAATGCTTCGGATTTGTTCTTCATATAGTAGGTAGCAGTCCGTCAAGAAAGGTTGTCGATGAAGGTTAGAAAATAGAGAGCTCCCCTTGTGGAAGCAGTCTACATCGGGCCACAAATGTTACTATGTACAAGGTCAAGCAAGCCCTTGGATGTATGAATTGAGTCTGAAATGAAGGGACTTCTAGCATGTTTGCTGATAATACAACTTTCGCATGGAGAAGTTGGCTTGCTGACAGAAGGCACATCTTGTACAAGACTCTGCGCTGACATTTGATGAATACTGTTAAAGTTAAGATGGCCAAGTTTTGAAATGCCACAACATATCAGTTGATTCAAAAGTGGCTGTGTGAAGAGCTTGATTGTTATAAGAGTAGCAATGGCTGAGTTTGTAAAGATAGCCGCTTCTTCTTCCGTAGACTAGAACCTTCCAGGATTTGTCAGAATTGTGTAGTCTTCTGTATCGAATTCGACCCTCCGACCTGAATCGGTGGTTCTGCTAACTGAGAACAGATTCTTGGTCAGATTTGGAATGTGAAGAACGTGCAACTTGACCTCACTTCTTTTGAATTCAACTCTGACTGTTCCTTCACTTTCGATTGAATGTGATGAGTTGTCTCCAAGTTGTACAACTCGAGAGTGGGTGAATGACTTATAGTCTTTGAACCAGTCGTGATGGTGAGTCATGTGTTGAGTTGCTCCGAAATCTAGATACCAGGAATCGATATCATGTTGTTCTCCAACTTTAGTCATGAAAGCTGCTTCATCTTCTTCTTGTTGCTGATTTGAGTGACTGGTTGTAGAACTATGTGCTTGTTGTTGGAACTGCTTCTTCTTTTCGTTGTTGTATATCAAATTTTGGCAGTCCTTGATTTCGTGGCCAGTCCTCTTATAGTATCTGCAGAAAAGTTTCTGCACTAGTTGGAATGATGAAGAGCTTGAATTTGATTCTGAACTAGAATTTGGTCCAGACTGCATGTTGCTCTTCTTGTCAGTATAGCCTGACTTTGTCGAAATGCAAAAAAGGTGAAGGTGGCCTGAAATGGATTCTAAATCATTCTGGCCACTGTGTCGCAATTTTCGCGAAGGTGCGAAAAAAGGCGAAAAAGGCGAAGGTGTCTTAAAAACATTTAAGACACAAAAAATCTCAAAGGAAAAATGTGAAGGTCCGAAAACATGTAGTCGGCCTTTGGTTTTCAAGATGCTCATTACTTGAACGATTTGTGTAAGACTGAGCATAAGAAATCTAACAACTTCAACTAGCTACGCAATTCTAGCCTTGCGTTGAGTTGAAGAAAAAGACGTGAGATTAAGAAATAAACATAGCATGAGGAGAATTACAAAGAAGAATAAGAATATAATATACCTTCAACTAGATCTCTATGATATTGATTCATGTATTCATCTCTTTCATGTTTCTTCTGTTCAATGAACCTGCTTAGAGGTAGATTCGTTCCGAAGCCTTGCTTTGTACATATTTGGATCAACACCACAAGAGTTCAGTAAGAACATTTGTTTTGTTGTTGGATATATTTTTTCAATGGATGAAGTTATTGCAGAAGAGGTCTTCGAAGAAGACACCTTGGCTTTCAATTTTTGAAATAGCTAAAACATCAAATTTGATATTGTAATTATTGCCAAAAAAGGCACTTATGAATTAGAAGTGAAAATGAAATTTCTATAATTACCTCTTTTGGATCATATTCATTGTCGAATGCCATTTCTTTTTGTGACAATCTGCAAATATTAGAAAGAGAAATGTGGAATCGTATATGAAGATAAAATAGGTGGATAGAAGCAATTATAGTAAATGTCATAAAATATTTGTGAAATCGCATATGAAGACAAAATAGATGGATAGAAGTAATTATAATAAATGTCATAAGATATGAACATACTTGGGACACAAACAGGAAATTAATATCAATCTACTTGCTAACAACAAATCTTCACGTTTTGTTACTCGAGATAACATGACATTGTGAGGCCGAAGATCTCTCGTACTATAGTCCTTCCGCCTGTCAACAAAGGTTAGATCACTGGATAGGTGCCTAACTATGCATAGATGCTACTTTTAGTTAATTTTCTACTTTCTCCCTTAACTCTACTCACCACTATACTACTCCTCTTTAACTCTACTCCTCTACACTAACATTCATCATAGTTTGGTTGAAGAGAGGAATGGAGAAGAAGAGATTGAGAAGAGAAGAGAAAGAGAGAGAAAGAGAGTGAGGATGGAGGTTTGCTCAAATGCTCCTTATGCTTGCTAATGGAAAAACATTCACTATTGGCAAACAATAAATATGGAAATAGAAAGCAAGAGAAAACACAACCAAGAGCAATAGCAAGTAGTGAATAGCAAATGAGGATGCTTCTCTTCCAAAAATGGTAGAGTTTCCTCCTTCTCATTAAGCATGATAATAGTGTACAAATGGTGTCTTTCCATAAAATGGGGAAGGCCCTTGCCTCTCAATCTTATTGGCTAATATTCACAATGATCCTAACCATTCATCTTGGACCCAACTTGATTCAAGGGTCCACAAAAAGTACATTAGAAATCACAAGATTCATGTGAGTCCCAATTTGGACCCAACTCTAAAAAGTGATCTCTAAGTTTAAAAATGACATTGGGCCTCTAGTTTTATTTTAATTACAAGGCCCAAGTCAAGTTTATTTTATTAACAACTTCAATTGCGTGCTCATTGGGCCATGAGCTTATACACGTAGGATGCCATGCCCTCGCAACACATTTTATTGGAGGATTTTATTTATTTACACTTTGTTGGAAATACCCCCAACAGGACCCACGGCCTGAAGTAGTGCCGATTTAGTAGAGCGTTCTCTTGGACCGCCTCTAGTGGATGAGATATCCCGTAACGTCTTCCATGAAGTGAGACGGTCCAGTTTATTCGAGTCCTTTGGCGTGTGGAAGGACTTGTGAACTCTTGTCAACCATTCTTGATCCACCCATGCTTGGAATCGTTACATCTAGGGATCTTCAAGAAATGCAGCTCGGTAATATACGCAAGCGACTGGCAGCTGGTCTTCGACTTTGTCGGAAGCGAGCACCTTATTTGGATCAAAAAATATGGAGGGAAGAAAATCATCCCATTTTGTTTCAATGCCCATTAAATATTCCAAGTCTCGGGCATAAGTGGCTGCCGCGCGGACTGTGGGATCGGGACAATTGATGTAGTGACTGACAAATGCGGAGAGAGCCCTTCTGGCGTCTACATCCGTTGTCCACCCATATTCGGATTTGATGATTGGCCAGTTGAAATTGTTGAGTGTCATCTGGTCCAGAGGAGTGTCGCATTCTGCCCATTTGGATCTTCTTGGACATGGCAGGAAATGCGAGTTCACCCGTAACTGTTGCGGACTTGTCATGTATGCCCTGATGGCCGCAGGGTCTCTCTCAAATAACTGCTGTTGCCACTTCGGTTGTGGTCGGAGGGCGGGTAAGGCTTGCAGTTCTTTTTTCTTGATGGTTTGAGCTGAGAATGATATCTGCCAGCCGCCTCTTGATGACTCGTGGAAATATTTGAATAAAAATTCATTGATGTTCTCCTCCACGGATTTCGGTCTTCGGAAGGCCCAGCTGGCAGATATCGTTCATGACCCTCTAGATGATGTTGCTTGGCCCTGGCTAGTGGTTGTGCCTTGGCTCTGGTCGCGCGTCTCAGCGACTGCATCTGTCTGCCCTTGGTCTTGGCCTTCAGCCCCTTGATCTGGTTGAAATCCCTCTGCTGCCTGCTGGCTCTGATCTTGGCTGGTACTAGCCTGTGCAGTGTCAAAATTAGGTGGCGGTGGAATCACCACGGGGGTAGGCTGGGCCTTTGTTTTCATGTATTTCTGGCATGCCTTCAAGGCTTGCTTGGCCTGGGCGAGCTCTTGTGTTGCGCTTGTCCGATACTTATTGAGCTCCGCTTGGTAGCTATTGAGGGTTTGGCTATAAATCTGCACCTAATGCCATAGAAGATTCATCTCTGATTGGGAAAGCGGCCTTGTGTCCGGTGCAGATTGAGCTAACCAGACGAGCTTCTCGTCTTGTAAGACTTTAACCTCCGTCCCCAGGCGCGTGTTCTCTGCTTCCAAAAGTGTAAGTTGCGCCTGGATAGGGGCAAGCCGTTGGGATGCTTCAGCTTGAAGCTCCCACACCTCTGTGGAGGCCTCAGTCAGTGCTTTGGAGAGGCTTTGAATATATTTGTTTAGGCCCTCCTCCTTCTGCTGCAGCTTGGCAATCTCCTGGTGCCCTGCTTGTTCGTGTTGCTAAGCCAGAATCAACGCTTGCTGCAGCTTGGTGAGGTCTGCTCGCAGCTGTGTATTACTTGTTGCCAACTGTAGTAACCTGCTTTCCAGAATAGCTTTGGCTGCTACCGCATCCAGGATGTATTTTCCTAGGGTTTGGTATGCCGTCGTTAGATCCGTGGGAGTAGCTGGTACACTGGCACTGGCAGGGGCTTGTGTTGTATCGGCCCTGACGACTTGTAGAATTCCGTCGTCATTGTCTTCGATCAGGTTTTCATTTGTCTTGATGCCATCTGGGGCGGTAGGGTCAGTCTGATCTGGTGATGCTACAAAAACTGTTTGTACAAATGCGTCATCAGACAGCGGGTGGCTGCCCTAAACAACCTTTGGCGATGTGGGTGGGGTGTGAGAAACAACTGTGGAAACATGGGCGAAGACGGTTTGTCCAAACGAGAGGATGGGAGGAACAGTGGGGAACTGAAGGGTGGTGTAGAGTATGAAAGAAGGTGAGGATAAAGCAGAAAGTGTCTGGCGTGGCGGTGAAAAATTGATAGCTTGCATCCATGCCAGAGTGTCGGGAAATAGTTGCGAATCAGAAGGGTTGAATGTGAGAGGAGCAATGGTGGTGGCAGGAGTAATGGAGGATGCGATGGTGATGGATGGAGCAACGGACACTAGAAGAGAAGTAGGAGTGGTATCAATAGAAGAAACGTGGATGGAGACAGAAACAGATGTGGATGGAATAGGAAGAGAGTGGGGGGTTGCACAGAAGAAGAAGTGGCAGTGGCTGATGTAGTAGTTAGTGCGGCTGTAGAGACACGTCGTCGGGTAACAGGTAGAGATGTGGATGTAGAGGCAGCGCCACGCATTCGTTTGTTGGCCGTTGTGTTAATGACTGCAGGTTGGGATGAGGTAGATGCTTGCGATGGTGGGTAAAGGATAGTATGTGGCACAAGGGTAGACAGGAGGGATGAGCATTGGAAACCGCGCACTTTCATCTCGAGAAGTGCGCAGGCAAAGTTACACAACAGGGGGCCTGCTGCGATTCGCTCACGGTTGTTGGGTTTGATGGAGTTTGTTAGTTCTTGAATAAGGAAGGTATGCCAATCGTATGGCACAACGGAGGGGTTAGAGAATTCCAGATTGGATTCCACTATCTGACTCAGCAACGTAGACTGGATTATGTCCTTGCGAAATGTTGAAATAGCCAAACAGTTATTCAACAGATGCGCAGCTGTCTGAATGACGGGTTCCGTAATAGCTTCTATCAGGTAACCATTGTTAGTCTGGCTGAGGATTTCTGGTGTGGTTTGGGTGACGAATGGTTTGATCAGAGCTTTGGCGTGGCGATGGGAAATGGGTTGACAGTCACTGGACATAATGCCAACGGTGATCATCGAGTCGGCGTTAATCCTGAACTTGTACGTGGTCCCTTGGCACAGGAAGTGGAAACGAGCCTTGTCCTCGTCCCAAGTGGCATAAGCGTGAAGGGCGAGGCCCATGTTAATCTCAGAATGGAAGAGCACCGAGTAAAAATCCATTGTTTCAAGGAGGGGCCCGGCTGTCTACAGCCATGGTTGGATCAAAGTGTTAGAGGGTAGAAGCCAAATCTGCGTGGCCTCAGGGATGTCACGCTAGATCACTTGTTTGGCGCCAGAGTCTTCAAATAATGAGGAAGCCATGTTAGCAATGATGATTAGTGGTCGAAAAAGTCGAAAAAGTAGAAAAAAGAGTGGAAAATGGAAGGAAACAATAGAAAACTGAGAATAATGAGTGTTGGAGGACAATGATTGTAGTTCAGAGTGGAGATCAATGTTTAATATGAGCAGATGACAGCTGGTAGGAAGTTTGGTTGAAAACAGAAAACTTGGTATTTTCAGTAAAAATTTCGGCAGAGCTTCGCTAGCAAAGGTGACAAATGACTCGAATTCAGCCCTTATATAGCGGAATTTAGAGTGCGTATTAGGTGAAATTTTCTTTCCCTTGTTCAATTCCATCCAAATTTTGGCAGACACCTTCTTCACAAAATTCTAAGACCTCAAGGAAGTTTGCGAGAGTTCAGAAGGTGATTTGATTGTTATGCGAAGGTTCTGCGAGGGTTCAGGCTGTCTGCGAGGGTTCAACTCTCGTAGGAAGTGATCTCTTGCACAACTTGTTCTTGTGATTGGATTTTCAAGATCAGACCATGTGGGCAGGCTAATTTCACTGCTCTGATTCCATTTAGGCACCTTGCGAGAGTTGGTAAGTTGATCTTGATGCTCTGCGAGGGTTCTAAAAATTTTGCTTCTGGGAACTCTCGCTAGTCAATCGTATGATCTATCGTGGATGATCCGTCATCAGCTTTGGGTGCAACAGATTTCACCACCCATGTGGTTGGATCTACCTTTACATCCTGTTCTCTATTCTCGAAGGTGAGTTTCTCTGTACCCCAGTTGTGTACTACTTGCGCAGCCCTCAATCATGGTCTTCCCAGTAGAATATGGTATGTAGATGGAGATTCAGGTATATCCATGACCACAAAAGTAATCACATACTGCATGCTTGCTATCTTTACGGAAATATCAGCAACTACACCTTTTGGTTTTACACAGGATTGATCTGCTAGCTTGACGACGAATCTGGCTGGCTTCAATCCTTGTAATCCCCATTTTTTGTACAAAGTAGTGGAAGATCATATTGACACCCGATCCTCCATCTACCACTGTCGCCTCGTCCTCGTATCTCTTGTGTTTGATTGGCGTAGTGATTTGTGTTCCTCACTTTTCCATGCTGCTCCGATGTGGAGGACGTTACTTGTTTCATCATAGCCCGCACAATATATGGGCTCAGATGCTATTGGCTCCTCATCCGCTTTGGCCCATTCAGCTAAAAGACTTTTCACTTGTGGTGCAATCCACAGTAGTTCTCCGAGGGGTAAACTAACGTGGCTTGACAACAAGAGTGTGAGCCTTTCCGTGTGTGGTTCTCAAGCTCCACCATGTAAAAAGGTGGTTCATGTTGGTGCAACCGATCATTCTGATCAGTACATAGTGGTGAGCCCGTTTGCGGTTCCCGTTCGACGCCGACTGGAGGTTCTGTGGGATTGTTTCGTTCTAGCTCTTTTTTCTCCTCTTGTGCTTTTTGTACCCAGTGTCTTATTTTCTGGTACCGTCTTCTCTCTTCCCTCACATTTGGATGTGGCGCTGAAGTTGAGGATTGGTCGTCAGTGACCGATGGTAGTGGTGAGGGATCCACTTCCTTCCTCTTCTGTGCTCGCGTAACAGCTAACACAGGAGCGTGGTCATGTCGACCTTTCCATGGCATCCCCGCTGGAACTGCTGATTGCTGTATGGCAATGAGGTTAAGAGGTGCACTAGTTCCAAGTTTAAATGGACAATTCTTGAAACAATGTCCATAACCGCAATCCCAACAGGAGGTTGTATATTGTCCTTTGTAGGGACATTCTGCAATTTTGTATTCCTCGCCGCACCCGTAGCAGCCGTAATTTCTTCCACCTTGATGTTGAGTTTGAGCTACATAGGCCAAAACATATTCATTCATGGCAGGATCCATAAATGGTTCATTTGGTCCGTACCATTGCTGCTGCTCAGGTTTGATAAATTTTACAATTTTTAGGACAGTAATGATTGTACTTTACAATCATAGAGAGTTATTGGTTGCTTAATCAATGAATCTATCAAGTTCTACACATTAGATCTTGATCTAGATTCACTACACTTGCATTTAAACAAGAGCAATGGATCAACACATCATTTTTTAGTGAGAGCGGCCTCACACGTGTGGAGTACTGTCCATTGTACGGCCTGTACCTAAAACAACAAGTACAATGATACTAGATAGCAATCATACATAAAAATCACAAGACAAATGACTAGAAACCTCACAAAAGTGTAGAGTGCAAAAGTCTCATCAATCTTCTTAGCAAAATGATGATCCTTTTATGGATCAAGTACATCCATGATTCTGGTAGAGTCCAGCAGGCCTTCATACGTGTGAAGAGTGCCACGTCACTCAGATCTATCCATTTGATCCGTCCTTGATCCTTATCCAATAGTTGACCTTCTAGAATATGACTAAAATCCAAAAAACTAGTCTCCTAAAATATAGGAATATTCCCTACAAAATAGGATCTAAGGAAAATGGTCAACTCTTATCTTCTAGTACTCTATACACACGTGTGAACATCCACTTGCCATGTGGGAGCATTTACTCATGCACATGCAAGGAAAAGCTAATTTGTAGGTGACTAGTCAACTTGACTAAAAACTAGTCATTTCATGTTCACACTAACTAGAATGATACAAAATCAATTTGGATATATACAAACATGAAAAATACATCCTTTCACACGTGTGAACAGGCTCCACACGTGTGAAATCAAATCATCAACATATTCTAATGTTTGATCAATATTTACATGAACCAATGTCAAGTGAGAAGTGACAATTTTCAACACTCCTCCTCACTTCTAACTTGGCAAATCTAGTGTACATCTATCTACAATTCCAAGAGCATATCTTAACTTAAAAAATGGATCTTTGGACAATGGTTTGGTTAAGATATCAGCTATGCATTCGGATGATGGTACATGATGTAGTTGCACTTCCTTGGATGGTACCTCCTCCGTCACAAAGTGTTGAGCTATCTCAATATGCTTTGTTCTAGCATGGAAGATAGGATTTGAAGCAATTTGTTGAGAAGCTTGATTGTCACAAAATATGTAAGGGATCTCCTCGGCCTCTAGCCATGTAGTTCCATCAAGAGTCTTCTTAGCCATAGGAGCTCTTTGGTTGTTGAAGTCAATGCCTTGCACTCGGCTTCACAAGAAGATAGTGAGATTGTATCTTGCTTTTTGAAAAGCCAAGATATCACTCCTCCACAAAGAAATGTTGCAAATGCACTAATGGACTTTCTATCCATCTTGTCACCTGCAAAATCTGAATCCGAGTAGGATCTCAAGTGCAAGTTAGATCCTTCATAAAGTATGCCAAAAAATCTAGTACTAGAAACATATCTAAGTACTCTCTTGGCACTTTTCCAATGATGAACTAAAGGAGCTTGCATACTTTGACTCAACTTGCTTACACAAAAACTTAAGTCAGGTCTAGTGATGGTTAAATAGATTAGAGAGCCTATAAGCTTCCTAAAGAGGGTGATGTCCTCAAAGGATGCTTCATCACCTTCATTAGTTGCCTTCACAACATGCTTCATAGGGGTGTCAATCCCCTTACAATCTTTCATACCAAATCTTTCAAGAATGTAAGTAGCTTACTTAGATTGACTTATGAAAGTACAATTTCTACTTCTAGACACTTTTATCCCAAGTATAAACTTTAGGAAGCCTAGATCTACCATTTTGAACTCACTAGATAAGTCAACTTTTACTTTGCCTATGCCATCATCATCCTTTCCTATCATAATGATGTCATCAACATAAAAAACCAAAATGATGATCTTTCCTTCATTAAATTTGAAATATAAAGAAGATTCATAAGCACTTAGTACAAGGCCAAGGGAATAGAGAAAATCATGCAACCTTCAGTACCGAGCTTTAGGTGCTTGCTTCAAGCCATATAGGCTCTTCCTTAAGTAGCACACCTTTTGCTCCTCACCAACCTTGATGAAGCCCTCGGGTTGCATCATGTAGATTTCCTATTCTAAGAAGCCATTTAAGAAGGCATTTGTCACATCCATTTGGTAGAGATCCCATTTGAACAAAGTAGCAATGCAAATGATTAATCTAATAGTTACAAGCTTAAGCTACAGGTGCAAATGTTTCTTCATAATCCAATCCTTTTATTTGAAGAAATCCCTTAGCAACAAGCCTAGCTTTGTACTTACTAATAGATCCATCTTTATTGTACTTGATTCTATAAATCCACTTACATGCAAGTGGTTTCTTTTCTCTTGGAAGATTTACAAGATTCCAAGTATGATTCTCTTCTAATGCATCATACTCTACTTGCATTGCATCTCTCCAAACTTTAGATTTATATGCTTCTTCAAAAGATGATGGTCCTTCAAGCAATGTAGCTAAAAAAGAGTAAGAGATAGAAGATGTAGAGTCTTCCTTTTGCTTTCCCTTGTCCACATAGGTAATCCCTGAGGGCTCGGCCTTGCTCCTTGATGATCTTCTCGGCCCCTTTTGACTCGGATCCAAATCTCCATCCTCGGGTTTGTCATGATCTTCCTCGGGTTTGTCAAGATCCTCCTCGGATTTGTCAAGATCTTCAATGCACAATGGGTTAGATCCATTTGACAAGCTCTTAGCAAATTGTGACTCATCAAAAAGTACATCCTTGCTTACCTTTACTTTCTTGGATGTAGGATCATATATCCTATATCCCTTGCTATTTTCTCCATAGCCAACAAAGATTCCTTTGAAGGAGGTAGCATCTTCTTTCCTTCTAGTCTCCAAAAAAATGTGTACATAACAAGTACATCCAAAGATCTTAAAATATTTTACATTGGGTTTCTTACCAAACAAGGCTTGATAAGGTGAGATCCCATCCATAGCACTACTAGGAAGTCTATTACACAAATAATTAGCACATGTTATGGCTTCTTCCCAAAATGAGATGGGAAGTGATGCATCAAGCCTCAAAGACTTTGCACACTCACATAGACTCCTATTTTTCCTCTCGGCCACCCCATTTTGTTGAGGAGTGTAGGAACAAGTGTATTGTAACTTAATACCATTGATCTCACAAAAGTCTTTCATTTTTTTGGAGGTGTACTCTCCTCCATTATCACATCTTAGTGCTTTGATAGAAGTACTAAGTTGTTTCTCTACTAGAGACTTGAACGTAATGAAAGCTTCATAAACAAGACTTCTCTTTGATAGTAACTCAATCCATGTGAATCTAGTACAATCATCTATAAAAGTTACATACATCAAGGCACCTCCATTACTTGCATGTGAAAAATTATGTACATCAGAATGTATGAGATCCAAGGGAAAGAGAGATCTTGATGAAGATCTCTTGTAAGAAGACTTGTGTGACTTTGCAAGGCGACATGCCTCACACATCTTTCCACACTTCTTGAAAGCTCTTGGTAGGCCGAGAGCTAGTTCCTTGCTTGCCATTGAATCCATAGATTGAAGACTCCACTTGAGTTAGCTCCTCTCTAGCCAAGTTCACACTTTCACTTGCAACATTAGCATCCAACTTGAAAAGTCTACCTTGCTTAATGCCACTAGCTATGCACTTATCATTTTTCAAGATGGAACAAACTCCATTCTTGAAATGTACATCTAGTCCATTGTCCATTAATTGTCCTACACTAAGCAAGTTTTTTGAAATCGTAGGAACATACAAAACATTATCTAGATCTATCCTCTTAGATGTGCCTAAGCAAAGAGGTATAGATTCTATCTTGCATGCTTGATCACTAGCAGTGTATATTGACTTCTTAGAGTCATTACAAGATAGAAGAGTAGAAAAATAATGCTTGTTAAAGGACATGTGGGAACTAGCCCCACTATCTATCCACCATGTGTCTTGACTTGAAGTTGGTGTAGATGCAACCATTAAGGATGTGTTGAATCCATCCTCATCTTCTTCCTCTTGAGCAATGTTCCCTTGATATCCTTTGGCTTGTTGATTCTTCTTCAAGTAGCATTCTGAGGCAAAGTGTCCTTTCTTTCCACAAAAGAAACACTTTAGTTTTGCCTTGTTCTTCACTTTGCCTTTGGAGGTAGATCCTCCATTCTTCATCTCGGCCTCCTTGCCTTGATTTTCCTTGAATGGATTTTGCTTCTTCTTGCCTTTAGATGTAAAGTTAGTTTTCTCCTCTCCTCCATTAAGTGACATGCTATCCATTCTTGTCTTGAGGTGTAGAAGCCTACTCTCCTCGGCCACAAGAACATTGTGCAACTTTTCAATGGATGGAAGAGAGTCTTGAATGGGAAATGATTGGATTAAGTTGGTAAACTCATCACCTAGACCATTCAAGATGATTTGTACTAGTTCTTGATCTTGGATCTTCTCTCCTATTGCACTTAACTCCTTGTTAAGAGATTTGATCCTAAGGACATACTCTTGTCCACTCTCTCCACTTCCTTTCATGCTTTGGAAAACTTCATTTCTTAGCATGAGGATTCTTGAAGTATTGTTGGATTCATAAATGCCCTTTAATGAATCCCAAGCCTCTTTGGATGAGGTACAAGAAGACACCTCTTTCAAGAGGTCATTGCATACATTTAACTTTATGCAACGTAGAGCTAATCTTGCTCTCTTCTTGTATTTGGCTTGTTCTTGGGGAGTTTGAGGCTCTTCCACTACTCCTTGAACTATGTCATCTAGATCTTGGATCACTAGGAGTGATTCCATTCTCACTTTCCAAATGGAATAATTTGTGGAAGTGAGTCTCTCACTTGATTCCATCAAATATCCACCCATGGATGACATTTTAGAATGAATGCTCTTCTAAAAATCACAAAGATTTTTGAATTTTAAAAGATCTATGAAAAAGCCTAAAGCTTACTTGATTGCCTATAGTCTTGTCTCTATCAAACTAGCACACAAGCTTGAATGATACTCAAAGATCTTACCAAAAATTCCTAGCTTTCACTCTCACAAAAAAATTGCTTTACACTTTTCTTAGAGATTTCACTTCAACTAAGGATCTGAACAAATCAGCCTCTAAGATCTGATCTTAGACTCTAAAAAGACATGCTTCAATGATCCAAAACACTATTTGGTCATAGACATTAGCTAGAATGAATCTAGATCAATACTATGCTTCAAAAAGCACCAAAAATGAACTAGTATTGTGATTTTGGGACCAACAAACATAAAGTAACTTGAATTGAAAGTTGCTGTACGGTTTCACACGTGTGAAAAGTACATACACAGCCTCCAAGTCGTTTTGATCCAAATGATTACAAGCTATCACTCTAGAAGAACTCGCCCTCACTAGTATTGGCCAAAAACAAATTTTGCCAATGATTTTTACAAGATTTATTATTCAATGATCACTCTCTTACGTAGCTCTGATACCATGATAAATTTAATAGTTTTTAGGACAATAATGATTGTACTTTACAATCATAGAGAGTTATTGGTTGCTTAATCAATGAATCTATCAAGTTCTACACATTAGATCTTGATCTAGATTCACTACACTTGGATTTAAGCAAGATAAATGGATCAACACATCATTTTTTAGTGAGAGCGGCCTCACACTTGTGGAGTATTGTCCACTGTACGACCTGCACCTAAAACAACAAGTACAATGATACTAGATAGCAATCATACATAAAAATCACAAGACAAATGACTAGAAACCTCACAAAAGTGTAGAGTGCAAAAGTCTCATCAATCTTCTTAGCAAAATGATGATCCTTTTATGTATCAAGTACATCAATGAGTCTGGTATAGTCCAGCAGGCCTTCACACGTGTGATGAGTGCCACATCACTCAGATCTATCCATTTGATCCATCCTTGATCCTTATCCAATAGTTGACCTTCTAGAATATGACTAAAATCCAAAAAACTAGTCTCCTAAAATATAGGAATATTCCCTACAAAATAGGATCTAAGGAAAATGGTCAACTCTTATCTTTTAGTACTCTATACACACATGTGAATATCCACTTGCCATGTGGGAGCATTTACTCATGCACATGCAAGGAAAAGCTAATTTGTAGGTGACTAGTCAACTTGACTAAAAACTAGTCATTTCATGTTCACACTAACTAGAATGGTACAAAATCAATTCGGATATATACAAACATGAAAAGTACATCCTTTCACACGTGGGAACAGGCTCCACACGTGTGAAATCAGATCATCAACATATTCTAATGTTTGATCAATATTTACATAAACCAATGTCAAGTGAGAAGTGACAATTTTCAGCAAGGTTGAGGTGGCATTTGCATATCTTGTTTTGCTGCTATTAGGTTTACATGGGCCACTTGTTGATTGGCTAGCCCTGGTGGAGCAGGTAAGGCCATGCGTTGTGGTTGATTAGGCGCGCCTGTTTGATCTTTACCAGATCTTTACTTTTTAGTGATTTTTTAGCACTTAAATCCAATTTTCTGCTCACTGGAATCAAACTAACTCTCGCAAGCTCTTCTGTCTCCTGGTCTCACTGAGATGGAACATCAGAATCCTTTGCGAGATTTCTTGACCACTAGAACTGAAAATTTCACTGTCTGTGAGGGTTCACTGGTACTTTCCCGTCTTTTTTTCACTGGGAACTCTCGCACAGGCACTTAATCATCACAATAACTCTCGCAAGCTTCTCTGTATCCTGGTCTCACCGAGATGGAACTTCAGAGACCTCTGCGAGAGTTCTTATGAATATTTGAATTTTTTTTGGATTTTTTTAAATTTTTTATGATTTCTCTCTGATTTTTACAATCCGTTTGGAACTAACTCTCGCAGGCTTCTATGCAAGTCTGAGACAATACCCTGGAGCTGCTGCCAGTCATGCAAGGGCTAATTCTCACTGATTCTGGAGATATAAAAATCTGATGAGTTATTTGGCTCTTTTTCTCTCCAAAATGCAGATTGGTGTGTTTTTTTTGAGGTTTTTGGATGATTGGTTTGGGTTTCAAGCCCTTAGAGGTTGTTCCGAGCCTCCTCTACCCTCTCACACCTCCTCCACTAGCTGTGAACAGTCCAAACACAAAAAAATACAGAAAACTAACTCTAAACTCCCAAAAATCTACCTAAAGTACTCTAAAAAACAAGAAAATAGCTAAAATGCAACTAAACTAGTTAGTGAAAACCTATCCCCAGCATCGGCGCCACTGTGGGGTTGAAGATCTCTCGTAGTATAGCCCTTTCGCCTGTTAATAAAGGTTAGATCACTGGATAGGTGCCTAACTATGCATAGATGCTACTTTTAGTTAATTTCCTACTTTCTCCCTTAACTCTACTCACCACTATACTACTCCTCTTTAACTCTACTCCTCTACACTAACATTCATCATAGTTTGGTTGAAGGGAAGGAATGGAGAAGAAGAGATTGAGAAGGGAAGAGAAAGAGAGAGAAAGAGAGTGAGGGTGGAGGTTTGCTCAAATGCTCCTTATGCTTGCTAATGGAAAAACATTCACTATTGGCAAACAATAGACATGGAAATAGAAAGCAAGAGAAAACACAACCAAGAGCAATAGCAAGTAGTGAATAGCAAATGAAGATGCTTCTCTTCCAAAAATGGTAGAGTTTTCTCCTTCTCATTAAACATGGAAATAGTGTACAAATTGTGTCTTTTTATAAAATGGGGAAGGCCCTTGCCCCTCAATCTTATTGGCTAATATTCACAATGATCCTAACCATTCATCTTGGACCCAACTTGATCCAAGGGTCCACAAAAAGTACATTAGAAATCACAAGATTCATGTGAGTCCCAATTTGGACCCAACTCTAAAAAGTAATCTCTAATTTTAAAAATGACATTGGGCCTTTAGTTTTATTTTAATTACAAGGCCCAAGTCAAGTTTATTTTATTAACAACTTCAATTGCGTGCTCATTGGGCCAAGGGCTTATACATGCAGGATGCCATGCCCTCACAACACATGTTATTGGAGGATTTTATTTATTTACACTTTGTTGGGAATACCCCCAATAGACATAAACAAGCCAGCTGTGAAATTCGATCTTATATCTAGGATAGCTTTTGTCCTAATGGTCACCTCTTGTACTTTGTGTGCAGTCATAGCATATGCTAACTAGATTTGTAAAATATCTTTGTATCGAAATGAACCATTGACTATACTAAAATATCCAATTTGAAAGTACCATCACCTTTGCTCCTATTGCTAATTTTGGAATTTGCTGGAATAACGGATCATTAATCCATGTTGTTAAGTCGTTATGTAATGTAGCATTTGTTTTAATAGGAATTTGTAGTATATCAGCTGTAGAAATTGTTTTTCCAATATGTAACTGTTGGAATAGAGTACATCTTCTCTATGAGTGCATATAATGGTTGCATTATCATTTGCTATATCGAATATTTCGGACCTAGGAAATGCACACCTATTTAATGTTTCATCTATTTCCAATTGTGTTGGCTTTTGAAACCTAATTTTATTTAGAAGACAAAAATATTCGGGATCTTCAGCATGTCTATATACATTCTCTTGTTCATCAATAAGAGATGAATTCTTCATGTCTTCAAATTCAGATTCAAAGCCTAAATCATTTTTCGTATCTTCTGGCAAAGCTATACTTTGTGTATTTTCAATTGCAAAATTTGACATTGTTAATGTTTCATTGATAAGCAATTTTTTTTGTTGAAGGATATTGGAAATTTCTTGTCATTGTTCTTTTTCAATAAGTTGTCTATTCGCATTTTCTGTGATATCCATATCAATATCCTCTTCTTTTTCAATGAAATTTCAAAGAATGCATTCCAAAAAATATGAATGATCACTATTATCTTGTCCTATTAATTCTTCTTCATGACGGAAATAAACTTTTTTGAGTAAGACATTGAAAAAAAGGCTTCTGTATGATGTGTCGGATGATAGTCAATAATTCTTATAAGCTTAGTACTTCTATACAGATAGTTTCCTATCTTATTAGTGTAATCAAAAGGAATATTGACTTTCAATTTTTTTTGTACATTGTAGATAGTCCAAAATTCGTAGAATGTTAAGTTCTCCAATTGTGTAGGTCTATATGTGTAAACATTAATTGGATTAAATGCTAATGTATTATTTCGAATGATATATCTACATCTAAGATTTGGTGGAGAGCTACCAAAATAATGAACAACCTCACTTCTTTTTTTCATAGGAATTTGTAAATAATGCGATTTCAGCTGGACTTGTTGGCTTTGTTAAGATTGATGTTGTGATTAGTTTTAGCATGTTGCTATCCGTGTGTTCCAATCCTATTCGTTTTGCATCTTCTATTTTTGTTGGAATACAAGCAACAATTTTGTTTGAAATTGCGTCCACGTCTTTTTCTTGGATCCACAACATGATATGTGCATGAATTGATCCTCTATTTTGGATCTCATATCGAATTACATAGTGTTTGATTTTTCCCAATAAAAAATGCTTTGAGAGCAAATAATCTTTCATGAATTTTTCTAATCGGGCCACAAATAGATTGTGCACTCGATTGGCCAATTTTGCCAATCAAAATATTTGTTTATTTATTGTGCAATCTTTTTCTATTTCAGTGACTTCAAACCTTCTTGTCTCTGAATTCTCATTTGCAGTCAATGTCAAAAGAAATTGAGAAAGTCCCCAATGTTTGACCATTGTGAAAAGATCTTTTAAATTGCGTCTATGCCAAGATGGCGTGTTTGGAATTTCAGTTGGCAGAGTATATTTTAAAACATGACTAAATAATTGTTGTTCAGATGCTTTTTTTATTCTTTGAGAGATAACTAATTATATCTCTTTGTAGATGAGCATAGATTTGGTTGGTTGTTCTTGTCCCTGACTTTTTAATCTTTTAAATCTTTCTATGTAGTCATGTACTTTCTCATCTTTTGTCATTTTGATGTTACTCAGCTTTACAAAAGGACTTTGATCAAACGAAATGGCTTAAAATGTTTGATGAAGGCTTCCTTCAAGAGTGACCAATCTCGTTTATCATCATAATCAAGGTTAAAAAACCATTCTCGTGCTCGATCTATCATGGTCATCGAAAAGAGCTGAACCATGGCTTCTGGTGATGTCTCGCCATAGACATCACATGAATTTTCAAAGACTTGAAGAAATCTTTGAGGGTCAGTGTTGTCGTCGTACTTAACTTGGGAGTACGTTTTTCAGTACGCGGAACATTATTTGCAAAAGCTCCATTCAAGTGGGCTCGTGCATGTGAAGATTCGGCAGCATGAATGTGTGGTCGATCGTATGGAACTTCATTTTGCATGGGTTCCCATCTATCAAATTGGTTGGTTGATGGCTCATGGATTTGGGACTTCATCCTAGAATATCTATTGAATCGAGCCTGTTCGGTAGATGGAGAGACCATCTATGGTGGATAGTCTTCTATGGAATTCAGATCGTAAGACTAATCCATAGCAAATCTAGAGTACCTTAGGATTGGGTAAGTAGGAATCTTGGAATCTTTGGTAACTTGGCTGTTTGTTTTTTTTTTTTCTCAAGATATTAGTCAGAGACGAATAATGTGGTGGTGTCCAGAATGGCACAGTTTTTTTTTTTTTGGTGTAAGGGTTTTGCAATAAACTAGGAAAGAACTGTGGTAATTGGCAAACGCTGAGATCTAGTCAAATAATAAAGTTGACTTTGTTTGATTGTAAGTTGAAGCTCTCGGTTGAGAGTTGATAGAAAGGTCCTTTTGAAAGTTGATAGAACGGTTCGGTTGAGAGTTGATAGAACAGTCCAGTTGAGAGTTGATAGAATGGTTCGGTCGAGATCTGAGTGAATGGCTTCGGTCGAGATCAGACAGAATGCTTTGATCGAGATCTAACAGATGGCGTTTGGTCGAGATCGGGATGGAAGGCTTTGGTCGAGATTTAACGGAATGTCTTCGTTCGAGACTTGATAAAAAGCTTCGGTCGAGGTCTAAGAGAATGCGTTCAGTCAAGATCGGAAAACTGAAGGCTTTGGTTAACATAATGCGTTTGGTCAAGATCGGGAGGGAAAGCTTCGGTCCAGATTTAACAAAATGCCCTCGGTCGAGACCTGATAGAAAGCTTCCAGTCGAGATCTAAGAGAATGCGTTCGAGATCGGGAGGGAAAGCTTCAGTCAAGATTTAACAGAATGCGTCGGTCGAGATCTAACTGAAAGTCTCTGGTTGAGACAGGACAGAAGGTCTTCGGTCGAGATTTGATAGGATGCTTTGGTTGAGATGTAACTGAATGCCGCCGGTTGAGATGACACAGAAGGTCTTCGGTCGAGATGTCAACTGAAAAACTTGAGTAAGTTCTAACTCAGGAGTTGGCAAGATATTTCTAGTAGGGATTCGGTCGAGTTGGGGTGTGGTTTTAATAGGTAAATGAAACAAGGCTTGGTCCGGTCCAGACGAGAGTCGTGGAGCTCAGCTAGGTAAGGAGCATGAAGCCTCGGTCAAATTCGAAATTGTACGTCGGTTGATGAGACCAAAGTGACGAGCTATGTAAGGATGCGTTTGGGAGACTTCAGAGCGATGGTTTGGCAGCACAGATTGGAAAGGTTTGACGTTGATAAGTGTTTGTGTAGTTGTGGAAATGGTGCCAAATGTTCACAGATTCCAGTTCGAATATGTGAACACGGTTTTCTCTTCTCTTCTTTTTACTCTTCTTCTTCTTTGTTACGTCTCAGGTGGTTACTGTCCTTAGAAACAAATACATACAATAAATTTTTTTCTTGTAAACTTCTCTAGATCCTATATTTTATGCAAATAGGTGGCAAATCCTTAGACATTCACATTTCAAGATCGTGAATAAGTATGTATAACAGGATTATCTCCATTACATGATCCACATAGCCATCATAAAAGCTTTAAAAACCAATAATTGTCTTCTTCTCTATGTTGCAAATATTTGCATATTCAGGGAAAAAACTCTCTTCACCCATGTGAAGATGAGATGATAGAAGCTCAGAATGATTCATTGCTATTGGTCTTAGAAGTATAGAACTGATTGAGCCAACTATCCCTACAAAGTTGAAACCCTATCCCAATCAAATCTTGGGTTAAACATTTCCAGTGACTTGGTTAGGAAGAGTTGTATTGTAGGCCCTTGTGAGTCCTCCATTGATCGTCAAACCTTCATAGACTCCTCAGAGGGTGGCACTTGAAAACCTTCATGCAACTTCTTGATTGTGAACTTGGAAGTGAAATTTGGCTTAGTGACATTAAGCCTATGAGCTATAGCATTTATTTTTCATTGCATGCATCATCTATTGTGGTTGTGAGAGCAGATTCAGGTTAAACATTTGTGCACAATTCATTTGTCAGTGTCATATATAGAAAGAAAATCTCATGGATTACGATTGAAAATATAAAAGTGAGCTTGTTGTTCTTGTTAACTGTTAGGTGAAATTCACCAAGTATCAATCAAGAATGTTATCATAAAGTGTCAAATAATCTTCTCCATGATAGTCTAAGACACAAATGATACAAATGATAAGATTGCATGGAGTGGGAAGGAAGGGATCTAAAAAAGCTATTAATAGTATTGTCTTTGAAAAGGGAGTTTATCCAGAGACGAGTGTGCCTCACAGCTAAAGCTGATTATCTATGGAATCCCTCCTGTCTTGAAAAGTCTGGGATTTGCTTATCATATTATACCTCAATTGGCATATATCAATGGTAACAAACTGATTTGCCTATATTTTTCTCTGCCAAAGCTCTCATATACTATATTTTGAGGTGTATGTCAACTTTGTGCAGTTTATGATGGAATTTTATTCATGTGAAAATACTTGTTCAAGATTTCCCATTGCGATAGACAGATATATCAGAGATCTTTTGATATCAGATAATCTCTCTCTTTGGACGATCCTGCATGAAAGTTCAACTCAAGGTTGCTTTCTTCCTTCAATTTAACTTTATTGGCTTTAAAAATGGTACTTTTACCTTTCAAACTTCAATGTATATTTAATTCTTGCAATCTAAATATTACTTATTAAATTGTGAAACTAACTATCTTGGAGACTTCAATATCCATATGCTTGTTTGCAACAACCATGCCAACCATCTTATGACATTCATGCAAAAACATGGTTTTCAACAAACTATCACTACACCAACAACATTGTATGGAAGCCAATTAGATCATATATGGACAAATGCACACAACTCTAAAAGTCAGTTAGATCATATATGGACAACTGCACATGTACACAACTCGAAAAGTTATTACAGAGTCACACATTGTTATTGGAGTGGCCACTCACCAATTTATTATTACCTAAAGAGTGACCCAAATATCATTTAAGCCTCCTCCATGAGGTTTCTATTGTTGGAAGTATTGTTGAATAGAGAGACTGTCGCTGCAAGAGGCCTTCATGCCTTCGCTGCATTCTGAATATGTGGAGGTGCGCTGATGGCTATCTAAAACCTGTCCGATATTTTGCCACATTTCGAATTTGTTGCATCTCGAATTCTGGCCTAAGAAACTGTTTTAATGTTAACAAAAGATCATTGGATCTTGGCTCAGAACAGTTGAAGGCAGGGTACAAAATCTGAATCTGCCTCACAACAGTTACTGGAAGACATTCATGGCTAAAACCATTCCTTCTGAGCTGCGCTAAAAAATATTTCCGTAGAAAATTAGGGTCGTCAAATGATATCTATCGCTCCTTTCCATAACACCATAGCAGTCTTCATCCCTCAGATAGAAAGAGGAGATTGATGAAGAGAAAGGAATCTGATGGCCTATCGTTGGAAACATACTTGGAGAATACGCTGGTTGTCTTCAAAGAGAGTGAGAGAGCTCGAATCCTTCAAACTGGCTCGAAGAAGAAAAAATTATGTTCTGAGTTGATAATAATTCGATGGCTGCCTTAGCAAGAACATTAGCAAGAACGCTTGAAGAATAAATGTTCACTTCAAACTGGCTCGAACACGAAAGGAGAGAACATCTAATTAGCCTTCGAACTGGCTCGAAGAAGAAATATTCGTCTGGGGAAAGATGCCAACCTGCTTCTCTGGCTGCCTTAGCAATGAAGAATAAATGTTCGTTTGAAACTGGTTCGAACATAAAAGCAAGCAGTTAGGGCTCGAAACAGAAGTCAGCCGCAAATGCGAATCTGGATGGTAGCTAAACATAGAGGCTCGTCGAATATAGACCTTAGTGTAAGGCACTAATGCATGCTTGCACTCTAACTTCGAGGAGTGCCCATAGAGACAACATACAAGCAATGCATTAACCTTAGGCCTGGCCTTAAATGTAGCTAATGAATAAGTTGTATAGCCCACTACATTTAGGGGCTTGAATATTACCATGAACAATAATTTTTCATGTACAAATGCCGACTGTAGGTTCAAATAGTTGACACTTAAAACTTCCCGTGGGCTCGAACATTATCCTTAATACAAGGCAACCCATAGATATATCTTTAACTTAGGCTACTTAGCATTAGGCCTCCTCCACAATTAAATGGCCTCCACCCATGTAGCTTGCTATCTTCAAATGCCAACAAACGTATAACTTAAGCTTAGGAACGACTTAGCACAGAGTGTCGATAAGCCGAAAAAGGTGCCTTCGAAAATATATAAGGACCTTCAGTAATAAAAACGCTCATAGCCAATGCCATGTATGTTATATCTTGATCTTAGAACTGGGCCTCAAATAGGCCTTGCCGACATATCGTGATAATACCATGATAAATAGCAGCATAAATAAGTGACAACTCCACCAACAAGTACTGAATCAATTAGCAAAACCACTGACTTTCTGACAAAATGGTCAATAAAATTGACCATTATAAAATTCAGTGTATCACAACAACCTATAGCAAGTTGAGCTTATATCTCTAGCTAGCATTTCTGCTTTGGTGGCTTAGCTTTGGTACAATAGATAGCTCTCCTTGTGGATGGGGCATATCTTAGCAAGGATTGAAGCCAGCCAGATTCGCCATCAAGCTAGCAGATCAATCTTGTGTGAAACCAAAAGGTGTAGTTGCTGATATTCCCGTAAAGATAGCAGTCATGCAGTATGTGATTACTTTTGTGGTCATGGATATACCTAAATCTCCATCTGCATACCGTGTTTTACTGGGAAGGCCATGGTTGAGGACTGTGCTAGTAGTGCACAACTGGGGTACAGGGAAACTCACCTTTGAGAACAGAGAACGGGATGTAAAGGTAGCTCCAACCACATGGGCGGTGAAACCTATTGCACCCAAAGCTGATGACGGATCATCCACGACAGATCATACGATTGATCGCCCAAGGCCAGCCAAGGGAGGTCACTATCATTCAGAGACGGATGTCATGAGATGGACATATGCATTAGCAACTACTGACTGCCAGGCATGTCAATATGAATCAGATCTAGAACCGAGTACATCTTCACCCAAATGTTACACTATGGACACACCAATCACATTTGGGGTGAATATGATAAACGTAGCATGGCTGTCAACGGAGCCGATTGAGAACCCAGTGGACGATGATCTAGTCCCTTGGCAACATGCTCTAGCTTATAATAAGGAGATTAAGCTGATTGATGAACAAGTCCTACACCACATGGACCCAGATCGTTATGGAACCAAGAAGGTACCAGCTCAACCACCACAAAGGTCTGCTATGGCGAAAGTCTCAAGAATTGAACCACCCAAGACACCTGTGAATAAGAAGAATTAGTTGAAGCAACGCTACAACCAGGTGATCCGATGGAGTGACCTACCCGAAGAGGCAATAGCTACAGTAGACATGGATATTTGCAACCATGAGGCGAATGTTACAGCAGTCCCGAAGAAAGACAACAAGGATGAACCCACCAAAATGACAAAAAAGAACAAAAAGAAGGTGTTGGATTCCTTGAAGTCAATCAAGTTGGACTCAGATACAGCATCAATATGCTGAAAGAGGAATCTCGACGAGCTCCAGTTCACGAGATGTCTGATACTTTCAAGAATTATACATTGGATGACGTGGTAATCATGATGTCGGAAGCCCAACGAGAACCTGATCAAAGTCAGGCACCAGCGGAACAAGACTTCGAGCGACCTGCGCGAACACAGTCGATGAATCTTGCAGAACCAGGAGAAGAAGAAAGGATAGTGCATGTGGGAGAGCAGCTAACACCCACGCAGTTCAAGAGACTACGATCCTTGTTGGTGGAATATAAAGATTGTTTTGCCTGGAGCTATAGTGATCTAAAGGGCATTCTGCCAACAGTAGTCCAACACACCATACCTTTGGTGGACGGACTAGCCCCCAAGGTAAGCCGTTACTACTGCTGCAACCCGAATTATACAGAACTGATCAAGCAAGAGTTGCAGAAACTTATGGATGCAGACTTCGTTTACGAAATCGAACACATAGAATGGGTATCGCCAATAGTTATAGTACCCAAGAAGAATGGCAAAATGCGTATCTATGTGAATTTGAAGGCGCTTAATGCAGTCACCAAAAAGGACCATTTTCCTTTACCATTTACGAAAAGTGTCCTCGATAGAATAGCTGGCGACGAAGCCTACAGTCTTCTAGACGGCTTCAGTGGCTACAACCAGGTGAAAATAGCCCCCCAGGACCAGCACAAGACAACATTCGCCACGGAATGGGGAAGTTATGCCTATAAAGTGATGCCATTTGGACTTTGCAATTCCCCAAGCACTTTCCAGCGAGTCATGCAGGCGGCATTCAAAGATCATTTGCAAAAATTTCTGAAAATTTTCTTGGACGATCTGTGCGTGCATGGACCAGATTCAGAACACTTATCCAATTTGGAGAAGGTTCTACAAAAATGCCGCAAATACCAGATCTCCCTGAATCCAGAAAAATGTCAATTCTGGGTGACACATGGCTTGATACTCAGCCATATAGTGTCAAGACCGCCACAGATCTATCAAAGATTAGAATCATTATTGATCTACCACCACCGGGGACGATCCGTGAGGTCTACATTTTCATGGGTCATGCTAACTATTATAGGATCTTCATTCTTGATTTTGCGGAGTTAGCCAGACCAATTTACAAGCTCACAACGGATCCACATTGGAATGAGGAAGCTCTAAAGGCTTTCCAGAAGATTAAGGATGCATTGGTCTCAGCACCAATCTTGCGACCACCCAATGGGTCCATTGAGTTCCACGTGCATACGGACGCATCGAAGTATGCAGTTGGAGTAATATTAACTTAGCTAGATGAACACAAAAAGGATTTTTCAATCCGATTTGCAAGTCGACAGCTCAGTGATACCGAAATGAATTATTCAACCACAGAGCGGGAAGCACTGACAATGATCTATGCAGTTAAGAAGTTTTGACACTATTTGATGGCCACACAGTTTGCTTTTTATACAGACCATCAACCCTTGCTATATATCGTTTTAATAAAACTTGCAACACCGGGAGAATCACCAAATGGCTCCTCCTGTTGTTGGCATTTGATTTTCGGATAGTAGTTTGCAAGGGAAAACAACACTACATGGCAGATCATGTGTCACGAATCAAGGGAAAGAAAATTGCAACCCAACCCGACGATGAGCTGGTAGATGTTGCCTTATTTTACATGGATACAGTACCAGAATGGGCTGCCGACATTGTTGAATATCTAATGCAGGGCCAACCAGACAAATCACTACCAAAGGTGGAACATCGGAAATTGATCTTGGAGGCTAGACCTTATCAGCTGATTGCCGGCCAGTTGTACCGAAGAGGTCCAGACGGAATTCTTCGGCGGTGTATTCTTCCTCATGAGACCACCCAGATCATTTTGCTTTCACATGAAGGCATGGGTGGAGGTCATTTTGCATCTGACATTACAGTTCGCAAGATCCTACAATCAGGATGTTGGTGGCCAACGATTCATAAAGACATTGAGGAATACTTGAAAAAGTGCAATGTGTGCCAAAGGGCAAGGAGACCAACAAGATTGAACTATGATCTACTGCACCTAGACTTAGCCCAAGCGCCGTTCGAAAAATGGGAATTGGATTATATTGGTCCAATTCACCTTACAGCAAGGAGTTCCCAGGCTCGATACATAATCGTAGCCATAGACTACCTCACCAAATGGGTCGAAGCCAAGGCAGTAAGAGGAGCTCATGCTAGGACCACTACCAAGTTCCTTTATGAAAATATCATTGTGCGCTTCGGATGCCCGGTGGAACTAGTCAGTGATCGCGGAAGCCATTTCATCAATGAGACCATCAAAGTCCTGTTGGAGTAATTCTTCGTGATCCACAGAACCAGTACGCCTTATTATCCTCGTGGTAATGGGCAAGCAGAATCATCCAATAAGATCATGTGTAGCGTGCTCACGAAAACAGTTGAAGCTAGTAGATCAGATTGGGAACACAAGTTGCATGCTGCACTGTGGGCGTTCAGGACAACATATAAAGGGAGCACTGATCAAACACCCTTCCAATTGGTATATGGTCAGGATGTTGTGATGCCAGTAGAGTTTTTAATTCCTTCATTAAGGATTGCCACCGCGCAACGTCTTAATGAATCTAAATCTCTACAGCTATGCCACGAAGCTCTTCATAAACTCTGTGAAACACGCTTACTAGATGTGCATGCACTGGCAGTTGAAAAGGAAAGACGCAAAGTTTGGCATGATCGCAGATTACAAAAGAAGGATCTTCGTTCAGGAGATCTGGTCCTGATGTATAAAACCAAGACCATCAAGGGAAAGTTAAAATTCACGGACGAAGGTCCTTATAGGAGCAAGGAAATTCTTAATCATGGGGCCGTGAACTTAGAATAGCTTGATGGACGCCATTCGACACACCCATCAACGGTAGCCGGTTGCACAAGTATTGGCCACCATAGTAAGACAGATCCAGATTGGGGGTGGCACATTACAAAAAGCTATTCTTCTCAGCCATCACCGCTAGATCTAAGGAGATCAAGCCAAATCAAGCTAAATCCATCAAAATTCAGCCAGATTTGGCAAGATCGGGGAAATCCATCAAAATCCAAGGAGGATCTAGATCTTGAAAGGGTAAAAAAGAAATCAGATCATCAAATTGACTGATGGATCAACTACCAAGAATCCATCAAAACTTCCAGAGCACTACCAATAGTCAGATCAAGCCTGGATGAAACTGATTACCAGTTTACAGAAGTTAAAAATAAAAAAATCTCGAGATCTCATTAAAAAACACTCTGAAAGAGCACTTTTTTCATGATTTTTTGAGATCCCCTGGGAGATAGCTCTTGAAAATTGGACAGCCACCAGATCTGACCTAGATACATCCATGAAAATCTCTACGAGAGTTCTTGATGGAGGAATCATCATTTTTTAGTGTATGCGAGAGTTCCCAAAAGCAGAATTTTCAGAACCCTCGCAGAGCATCAAGATCATCTTACCAAGTCTCGCAAGGTGTCTAAATGGAATCAGAGCAGTGAAATTAGCCTGCCTACATAGTTTGATCATGAAAATCCAATCACAAGAACAAGTTGTGCGAGAGATCACTTCCTGCGAGAGTTGAACCCTTGCAGACAGCCTGAACCCTCGCAGAACCTTCGCATAGCAGTCAAATCAACTTCTGAACTCTCGCAAACTTTTCTGAGGTCTTAGAATTTTGTGAAGAAGGTGCCTGTCAAAATTTGGGTGGAACTGAACAAGGGAAAGTGAATTGCACCTAATACGTCACCTTTGCTAGCGAAGCTCTGCCGAAATTTCCACTGAAAATACCAAGTTTTATGTTTTCAACCAAACTTCCTAACAGTTGTCATCTGCTCATATTAAACACTGATCTCCGCTCTGAACTACAATCATTGTCCTCCAACACTCATTATTCTCAGTTTTCTACTGTTTCCACATCTTTTTTCATTTTCCACCATTTTTTCTACTTTTTCGACTTTTTCGACCACTAATCATCATTGCTAACATGGCCTCCTCATTCTCTGAAGACTCTAGCGCCAAACAGGTGATCCAGTGTGACATTCCCAAGGCCACGCATATTTGGCCTCTACCCTCTGACACTCTTATCCAACCATGGCTGCATACAACCGGCCCCCTCCTTGAAGCAATGGGTTTTTACTCGACGCTCTTCCATTCTGAGATTAAGATGGGCCTCGCCCTTCACGTTCATGCCACCTGGGATGAGGACAAGTCTCGTTTCCAATTCTTGTACCAAGGTACTACGTACAAGGTCAGGATTAACGCCGACTCAATGATCACCGTTGGCATTATGTCCGGTGATAGTCAACCCATCTCTCATCGCCACGTCAAAGCTCTAATCAAACCATTCGTCACCCAAACTACACCAGAAATTTCCATCCAGACTAACAATGGTTACACGATAGAAGCTATCTCGAAACCCATCATTTAGGCGGGTACGCATCTGTTGAATAACTTTTTGGTTATTTCAACATTTCGCAAGAACAGAGTTCAGTCTACGCTGCTGAGTCAGATAGTAGAATCCTTTTTGGAATTCCCTAACCCCTCCGTTGTGCCATACGATTGGCATAGCTTCCTTATTCGAGAACTAACAAACTCCATCAAACCCAACAACTGTGAGCGAATCGCAGCAGGCCCCCTATTGTGACACTTTGCCTGTGCAGTTTCCAATGCTCATCTCTCTTGTCTACCCTTGTGCCACATACTAACCTTTACCCACCATCTCAAGCATCTACCTCCTCCCAACCTACAATGGCCAGCAAACAAATGCGTGGCACTGCCTCTACATCCACATCTCCACCTGTTACCCGAAGACGTGTCTCCACTACCGCACTAACCACACCATCAACCACCGCCACTTCTTCTTTTGTGCAACCCCCCACTCCAATTTCTGTTGCCGCTACCTCTCTTTCTGTTGCATCCACATCTGTTTCTGTCTCCATCCTTGTTTCCTTTGTTGATACCTTTCCTAATTCTCTTCTAGTGTCCACTGCTTCATCCATCACCATCGCATCCTCCATCACTCCTGCCACCACCGTTGCTCCTCTCACATTCAATCCTTGTCTCCCAACACTCTGTCATGGATGCAAGTTATCAATTTTTCACTCCCATGCCATACACTTTCTGCTCCATCCTCACCTTCTTCCATACTCCACACCACCCTTCAATTCCCCACTATTCCTCCCATCCTCTCGTTCGGACAAACCGTCCTCACCCCTGTTTGCACAGTTGTTTCTCACACCCCACCCGCTTTGCCAGCAAAAGTTACCGAGGTCAGCCAACCGCTGCCTGATGACACATTTGTACAAACAATTTTTGTAGCATCACCAGATTGGGTTGACCCTACCGCCCCAGATGGCATCAGGACAAATGAAAACCTGATCGAAGACAATGATGTTGAAATTCCACAAGTCGTTGAGGCTGATACAACACCAGCCCCTGCAAGTGCCAGTGTACCATCTGCTCCCACGGATCTAACGATGACATACCAAACTCTAGGAAAATACATCCTGGATGTGGTATCAGCCAAAGCTATTCTGGAAAGCAGGGTACTACAGTTGGCAATTGTGAAAAATGCAAAAATAAGCTTGGTAGAGGCCAAAAATCTTGTATATAGGATGATTACACATGTGTGGAGCCTGTTCCCACGTGTGAAAATAGTGTACTTGTCATGTACCATAATCATATAGGTTGTACATATGATTTAATTCAAGTTCTAGTGGCTAAAAAGGCCAAAAACTAGTTTTCTAGACATATGACACATGGCATCAATCTATTGATTGCATGAGCCACATCCTTTGGTTAGGTGTCACATCCCATGTGTAGAGGACAGCTCACATGTGTGGAATAAGTTTAAGTAGACTAATTTTGACTTCTAGAAGATTTTCAAGTAGATCTCCATATAGAAGGAAAATGGACCAAAAGTGCTCAAAATAGAAGGTTTTGTCCAAGTGTCAGTTTTGCATGATGAATCATCATATGACAAAGCACCTTCACACATGTGGGATCAAAGGGATGATCAGTACCACGAGCTCCCACTTATTGTATATATAGAGCCACATTTGGCCATAATCAAGGTGAGACACCAATCTTGGTTTTGGAAGCAATTTTGAGTGATTCTCTCCATTTGTCTACATTTGTTTTGATTGTTTCGAGGTTCTATCAATGTGTACTTGATTTTCAAGTTGGAGTCCGTACTCAGACAATGTTTCACACGTGTGAAACCATAAAGTACACTTACCTTCAATTAATGATTGTTCTTGTTAGGATTTTGTGTCTAGAATTGATCTAGATTGATCTTAATCTGAAGTAGATTGATAGATCAAGTAATCTGACAACCAATCCCTCTTGAGGATCAGATTAGGATCCACTCTTGGTCCTTT
Organism: Diphasiastrum complanatum; assembly: GCA_029204225.1. Taxonomy (NCBI): domain Eukaryota; kingdom Viridiplantae; phylum Streptophyta; class Lycopodiopsida; order Lycopodiales; family Lycopodiaceae; genus Diphasiastrum; species Diphasiastrum complanatum. The sequence continues at coordinate 6,379,787 of CM055100.1, forward strand.
TTTGTACTTTTTGCACAAATGAGTAATACACAACTGCGAGTATACCTCACCAAGCTGCAGCAAGAGCTGATTCTGGCTCAGCAACATGAACAAGCAGGGCACCAGGAGATTGCCAAGCTGCAGCAGAAGGAGGAGGGCCTAAACAAATATATTCAAAGCCTCTCCAAAGCGTTGACTGAGGCCTCTACAAAGGTGCGCGAGCTTCAAGCTGAAGCATCGCAATGACTTGCCCCCATCCACACACAACTTACACTTTTGGAAGCAGAGAATGCGCACCTGGGGACGGAGGTCAAAGCCTTACAAGACGAGAAGCTCGTCTGGTTAGCTCAATCTACACCGAACACAAGGCCGCCTTCCCAATCAGAGATGAATCTTCTATGGCGTCAAGTGCAGATTTATAGCCAAATCCTCAACAGCTACTAGGCAGAGTTCAATAAGTATCGGGCAAGCGCAACACAAGAGCTCACCCAGGCTGTTGGAGGGTTTGCGGATCCCAAGGCAACCCTAACTCTAGTTAATAAGTGAGAGGGATTTGGCACCCTGCGTGTGTAAGTCCAACCCAATGATCACATAGTTATTTGATCAATTAGAATGTTAATAAAAGGACTTTAGGTCTTTTTGCGGGACTTTTAATGTCGCAGGGCCCAAAAGTCAATTTAGTGAATGAAGTTGGGTTTCTCTCCAATTTTGATGGTTTCCACACTTTTTTAAATTTGAATAAAAAGAAAGGCAAAACTGGACCAATAGGATTCAAAGGCCAGGGTCCTCCTCTCTACTATAAAAAAGGACCAACTCGAGTTGTTCCTCATGTTCATTTTCTCATTTCAATAAAGTAGATTGGTTCTCTTTAGAAATGGATTGATGAATGTCCTTGCTCTTCCTTTCTTCTCCTCCATTTCTCATGCTTTCTTTGGATTTTGCTAACTGTTGGATTTGATCATTATTGGGATTGCTATTTCTTATGCTTTTTGTGAGAGAGAAAGGGAGAGAGAGAAGAGTAAGTTTTTATCATTGTTGTGGATTTAGGGTTAATGGAAGTAGGGTTAATGGATGTAGTGTTAATGCTTAGTGTTAATGGATGTTAGTGTTAGATCCTCCATTCATGTTGAAATCTGAACTATATTATCGCTCTCATGGGAACGAACCTCCGCGTGACAACTAACTCCGTCTCTTTGATGCTAGATTGACTAGATCTTGGATTCAGGTTAGGCAAGGAAAAAAATCCACTACAATTTTGGCACCGTTGCCGGGGAGCTATGCCAATTTTTCAGTTTGCAGCATGTTTGGTTGATGGTTAGCTTGCATTAGACATCTTGTCGTGGCATGAATAGTGTTAAAACTGCATTGTAGGGTTAGTTTGGGTTCGATTTTGCTAAATTTTGAGTGGATTTGCTTGTTTGAAATCTAATCTGATTATTAAACAGAAAAAACTATTCAGATCACCAATCTTAAGATCAATTTGGATATGAGATATCAGAGAAAATAACAAAAATCGGTCAAATCTGCCAAATTTGGACAGAAAGAGACAAAAAAACGTCATCAGAGCCCAGAACTTTTTACCCTCTTTCAGAAAACCTTTGCCGAGTTGTAGACCCCTTCGGTTTTATTTACAAAACCTTCAATTTGAAGGGCAAAGATTAATTCCTAGCAGATTTCAAGAAACATCAGAAAAACCACCAAAAAACACCAAAAATGATCAAAACCATAAAAAAATATAGAAAAAGAACCTTCGCTCAATTCATTGTGCTTAGATGTGATTCAGATCTATCTATTGCCAGGTCGACGAAGAATAATACCAAAAATAGAAAGGTTTTTAGAGGATCAGTTGTCATATTGTCATATTTTTGTCAAAAAAGTCACTTTTTTGCAAAATTACCAGTATTACTCTTGATCCTTCGCTAGAACCTTCGCCGAGTTTCCAAAACATTCTATTTATATAAAAATACTATTTTTGAGTTCGTCGAAGATTTATCTTGATCATATCACAAAAAATCTTGATTCTTACCCTCGTCAGATCACAAAAACTGTATTTTCTTGTGTCAAAAACCTTCATCCGATTTTTCATAGTTTTATCTATGTCAGATCTTCCAGCTGAGAAGTCGACAAAGGTTATTTTCCAAGAAATTGCCAGAAAAGTGTTCAGAGAGTTTTTATCCCAAAATAGCACTGTTGAACCTTCGCCGAGACAACCTTCGCCTAGAGAATCTTCGCCAATCCTATTTTTAGTTTTTGATTTTCCAGATCAAGTCTCTATCAAAATTTGGATCAAATCTGATATATTCTGAATTGGACTCTGAAAGATTTATCATTTTTTGAGAAGTATCGATTGATCAAATTTTGAGTAGTTTTTCATCATATAGAATCAAATTCTTGAAAAGTGGAATAGAGCTAGCAGATCTAATCTGAAATAGTTTTTGAAAAAATCTATATCCAATCACATTATCAATTTGATCTAAATTTGTAAGATGGCTACCCCTGGAGCTGCTCCTGGAGGTGCTCCACAGGAGGTCAATCCAATTATTGTTAGAAGAGCACCCTGATTGGATCTACCCAAATATAATGGATTAACAGATCCAGTTAGATTTCTTCATATCTATGCTGAATCCTGTGAGGACTATGGTGAGATTTATTCTCAAGATAAACTTAAGCTATTTCCTATGGCCTTAACAGGTGCAACACAAGATTGGTACTATAACCAAGATGAAACTGAGCGTACAGATTGGGAGGTTATTAAACGAGCCCTTATCACACGGTTCAAGCCACAGAAGTTTATGGAAGACCCTTTCCTATTTTTAAGTAAAATTAAAATGGAAAAGTGGGAAATGGTTCGAGATTACATCAAAAGAGTGAAACGTCTTAGATCTAAATGTGAGCCTAAGCTGATTAATGAAAATGCCATGATTATGTGGTCTTTGTCAGGACTACCTAAACGGATCAGAGGTGAATTGAAACGCCATAATGAGTACGCACTTTTGCAAAATGCGATGGACGATGCAATTCGGGAGGATGATGAAGATTTAGATGATGAGCCGAATGTCAGTATGTTGCCTTATACAGCAGGGCAGAATACTACGACATCCACCACTATTGCATCAACAAATGCCAATGCTACTGCAGAAATGATGCTCAATGAGTTCGAGAAACTTGGGAAGACCCAGCAGAAACAGATGGAAAAGTTGCAGTTGCGATTTGATGAGAAGATCAAAGAAGTGGAAAATTTCCACGGAGAAGTGAACAAAGGACCTGAGAAGTTTGCAAAGACTTCTTCTACTAGGGAAAATGTCTGGTGTTCTATTTGTACAGGAAATCACACAGTGAACGAGTGTCCTCAATTGAAAAAACAGATCTAATCATGTTTTCACATGATGGCATGGGTGGAGGACACTTCTCTACAAATATTACTGTTCACAAATTTTGCAATCCGGTTGTTGGTGGCCTACGCTTCAAAAGGACACAGAAAATTTTATTCAGACATGTGATGTCTACCAATGAGCACGACGGCCTACTCGACAGAATTATGAACCCTTACATGTAGTTTTATCGCAAGCACCGTTTGAAAAATGGGGAGTAGATTATGTTGGTCCTATTCATCCCGTTGCTCAAGGATCTTAGGCCCGATACATTATCGTCGCAACGGGTTGAAGCCAAAGCTGTCAAAGTGGCTGATGCGAAATCTACGGCCAAGTTTCTATATGAAAATATTATAATCAGATTTGGATGTCCGATCGAAATTGTCAATGATCGGGGTACACACTTTGTTAATCAAACAATAAAGTGTTTACTGGAAGATTTTTTTGTTATACACAGATTTAGTACTCCCTATTATCTTAGAGGGAATGGCCAAGCTGAATCTTCCAATAAGGTTCTCTGCACTATTATGACAAAGACAGTTGAAGCGAGTTGGTCTGATTGGGAACATAAACTGTATGCAGCATTATGGGCATTCAGAACCGCTTACAAAAATAGTACAAATCAAACACCTTTTCAACTGGTTTATGGTCAAGATGTTGTTATGCCAATTGAATTTTTAATCCCATCTTTATGCATAGCAGCAATGGAACGATTAAATGATGATCAGTCTTTAGAACTTCGTCACGACGCGTTGCACAAATTATGTGAAACTCGATTGATGGCAGTTCATACCTTAGCAGTAGAGAAAGCCCGTCGCAAGGCATGGCACGATCGACAATTGCACAAGAAAGATCTGGAAGCAGGAGATCTTGCATTGATGTACAAAACCAAGCTGATCAAGGGTAAGTTGAAGTTTATTGGGGAAGGCTTGTAGAAAATGTGAAAATTGTCAACATTTCCTTGTCTAGTTTTAGGCCAAAATTGCTAAAAATGGCACATAGTTTAGGATCTGACTTTTCACACGTGTGAAACAGGTCTAGATATTTTTAGTAAGTGTATTTTTTCAGTATGAAGAAGTGTCAAACTTCAAGACCTTCGAAATGAGTCCATTTTCATGTATTTTGGACATATATGCCAATTTTACCTATATAGGGCATATTTTAGGTAAGGAGGGTCTAGAGAGAGGAGAGAGAGTCATCTCTCTCAGCTATATATAGCAGGTAGGCCGTGGAGAAACAGGTTGGAGCAGATCCATTGTATTCATTTGCTTAATGAGAGATTTTTCTATTGGGTTCTCCTTCCATTGTTGGCATTGTGTAGTGATTGAGTTCAAGCTTTGTGTGTATGATCTTAGGTGCTTTCCAAAAGTGATAGGCTGATGTATTATGGACTGTATAATGCTATTTTGGGCCGCACTTGATGTTTATGGAAGTTTCCATTTGTGATAAATGCTTTTTGATCAAGTTCTTTGCATTCTAGGTAGCATAGAATGTGTTGCCAATTCCTAGCTTATGTAGTTTGGAGTGCAAGCATTCAAGCCAATGATCTTGGAGTTTAGATCCACTTAGGATCTGTATTTTTCACATGGTATCAGAGCTGGTTGGCTTCTATTTACAGTAAGTATTCCATTTTTGGTGATATTTGGATGTTTGATCAAGTTCTAGCATGATTTTGCATTGCTTTGTTGATCAAATCTTACTAACCTTTGTTTTGTGAGTTGAACTTGTGGATCAAAAGCATATTTCAGGTCTATTGAAGATCAGAGGCTGAAAAGAAACTATTTTGGATCAGATCATAACACCTAATCATTTGTGATTGTGAGGCTTGTGCATATTCAATACTAACAATGTTCTTTTCAATCCTATTGTTGACAATCTCCATTCTTGGATGAACACTCTCCTTAAGTGGATGAAACTTCTCCTTAAGTGGATGACAAATGCTCTTTTGAGTGAGTTGTAATTCTCCTAAAGGCTGAGCAAAGCTCCCATTTGGATGAAAGATCCCCTTTTTTGGGTGAACATATTGTAAGCTCCATTGTGAAGAGCATATTGTAAAGATTGTCATCAATTTTGGCATAAATTTTGGTGTACTTTGTTGAGCATGTAAGTAACTCTCCTTATGTAATTTGATTGGAGCATTTGCTGGAAGGTGTTAACCATTATGCAAGTGTGTTTTCAGGTTCTTAACAGGTTGAGGAACATTCTCATGTGAAGTGATCTTAGATCTACATCTAAACACCAAGATTTGACAAGATAGTGAAGCTAGTCTTGTGATTCACTAAGTGTGCTCATTCATTCACCTCTAAATCTTGTATTTATCACTTGCTGGAGTTTATAAACTTTTAGAAGTGTGGTTTACATGTGGTTTTACAGGTTGAATCAATATCTTAGTGTGTTTATCATATGTTGATCAAGTTTGTTCATTACTAGGTAATCTTGGCATCCTAGTTTTGGGTATTTTCTAAGAATGCAAGTAACTCTTCACACCATAACTTGATTTGGTCACTTGCTGGAAAGTTTGAGAGCTTAAGCAAGAGTGTGTTCAGGTTGGTTTGATTTTGTAATCCATTCTTAGTGTGTGCAAAGTGTTGCATGTGTTTCAATCTTCCTTTCTATGCTTGGAAACCATCTAGGTTCAAGATAGAAGTGTTTTAGGGTCCTAAATCTTCATAGATCTCTTTATCTATCATTTGTTGAGAGAAAAGTGAGTGCTAAGTGCTTTAGGACAGAACCTAAAAGTTGAAGAAACATTAGAATCATGGCTTCCAATGGTGGGATCATGCTAGAGTCTAGTGAAAGGTTGAGTTCATCAAACTACTCTACTTGGAAAGTGAGGATGGAGTCCTTACTTGAGTTGAATGAACTCATGGACATAGTTGCAGAAATTGAAGAGAGACCTCTCACACTTCAAGAGCAACAAAGGTTTGATAAGAAGGCCAAAAGGGCTCTTCATATCATTAAAATGAATGTTACAAATGAACTTCTCAAGGAAGTTGGAAAGTGTCAAAGTGCAAGTGAGGCATGGAATGCCTTAAAGAAGCTCTTTGAATCAAAGTCCACATCTAGGGTATTGACCCTAAGGAGACAAATATTTTCTAGTAGGCAAAGAGAGGGTGAAAGTGCTCATGCATTTATCTTGAGAGTTAAGTCCCTAAGTGATGATTTAGCATGCATTGATGAGAACATAAAAGATGGTGAAATAGTCCAAGTTATGTTGAATGGTTTGCTAAATGAACATGCTAACCTTGTGCAAAGTTTTGCCATTCAAAGAGTCTTGCCAAGTGTGGTTGACTTGCAAGAAATCTTATTGGCTGAAGAACATAGGTTGCAATCAAAGCTTGATGGTGCATCCTTGCAAGGTGGAGGTGAAGAGGCTTTCTTCACAAAAGGCAAATTCAAGGGCAAAGGTAAAGGCAAAGGGAAATGGTCCAAAGGTGGTAACTTTGATCATGATGATCACTCTTCCTCTTCCTCTTCTACTAAGAACAATAAGTCAAAGTTCAAGTGCTTTTATTGTGGGATAAAAGGACATTTTGCAAATGAATGCCATAAGAAACAAAATGCTAGATCTAGGTTGAGATCTAATGTACTTCTTGGAGATGATAATTGTTGTGCTAACTTGGCAAGCTTTGGTGAATCTATGGTCAATTTTTTGGATCCATTGGATCTTGAAGATGCACTAGTGTTACCTACTAGTCATATGGAGTCATGTGGAGCTAAATTAGCATCATGTTTGTACTCTTCTACTCATGGACTTCCAAGGCTTGGTGGTTCTTCAATGGTGCTAGATGGCAAGTGCAAAAATGAAAAAGGTAAGGAAGGAGCTAACTTCATCAATGGAGTTGATGAAGATTCTTCTTTGGAAGTGATTGTTGCTAATGACTTGTTTGTTCATATGGAAAAAGATGGAGATGCTAAGTGTCATTCTTTGCAAGAAGATGGTTGTTCTTCTAATTCTTTTCATATTGATGTATGTAATCATGTGGGAAAAGATGATGGTGCTTTGAGCATGCTTGAAGGAAATGGTTCTTTTACATCTTTTTGTGATAAAGTCATTTGTGCAACAAGTGGTGTCACATTTCTTCATAAAAAGAGTAGATCAAAGGTTTCTATCATGAGACTTGGTGAGGGAGATCACAAGTCAAAAGGAAGAGAAGTATGTGAAGTGTTCAAAGTAGGATGTACTTTGAATGATGTTTTTATGAACGATAGTGAGGAAGAATCATTATCATATGACTCATTACCTAAATCATTGAGTAGAAGTTCATGTTTGAAAAGAGAGAGTACTTCAATCACTCTTATGTTGAAGGTACTAAGGATTCTTCTCTTGGCTTCTAATATTCAAGAGTCTTCTACTTCTTATGGTGCAACTATCAAGAGGGAGGTTTCTAACTTTTGTGGTGCTAGCATTAAGAGGGAGTCTTGTGAAGGAAAGGGCAATGGAAGAGTGGTTCTTGGGAAGATCCAAAGCATGGATCTAACATCTCTTCATCAACTCAAAGCATTCTATGATTGTGGTGGATTGTTCATTCATGGTCAAGATGGCAAAAGGTTGGTTGAAGAAGACTACATGGAGCAACTCAAGTGGCAACTTCTTCAAGGCAAGGGAGATATCATTGGTGAGCTTATTGAGGTTTGTTATGAACTCAAGAGGGCTGTTTTGATTAGGTTTGATACTCATCTTCACCTACTCTACTTCATGTTAAATGGAAATGTTGGAATCTATCTTTTGGTTTATGATGGTGGCATTGTTTTCACTAACTATAGTGAAGGGTCAAATTTGAGCATTGATGAGATCTTGTGGGATCTTAATCATGTGTTTGAGAGGGAGTATCTTCAGAGTTTCAGATCTGAAGATGTTCACATATGCAAGATCTTTGATGTCTTATTGGAAGATCAAGAGGTTGATCTTGGATTGCTTCATCAACACCAAGAGACAAGTGGCAATTCGAAGCTAGTGAAAAGCATCAAAGAAGAGACAAATGGTCAAGGCATTTTGGATCTGTTTTTACAGGTTCTTGAAGGTTCAAGTAAGGTCTTTGGAGCTGCAAGGAAGTGTCTTCTTACTCTACCTCACTTGCCTAATCTCATGTATGAACATTGTTATGTCAATGTGTTGAAATTGTCAAATTTCAATAAAACTAGTTCCATAGTTTTGCATCCTTTGGATCTTGGAGATGGAATAGTTATCATTGCTGGTTTGTATGATCAAGTACATGAATTCATTCAGATCTTGAAAGGTATTGAAGTGGTCAATATGTTTTCTTTTGAACAAAGTTCAAGATCTAGTATTCTAGTGTTGGCAAATTGGCAACTTGTTGACATTGTAGGATCAAGCGTTGTGTGCAAATCTTGTGGAGGTACTTCAAGTATTTCAAGTTCAGGTTTTGGTCATTCAAATGGAGTAGGGAACACATCTTTTTGGCATTCATTCACTCAAAGGCTTTCATGGATTGAAGATCTACAAAGGCAAGGTGGTGATGGAAGTTCATTCATGGAGATACATGTTGCATTCACTATATGTATAGTGAAATGTGGAGGAGGCATGCAAACACTTGTTGATCACTTTCATTTACAACTTGTTTGCTGCTATTTTACAGAGAAACCAGAGATGGATACATGGAGGAATTCATTAATTGAGATTCTATGTTCTTTTACATGTACCTTTTTTATGATTCTATGTAAAATTGATGTAAGAAATAGTGAAGCATCCTATATGGACACTATTATCTATATCAATTATGTTGTGTCCTATTTTGTACATATTAGGATCCTTGAGAAGAGATCTATTCTGATGATGGAGATCATTCTTAAGTTGGAACAAAGTAGTGTTGTAAAACTAGCAAGTTAAGTTGAAGAGGGAGTGTGAAAATTGTCAACATTTCCTTGTCTAGTTTTAGGCCAAAATTGCTAAAAATGGCACATAGTTTAGGATCTGACTTTTCACACGTGTGAAACAGGTCTAGATATTTTTAGTAAGTGTATTTTTTCAGTATGAAGAAGTGTCAAACTTCAAGACCTTCGAAATGAGTCCATTTTCATGTATTTTGGACATATATGCCAATTTTACCTATATAGGGCATATTTTAGGTAAGGAGGGTCTAGAGAGAGGAGAGAGAGTCATCTCTCTCAGCTATATATAGCAGGTAGTGTTGAAAATTGTCACTTCTCACTTGACATTGGTTCATGTAAATATTGATCAAACATTAGAATATGTTGATGATATGATTTCACACGTGTGGAGCATGTTCCCATGTGTGAAAGGATGTACTTTTCATGTTTGTATATATCCAAATTGATTTTGTATCATTCTAGTTAGTGTGAACATGAAATGACTAGTTTTTAGTCAAGTTGACTAGTCACCTACAAATTAGCTTTTCCTTGCATGTGCATGAGTAAATGCTCCCACATGGCAAGTGGATGTTCACATGTGTGTATAGAGTACTAGAAGATAAGAGTTGACCATTTTCCTTAGATCCTATTTTGTAGGGAATATTCCTATATTCTAGGAGACTAGCTTTTTGGATTTTAGTCATATTCTAGAAGGTCAACTATTGGATAAGGATCAAGGATGGATCAAATGGATAGATATGAGTGATGTGGCACTCTTCACACGTGTGAAGGCCTGCTGGACTGTACCAGACTCATGGATGTACTTGATCCATAAAAGGATCATCATTTTGCTAAGAAAATTGATGAGACTTTTGCACTCTACACTTTTGTGAGATTTCTAGTCATTTGTCTTGTGATTTTTATGCATGATTGCTATCTAGTATCATTGTACTTGTTGTTTCAGGTGAAGGCCGTACAGTGGACAGTACTCCACATGTGTGAAGCCCCTCTCACTAAAAAAAATGATGTGTTGATCCATTGCTCTTGCTTAAATCCAAGTGTAGTGAATCTAGATCAAGATCTAATGTGTAGAACTTGATAGATTCATTGATTAAGCAACCAATAACTCTCTATGATTGTAAAGTACAATCATTATTGTCCTAAAAACTGTAAAATTTATCATGGTATCAGAGCTAAGTAAGAGAGTGATCATTGAATCATAAATCTTGTAAAGATCATTGGCAAAATTTGTTTTTTGGCCAATACTAGTGAGGGTGAGTTCTTCTAGAGTGATAGCTTGTAATCATTTGGATCAAAACGACTTGGAGGCTGTGTATGTACTTTTCACACGTGTGAAACCGTACAGCAACTTTCAATTCAAGTTACTTTGTGTTTTTTGGTCCCAAAATCACAATACTAGTTCATTTTTGGTGCTTTTTGAAGCATAGTATTGATCTAGATTCATTCTAACTAATGCCTATGACCAAATAGTGTTTTGGATCATTGAAGCATTTCTTTTTAGAGTCTAAGATCAGATCTAAGAGGCTGATTTGTTCAGATCCTTAGTTGAAGTGAAATCTCTAAGAAAAGTGTAAAGCAATTTTTTTTTGTGAGAGTGAAAGCTAGAAATTTTTTGGTAAGATCTTTGAGTATCATTCAAGCTTGTGTGTTAGTTTGATAGAGACAAGCCTATAGGCATTATAGTAAGCTTTAGGCCACTTCATAGATCTTTTAAAATTCAAAAATCTTTGTGATTTTTAAAAGAGCATTCATTCTAAAATGTCATCCATGGGTGGATATTTGATGGAATCAAGTGAGAGACTCACTTCCACAAATTATTCCATTTGGAAAGTGAGAATGGAATCACTCCTAGTGATCCATGATCTATATGACATAGTTCAAGGAGTAGAGGAAGAGCCTCAAACTCCCCAAGAACAAGCCAAATACAAGAAGAGAGCAAGATTAGCTCTACATTGCATAAAGTTAAATGTATGCAATGACCTCTTGAAAGAGGTGTCTTCTTGTACCTCATCCAAAGAGGCTTGGGATTCATTAAAGAGCATTTATGAATCCAACAATACTTCAAGAATCCTCATGCTAAGAAATCAAGTTTTCCAAAGCATGAAAGGAAGTGGAGAGAGTGGACAAGAGTATGTTCTTAGGATCAAATCTCTTAACAAGGAGTTAAGTGCAATAGGAGAGAAGATCCAAGATCAAGAACTAGTACAAATCATTTTGAATGGTCTAAGTGATGAGTTTACCAACTTAGTCCAATCATTTGCCATTCAAGACTCTCTTCCATCCATTGAAAAGTTGCACAATGTTCTTGTGGCCGAGGAGAGTAGGCTTCTACACCTCAAGACAAGAATGGATAGCATGTCACTTAATGGAGGAGAGGAGAAAGCTAACTTTACATCTAAAGGCAAGAAAAAGCAAAATCCATTCAAGAAAAATCAAGGCAAGGAGGCCGAGATGAAGAATGGAGGATCTACCTCCAAAGGCAAAGTGAAGAACAAGGCAAAACTAAAGTGTTTCTTTTGTGGAAAGAAAGGACACTTTGCCTCAGAATGCTACTTGAAGAAGAATCAACAAGCCAAAGGAGATCAAGGGAACATTGCTCAAGAGGAAGAATATGAGGATGGATTCAACACATCCTTAATGGTTGCATCTACACCAACTTCAAGTCAAGACACATGGTGGATAGATAGTGGGGCTAGTTCCCACATGTCCTTTAACAAGCATTATTTTTCTACTCTTCTATCTTGTAATGACTCTAAGAAGTCAATATACACTGCTAGTGATCAAGCATGCAAGATAGATGGCATAGGATCTATACCTCTTTGTTTAGGCACATCTAAAAGGATAGATCTAGATAATGTTTTGTATGTTCCTACCATTTCAAGAAACTTGCTTAGTGTAGGACAATTAATGGACAATGGACTAGATGTACATTTCAAGAATGGAGTTTGTTCCATCTTGAAAAATGATAAGTGCATAGCTAGTGGCATTAAGCAAGGTAGACTTTTCAAGTTGGATGCTAATGTTGCAAGTGAAAGTGTGAACTTGGCTAGGGAGGAGCTAACTCAAGTGGAGCTTTGGCATAAGAGATTAGGCCATCCTAATCTTCAATCTATGGAGTCAATGGCAAGCAAGGAACTAGCTCTCGGCCTACCAAGAGCTTTCAAGAAGTGTGGAAAAATGTGTGAGGCATGTGGCCTTGCAAAGTCACACAAATCTTATTACAAGAAATCTTCATCAAGATCTCTCTCTCCCTTGGATCTCATACATTCTGATGTACATAGTTTTTCACATGCAAGTAATGGAGGTGCCTTGATGTATGTAACTTTTATAGATGATTGTACTAGATTCACATGGATTGAGTTACTATCAAAGAAAAATCTTGTTTATGAAGCTTTCATTAAGTTCAAGTCTCTAGTAGAGAAACAACTTAGTACTTCTATCAAAGCACTAAGATGTGATAATGGAGGAGAGTACACCTCCAATAAAATGAAAGACTTTTGTGAGATCAATGGTATTAAGTTACAATACACTTGTTCCTACACCCCTCAACAAAATGGGGTGGCCGAGAGGAAAAATAGGAGTCTATGTGAGTGTGCAAAGTCCTTGAGGCTTGATGCATCACTTCCCATCTCATTTTGGGGAGAAGCCATAACATGTGCTAATTATTTGTGTAATAGACTTCCTAGTAGTGCTATAGATGGGATCTCACCTTATCAAGCCTTGTTTGATAAGAAACCCAATGTAAAATATTTTAAGATCTTTGGATGTACTTGTTATGTACACATTCCTTTGGAGACTAGAAGGAAAGAAGATGCTACCTCCTTCAAAGGAATCTTTGTTGGATATGGAGAAAATAGCAAGGGATATAGGATATATGATCCTACATCCAAGAAAGTAAAGGTAAGCAAGGATGTACTTTTTGATGAGTCACAATTTGCTAAGAGCTTGTCAAATGGATCTAACCCATTGTGCATTGAAGATCTTGACAAATCCGAGGAGGATCTTGACAAACCCGAGGAGGATCATGACAAACCCGAGGATGGAGATTTGGATCCAAGTCAAAAGGGGCCAAGAAGATCATCAAGGAGCAAGGCCGAGCCCTCAAGGCTTACCTATGTGGACAAGGGAAAGCAAAAGGAAGGCTCTACATCTTCTACCTCTTACTCTTTTTTAGCTACATTGATTGAAGAACCATCATCTTTTGAAGAAGCATGTAAATCTAAAGTTTGGAGAGATGCAATGCAAGTAGAGTATGATGCATTAGAAGAAAATCATACTTGGAATCTTGTAAATCTTCCAAGAGGAAAGAAACCACTTGCATGTAAGTGGATTTATAGAATTAAGTACAATCAAGATGGATCTATTAGTAAATACAAAGCTAGGCTTGTTGCTAAGGGATTTCTTCAAATAAAAGGATTGGATTATGAAGAAACATTTGCACCTGTAGCTAAGCTTGTAACTATTAGATTAATCATTTGCATTGCTACTTTGTTCAAATGGGATCTCTACCAAATGGATGTGACAAATGCCTTCTTGAATGGCTTCTTAGAAGAGGAAATCTACATGATGCAACCCGAGGGCTTCATCAAGATTGGTGAGGAGCAAAAGGTGTGCTACTTAAGGAAGAGCCTATATGGCTTGAAGCAAGCACCTAGAGCTTGGTACTCTAGGTTGCATGATTTTCTCTATTCCCTTGGCTTTGTACTAAGTGCTTATGAACCTTCTTTATATTTCAAATGTAATGAAGGAAAGATCATCATTTTGGTTCTTTATGTTGATGACATCATTATGACAGGAAATGATGATGATGGCATAGGCAAAGTAAAAGTTGACTTATCTAGTGAGTTCAAGATGGTAGATCTAGGCTTCCTAAAGTTTATACTTGGGATAGAAGTGTCTAGAAGTAGCAATTGTACTTTCATAAGTCAATCTAAGTATGCTACTTCCATTCTTGAAAGATTTGATATGAAAGATTGTAAGGGGATTGACACCCCTATGGAGCATGTTGTGAAAGCAACTAATGAAGGTGATGAAGCATCCTTTGAGGACATCACTCTCTTTAGGAAGCTTATAGGCTCTCTAATCTATTTAACCATCACTAGACCTGACTTAAGTTTTTGTGTAAGCAAGTTGAGTCAAAGTATGCAAGCTCCTTTAATTCATCATTGGAAAAGTGCCAAGAGAGTACTTAGATATGTTTCTAGTACTAGATTTTTTGGTATACTTTATGAAGGATCTAACTTGCACTTGAGAGCCTACTCGGATTCAGATTTTGCAGGTGACAAGATGGATAGGAAGTCCATTAGTGCATTTGCAACATTTCTTTGTGGAGGAGTGATATCTTGGCTTTCCAAAAAGCAAGATACAATCTCACTATCTTCTTGTGAAGCCGAGTACAAGGCATTGACTTCAACAACCAAAGAGCTCTTATGGCTAAGAAGACTCTTGATGGAACTACATGTGCTAGAGGCCGAGGAGATCCCTTACATATTTTGTGACAATCAAGCTTCTCAACAAATTGCTTCAAATCCTATCTTCCATGCTAGAACAAAGCATATTGAGATAGCTCACCACTTTGTGAGGGAGAAGGTACAATCCAAGGAAGTGCAACTACATCATGTACCATCATCCGAATGCATAGCTGATACCTTAACCAAACCATTGTCCAAAGATCCATTTTTTAAGTTAAGATATGCTCTTGGAATTGTAGATAGATGTACACTAGATTTGCCAAGTTAGAAGTGAGGAGGAGTGTTGAAAATTGTCACTTCTCACTTGACATTGGTTCATGTAAATATTGATCAAACATTAGAATATGTTGATGATATGATTTCACACGTGTGGAGCATGTTCCCATGTGTGAAAGGATGTACTTTTCATGTTTGTATATATCCAAATTGATTTTGTATCATTCTAGTTAGTGTGAACATGAAATGACTAGTTTTTAGTCAAGTTGACTAGTCACCTACAAATTAGCTTTTCCTTGCATGTGCATGAGTAAATGCTCCCACATGGCAAGTGGATGTTCACATGTGTGTATAGAGTACTAGAAGATAAGAGTTGACCATTTTCCTTAGATCCTATTTTGTAGGGAATATTCCTATATTCTAGGAGACTAGCTTTTTGGATTTTAGTCATATTCTAGAAGGTCAACTATTGGATAAGGATCAAGGATGGATCAAATGGATAGATATGAGTGATGTGGCACTCTTCACACGTGTGAAGGCCTGCTGGACTGTACCAGACTCATGGATGTACTTGATCCATAAAAGGATCATCATTTTGCTAAGAAAATTGATGAGACTTTTGCACTCTACACTTTTGTGAGATTTCTAGTCATTTGTCTTGTGATTTTTATGCATGATTGCTATCTAGTATCATTGTACTTGTTGTTTCAGGTGAAGGCCGTACAGTGGACAGTACTCCACATGTGTGAAGCCCCTCTCACTAAAAAAAATGATGTGTTGATCCATTGCTCTTGCTTAAATCCAAGTGTAGTGAATCTAGATCAAGATCTAATGTGTAGAACTTGATAGATTCATTGATTAAGCAACCAATAACTCTCTATGATTGTAAAGTACAATCATTATTGTCCTAAAAACTGTAAAATTTATCAGGTAGGCCGTGGAGAAACAGGTTGGAGCAGATCCATTGTATTCATTTGCTTAATGAGAGATTTTTCTATTGGGTTCTCCTTCCATTGTTGGCATTGTGTAGTGATTGAGTTCAAGCTTTGTGTGTATGATCTTAGGTGCTTTCCAAAAGTGATAGGCTGATGTATTATGGACTGTATAATGCTATTTTGGGCCGCACTTGATGTTTATGGAAGTTTCCATTTGTGATAAATGCTTTTTGATCAAGTTCTTTGCATTCTAGGTAGCATAGAATGTGTTGCCAATTCCTAGCTTATGTAGTTTGGAGTGCAAGCATTCAAGCCAATGATCTTGGAGTTTAGATCCACTTAGGATCTGTATTTTTCACAGAAAATGAAGAAAATCCTGAACTATGGCACAATAATTCTTGAGCACTTGGATGAAAAACGATTTGATACTCCGGTAAATGACAGCTGATTACGCAAGTTTTGGCAGCCTGCTCCGCCAGTTCAGCAAGTCTGATCTCAATATATTTTTTCATTTTATTTGTTTTCAATTTTTTTGTTTTCAGTATTCAATTCGCCGACTTTTTTTTTTTGGAAAAAGACAGTTCAAATAAAAAAATGAAAAAAATAAGGAAAGACTGATGAGTAAAAGTCATAAAGTCATCAGCATAAGGAAAAAGAAGCACAGTCTTTTTATGGAAAATGACTTAGAAAACCTCTGTTTTGGTTAGATTTGGCCAATACAGTATCAAAAACCTTCGCTGAGCTCTCAAACTATACATCCACCCTTGATTTATCTAAATTGAGGTGGGCGAAGGTTTTTGACAAGAGAAAATCTAATTTTTGAGTCAGGCGAATGTTCAGTGATATGCCATTTTGGGAACCTTCGCTGAGCATCATAACATCATTACGAACCTTCGTCGACCTGCTAGATGACCTTAAAATGACAAAATTAGGTTGTCCATAGGTTCAGATTGTGAAAAAATGCATTTGTGATAGTACCTGGGTGAAGGTTCATCTTTCGCCAGCCCTGAAAAACGTTCGCCTGATAGGTTCAAATCCCTAGAAAACTTTGCCGAGATTTTTATAGCCTATTTTTATAGTACTGTACATGCCTACAAATTTTTGTTCAGAACTGATCAGCCCAACTACTATTCAGTGTAATGGACCCACCAAATTCACCTATAAGTTGGCTAAATTCGATTCATTCCTCACTTGTGCTAGCGAAGCTCTTGCAAATTTTTCTTGCAACCAAAGCCTTCCAAATTTTTTGCATTGCCTTCTAATACACTCTCACGCAATTATAATTCCTTTTTGATCATGATGTCTTCTACCGATACTTCCCAGTCTCTGCGCTATACTATCCATCATGATGTCCCATCTGCAACGGACATCATGATTCTTCCTAGCACAAGCATGGTCACTCAGTGGATGACCCTTGCGGAGCCTCTACATATTGCAACGGGTATTCATGAGAGAGCCTTTTCAGGATGCATCAATATGGATTTCATCACTCTTGCCTTCAGTACGTGGAAGGAAGAGAAATCCAAGTTTTACATCACCTTCCAAGGAGCCACACACAAGATGTGCGTCACTGAGGCCGCACTTTCAGCTATAGGAATCTCATTCGGTACGCAAGCCTCACCCAATCACAAGCACGCCAAACAGGCCATCAAGCCATACATTGACCTCACCAATGATCTACATTGGACTAATGATGGCTACCTTCTGGAAGCCATCACCACTGTCCAATTGTTGAATCATTTCCTGATGGTTGGCAACCTCAGGAAAGACCGCATTGTGAAAATTGTCAACATTTCCTAGCTAGTTTGAGGCCTAAATTGGCTAAAATTGTAAATAGTTTTGGTTTTGGAGTTTTGCACGTGTGAACCAGGCCACAATGTTTTTATTTACTGTATTTTTTCAGTATGATGAAGTGTCAAACTTCATACCCTTCAAAATGAGACCATTTTGATGTATTTTGGTCATATAAGCCATTTTTAGCTATTTTTCCTATATAGGGAATATCTAGGGTCAAGTACCTTCTAGAGAGAGGAGAGAGAGTCATCTTCCTCATCCATAAATAGTAGGGAAGTCGTGGAGAACAGGTTGGAGAAACCTTTTGTATGCTTCATTGAGATCAATAGATCATTGTCATTGTTTCTTCCTCCATTGAGAGCATTGTTGTGTGTATTGTCTTCAAGCTATTGTGTATGATCTTAGGTGCTTTCCAAAAGTGGTAGGCTGATGTATTATGGACTGTATAATGCTATTTTGGGCCGCACTTGATGTTTATGGAAGTTTCCATTTGTGATAAATGCTTTTTGATCAAGTTCTTTGCATTCTAGGTAGCATAGAATGTGTTGCCAATTCCTAGCTTATGTAGTTTGGAGTGCAAGCATTCAAGCCAATGACCTTGGAGTTTAGATCCACTTAGGATCTGAATTTTTCACATGGTATCAGAGCTGGTTGGCTTCTATTTACAGTAAGTATTCCATTTTTGGTGATATTTGGATGTTTGATCAAGTTCTAGCATGATTTTGCATTGCTTTGTTGATCAAATCTTACTAACCTTTGTTTTGTGAGTTGAACTTGTGGATCAAAAGCATATTTCAGGTCTATTGAAGATCAGAGGCTGAAAAGAAACTATTTTGGATCCTTCTTAGGATAGTGGAGTCCCACATAAAGTTGGCCAAAGCCCCTCTTGAACCATATAACTGGTTCAAGACTGTTTCAGGTGAGCTCAAGCAAGCTATTAAGGCCAATACAAAGCAGCAGTTTGCCGCTGGCTCTCTATTGTCCCTCTTAGCCGCTTCTCACTTAGAAATTAGAATCCATAGCTTCCACCTGGATTCTGTGCTTTCGGTTTACCAAGAAGCACCGGCCGAGTCATCTCACCAAGCCTCAAGTTCTCATAGTCGTCGTCGTCTACGCAGCGAGATCGTAATTCTTGACTCACCTTTCGCACCATGACGACGTACTAGGCATACCTCGTCAGCTGTGCTTCGACCCCCTGCTGCTGTTCGCACTGAACTTTCCATTCCCCTTGCCTCTGATGCTTCCCTCGCCTCTGCTCCCATACAAGGACAGTCTGTGACCATTGGGCCTACCATTCCCATCACAGCTGCCCAGGCCGCCTCACCCCCGCACACCGAAGCAACCTCACCCAACACACAGTTCTTCATGGATATGTTCGATGATTCCGACCCCCCCCCACCGAAATCTTTGAAATGCCCCAGAGCCCAGCACCCTTTGAGCCCCAATCCCTTGGAAGAGGATTCAGGCATATCCATGAAGCTACTGTTGGTGTCAAAGATGCCAGTTAGCAACCACCCACACAGGGTAGCCCAGCCACACTTCGGGTCGACACAGCTGTAAAGTCACCGAAGCAGTTTGATGCCACGGTGCCTGAAGGGTTTGAAGATGAGGATATTTTTGAAGAAGAAGAGACCTTGGCACCTATTCCACGCCTACCAAGGATAGTACCATCAGGGTCTCCTGCTGCTGCCACCTCCATGACTGTCGATTCTGGTGATGTTCTTGAATATTTTTGCTCAGGATCTTGCAAATAATCCAGTCTTTCATGCAAGGAGCAAGCATATTGAAGTGGCTCATCATTTTGTAAGAGAAAAAGTCATTGGAGGAGAGATCTCATTGGAGCATGTTTCATCTTCAGATTGTGTTGCAGATCTTCTCACCAAGTCTCTACTCAAGAATGTCTTTATGAAGATGAGGCCTAACCTTGGCCTAATTTCAAAATTTATGTTAATAGGAACATAAATTTTAAGGAGGAGTGTGAAGATTATTAAAATATTATCTTCCTATCTCGAGTTTGGAGTCATGACCATGATAATTTCCACTAGATTTCATGTTGTACATATAAGGAGTGTGAATTGAACACGTATCCTTCTAGTGTAGCTCGGATTTGAGTTAGATAGGTTCAATTGTAATGACATGCAGATGTTTTGATAGCATGCAAAGTCTTACTGTATGCATGCAAGCCACATGCAATTAGTGCATGCAACATGCAAAGTAGTTTCTATGATCTACACATGTCTAGGCAATTTTATGAGTTGACATGCAGTACATGCACCATACATGCATGCAGTTACACATGTGGATCTCTGGTAGGTGAATTAGTTC
Source organism: Diphasiastrum complanatum (assembly GCA_029204225.1). Classification (NCBI taxonomy): domain Eukaryota; kingdom Viridiplantae; phylum Streptophyta; class Lycopodiopsida; order Lycopodiales; family Lycopodiaceae; genus Diphasiastrum; species Diphasiastrum complanatum. Next base: position 6,399,731 of record CM055100.1, read on the forward strand.
AGCTAAGTGGACTTTCCATGCAACTCCACTGTAGGAATTCAAGTCTCTCTCAAAGAGAAAGCTGGGCATGTTTTGCCATATTGTAAATATTGAGATTTTGGTGTTTTGGACTCATTCTCTCTCTACTCGAGTTTCCTATATATGATTTTCTCTCTCTACTCGAGAGCAGCCTTTTTTTACCATACTGAACACTTAGAATTATTTCTGACATTCATTTATCATAGTGAAGAGTTAGATTTTTTCATCAGATGTATGCCATTGTGCTCTTGCCTTAGATTTTTCAAGCATATTGTTCTTTGATCAATCTTGTGCAATCACAACACCTCAGTAAGATCCTGTAGGATGTGCGGTGAAGTTCACACGTGCTATAAACTTCACAAGATATCAAAGGTGAAAGTACAATAAGATTAAACTTTGTCAATGATCAATGTAAGCTACTTTCAAATGTCCTTCATGTACCAAATCTGTTAGCAGGATTACAGATCTAGGACATAAAGTAGAATTTGAATCTGGTCAGTGTAAAGTGATTGATAGGACATGCAAGATCCTAGCACTTGAAAAGAGGCATAAATACTTGTATACATTAATTTTTTACCTCTAGTCAAGCACTTAGTACTTCTATTCAAATAAATAGAAGTTTACTTTGGCATTATAGACTTGGTCATTTGAATCGTGCTTTTGTACAACAAATAAGTAAACCTTGTCAGCTAGCCAAAGTAGAATGCTTAAGGGTGGGGGGATTATTATATCCTTTAGATATTTCTCAGAAGCGATGGGAAGACATATCTATGGATTTTGTATTTGGACTTCCCAAGACCCAATGTCAAAATGATTCTATTTGGGTTGTAGTGGACAAGTTAACTAAGTTAGCTACCTATGATAATGTAAAGTCTATTGTTTATGAATTGCCAAGTGATATTGTTACTGACAGAGATGCTAACTTTATAGGTCACTTTTGGTTAGTTGTATTCCATAAGCTATAAACCTTGCTTAGTTTTAGTTTTAATGATCATCCTAAATCAAATGGTCAAACTGAAAAAACTAGTCGGACTATGGAGGATATGTATCTCACAAGAAGTCTCAATGGAAAGATTATGTTCCTTTAATTGAGCTTGCTCACAATAGTAGACAACATTATGCGATAGGTTATAGTCCATTTATGTTGATGTATGAGTATCCATAGTACTCAGGATAGAATTAAGCACTATGTCAATCTTAAGAGGTCTCCTAGAGATTTTAAAATTGATGACTATGTATATCTTAGAATTCCAAAAGATTCTAAGACTATGAGTACATGAAAGCATTATAAGTTTTCTACCAAATATTGTGTTCTGTTTTGCATTATAAATAAATTTGATTTTTTAGCTTATGAACTTGATCTTCAGAATAATGGACTACTCACCTAGTTTTTCATGTAAGCTGGTTAACATTAAGTTTACATGAACGTGATAGAGTTGCATCTAATGAAGATCTTACCCATTTGGTGGATTTATCGCTTAGTGTACCATTAGAACCAGAAGAGTACTCAGAATCAGAGATAATAATTGAGAAATCATTTTGTCTCTAAGTGCTTGGTTAGGTGGAAAGGTCTCGGACTGTGAATGATGATTCACAGGAAAGAGTTGAAAGCATAAAGAAGACCTTCCCTACATAATTTTTAAACCCATAAGGCTAACAATAAAATTTCAATGGTTGTGACAAAAGCATTCAAAAGTAAGAGAAATAAGGAAGGTCAAAACTAAATAGAATTGGCCTATAAAAATGGAGGACCTATTTCATATTATTGTAGTGGCAAGTTGCTAAAAGTAGAAGTATGAAAGGAATTTTAGAAATTTGTAAGGTTCCTATTATCATACTTACTAAAAATGAAATTGGTAGAGGAACTTTTGTAACGTCTCTTGGACGACTTTATTTAAAGAGAATAACTTTTATTTTTAGGGTCCGCCGCCATCAGTTCAAATAAGGTCTTTGGGAGTGGGCTCATAAGGGCCTTTCCTTATACATAATTTTTAAACCCATAAGGCTAAAAATAATATTTAAATGGTTGTGCCAACAACATTCAAAAACAAGAGACATAAGGAAGGTCAAAACTAGATAGAGTTGGCCTATGAAAATTTAGGACCTATTTCATATTATTGCAGTGGCAAGTTGCTAAAAGTAGAAGTATGAAAGAAATCTACAAATATGTAAGGTTCCTATTATCATACTTACTAAAAATGAAATTCGTAGAAGAACTTTTGTATCATCTCTTGGACGACTTTATTGAAAGAGAATAATTTTTATTTTTAGTGTCCGCCATTAGTCCAAATATGGTCTTTGGGAGTGGGCTCATAAGGGCCTTTCCTTATACGTAATTTTTAAACCCATAAGAAAAATAATATTTCAATGGTTGTGACAAAAGCATTTCAAAAACAAGAGAAATGAGGAAGGCCAAAACTAAATAGAGTGGGCCTATGAAAATGTAGCACCTATTTTATATTGTTGTAGTGACAGGTCTCTAAAAATTAAATCAATAGAAGAATCTTGCCTAGGATTTTTGGGACCGTTTTATCTCAAGACTAATTTGTAATTTAGTAAAGAGATTTATTTGCCATTACGTCAAGAATGGATCTTGGAAGAGGATATCATGTGGGCCTTTCTCTATACATGATTTTAAAACCCATGATGACATCAAGCCTATACATAGTATTCCAACGGATGTGACAAAATTCTTCAATACAAGAGAACTGAGAAAGATCAAAACTAAACAAAGTTGGCCTAGGAAAATGGAGCACCATATTTTGTATCATTGTAGTGGTGGACTTCTATCCAAGTGTGGGAATGTCATAGTGTTGAAATGGTGCTTCCACCATTCACCGCCCTTGATTCTTAGCCAACTATAGTCCAAAGGTGCAAAATAGGATGCTCCTTTGAGAATTTGTAGAAAGGGAGCCTTGGCTTTGAGATGGAAGCAACCTTTTGCTGTAGCTTATGAAGAAGTAATGACAAAATAATATACAAAATCCTAACACCCATGCCCCAAAGAAAGGAATCTCAAAATGGGAGTCTTTAGCATCAAACCCACCTTAAAAAGAAAGAATGAACAAGAAATCACAAAGGGAAGAAACAATGGCATCACACGTTATCAAAATATTGGCCATGGTTCTCTTCCTCATGATCATAGTCATTCATGTCAAGCAATGTACCAGCAATGACAACCTCGAAGTAGGAGGAAGAAAGAAGGCACTACAGTTCAACTTGTCACGCCGTCGTTTAGGAGTTTGTACTATTTTTTAATCTTTTATTTCTCATTAGCTGACACTCCATCATTCTCATGTTCCAATAAGTTCTCATAAGTTACTTGTTTCTTAGCTTTCATTTCCCAAGAGTTATCTTCTAGAGTCATCTAATGAGTGAGTAATTGACATGTGGGATCTTGTATTTCAGGTGGGGTGGTCTACTGTTACGATTCTACTCAAGTTTGTTGTACAGTTTTATATCTTCCGTATTGTTGCACACCAGGGAAATGGTATTGTAACTGTGCATGATATAATTTTAGATAGTACAATATTGAATATAGGCTACTTGTAGCATTAGTGCTAGTTTTCACGTACTGTGCTTTGAACATTTCCAATTTTTCTTTCTTTTATAATCTGATTATTATTAGCTACGTGTCAATTTGTGGTTTCAAATAATGCTACATTCACATGTAAGCTCGGAGTGGCTGAAACTCTTTTAGACTAAGTAAAATATTTTTATTAGCTTCTATGAAAATCTGACAAAGTTTTAGCTTGATCATTTTGCAATTTTATGTACATATTGATTTCACACATGTGTGGAACATATTCCCACGTGAGGGTAGGCATAATCATTGTGTAATGCCAAGTGCATGTTGGGGGTATTCCCAACATTTTGTAAATAAATAAAAGTCGGAAAAGTAGAAATAGTTGCAAGGGTCGTGGCATTCTGTGTGCGTAAGTCATGGGAGCATATTCCCACGTGAGGGTAGGCATAATCACTGCGTAATGCCAAGTGCATGTTGGGGGTATTCCCAACATTTTGTAGATAAATAAAAGTTAGAAAAGTAGAAATAGTTGCGAGGGTCGTGGCATCCTGCGTGCGTAAGTCCATGGCCCAATGAGCACACAAGTCAAGTTGTAAATAGAATAAAAGACTTGGGCCTTATTGTTAATTAAATTAAACCTGAGGCCACAATGTCAAGTAAATAAACTTAGTCTAAACTTACAAAGTTGGGTCCAAACTGAAACTCACATGTATCATGTGATTTCCAATGTACTTTTTTAGGACCCTTGGATTGGATTGGACCCAAAGTGAAGGGTGTGGATTAAGAGTCCATATTAGTAGAAGTAACCAATAGGAGAAAGGGGCCTTGCCTTCCCCATTGATAAAAAGGCACCATTTGTACCATATTTGCATGTTTAATGAGAAGGAGAAAACTGTACCATTTTGGAGAGAAGCATCCTCATTTGCTATTCCATACTTGCTAATGCTCTTTTGTGTGTTTGCCTTTCTGCTTCCTAGTTTACATGTATTTGGTTTCCATTCTTAATATTTTTTCATTAGTGAGCAAAATGAGCAAATGAGCAAACCTCCCCTCTCACTCTCTCTATTTCTCCCTTGTTCTTCTTCTCTATTCTAATCTTCTATCTCTCTCCTTCCATCCTAAACCATTATGTATGTTTGTGGTTAGAATTAGTGGGAGTAGTGTTAAAGGGGAGTAGTATTAAGGTGGTAGTGTTAGAAGGAAAAGTAGGAATCAACTTAAAGTAGCATCTTGGCATAGTTAGGCACCTATCCAGTGAACTAACCCTCTTTGGATAAACAGAAGGGTTGCTCACGACTATATCTACACTCTCTACAGTGGCGCCATTGCCGGGGATAGGTTTTCACTAACTAGTTTAGTTGTTTTTGCTTTTAGAGTAGTTTTTGGTGAATTTTGGGTATAGTTAGCTTGTTTTCTATATTTTCTTGTGCTTGGATTGTTCACTGCTAGCGAAGGAGGTGTGAGAGGGTAGAGGAGGTCCCACACAGCCTCTAAGGGCTTGACATCCAGCCAAAAACCTTGAAAAACCCATAATTTGGAGGAAAAAAGAGGCAAAAATCTCATCAGATTTTGTTTTCTCCAAAACCAGTAGGAACCAACCTTCGCATGACTGACAACAGCTCCAGGGTACCTGTCCCAGACTTGCACAGATGCCTACAAGAATTAGTTTCAAGCATATCTTGAAAAATCAGAGAAAAACAAAAAAAAATTCAAAAAACCCTTGTAAAAAACCAAAAAAATTTAGATCTTCATAAGAACCTTTGTAGAGCTCTCTAAAGTTCCATCTCTATGAGATCAGGGCCCAGAGAGGCTTGCAAAGGTTAGTTCCTAAAAAGACAAGAAAATCCAGCAGATGCCTCACAGACACAAAAAATTTCAGTTTTAATGGCCAAGAACCTTCGCAGAGAATTTTGAAGTTCCATCTCAGTGAGACAAGGACACAGAAGAGCTTGCGAAGGTTAGTTTGATTCTAGTGAGGAGAAAATTGGATTTGAGTGCCTAAAAATTATTAAAATCAAAAGATCTATCAAATCTTCGCACAAGTTACCTTCGCAAATCATTCCATTGGATTTAGAATGTCATTTTACATAAGTGATGAAGTCTACGAGAGTTAGTACAAACTATTGGTGAAGGTCAGAGCAAAAACGTGTCCCTAGACCCTCACAAACAGTAAAAATTTTACTTCCTGTGAGAGTTAACCTTCGCAGAGATTTCCAGAGCTTGATCCATATCAGATATTGCTCTTGTGGACCCTGCGAGAGTTACTTCCCAGTAGTTTTTGAAAAATGAAGTTTTTTTAACTGTAAAATAGTGAAAGAAACTTTGCACTGCCAACCCTCACATGAGTAATCTTTGTAGACCAGATCAGTAGTTAGATCAGCACCAGATCTAGCTACTGCGAAAATCTTAGGCCAATCAAAGCAAAGATCAAAAAGTTATCAAGGCAAAACCACCGTAAGAGGCCTAAAATCACACTATCGGCCTATCTAATTGATCAGATCCCTTAAGATTCAGATTGAATTCTATTTTGCATTGGTCTCAGCGCCAATGTTATGGCCATCCAATTGTCCATAGAGTTTCATGTGCATACAGATGCATCGAAGTATGCAGTGGGAGCTGTCTTAACTCAGCTAGGAGAACACAAAAAAAAAAATTTCAATCTGATTTGCAAGCTGACAGCTCAATGACTCAAAGATGAACTATTCAACAATAGGACGAGAGGCACTGACTATGAATTACGTGATTTAGAAATTTCGACATTATTTGATGACGCTACACTTCGTTTTTAATACGGACCATCAACCCTTGCTATATCTTGTTAATAAGACTTGTAACACAAGGAGAATCACTCATTGATTACTTCTGTTGTTGGAGTTTGATTTTCAAATAGTGGTTCGCAAGAAAAAATAGCACTATATGGTGGATCATGTGTCGAGAATCAAGGGAAAGGAAACTGTAGCCCTACCTGATAATGAGCTATCCAATGTTGCCTTGGTTTACATTGACACTGTACCTGAATGGACCACAAATATAGTTAAATATTTAATGCGAGTGTTGGGGGTGTTTCCAACATTGTAAATATATAAAATCGAAAAATAAATAAATAAAAAGTGTGGCAAGGGTCGTGGCATCCTGCGTGTATAAGCCCATGGCCCAATGAGCACGCAAGTCAAGTTGTAAATAGAATAAAAGACTTGGGCCTTATTATTAATTAAATAAAACTTGAGGCCACAATGTCAAGTTACTAAACTTAGTCTAAACTTACAAAGTTGGGTCCAAATTGAAACTCGCATGTATCATGTGATTTCTAATGTACTTTTTTAAGACCCTTGGATTAGATTGGACCCAAGGTGAATGGTGTACATTAAAGCTTATATTTTTAGAAGTAGCCAATAGGATTTTGGGGCAAGGGCCTTCGCAATTGATAAAAAGACACCTCTTGTACCATATTTTGATGCTTAATGAGAAGGAAAAAACTCTACCATATTTGGAAGAGAAGCATTCTCATTTGCTATTCAATGCTTGATATTGCTATTGTTGCTTTCCATTTGCTTTCAAGTTCATGCTTTCTTGGTTTCATTAGTTTATGTTTCTCCTTTAGTAAGTAAAATGAGCAAGTGAGCTAACCTCCTCTCTCTCTCTCTCTCTCTCTCTCTCTCTCTCTCTCTCTCTCTCTCTCTCCATCTAACTCTCTCCCCCTCTCTTTTTCACTACAAATCATGATGTATGTTGGGTTAGTGTAGTGTTAAACGTGGTAGTGTTAGTATAAAGCCTTAGAAAGCAACTAAAAGTAGCATCTTAGCATAGTTAGGCTCCTATCCAAGTGTTCTAACTCTCTTTGACAGGTGGAAGGGCTTCTCACCAATTAAATCTACACCCTACAGTGGTGCCAATGCTGGGGATAGGTTCTCACTAACTGGTTTAGTTGTTTTTAATTTTTTTAGAGTGTTTTTAGGTGGATTTTGGGTAGAGTTAGCTTGTTTTCTGTATTTTCGTGTGCTTGGACTATTCACAACTGGCGGAGGAGGTGTGAGAGGGTAGAGGAGGCCCTAAACAACCTCTAAGGGCTTGACATCTAGCCAAAAACATTGAAAAATCCATAAAAACACTCAAATTTGTATTTTGGAGAGAAAAGAAGTAAAATTCTCACCAGATTTTGTTTTCTCCAAAACCAATGGAAACCAACCCTTGCATAACTAACAACAGCTCTAGGGTATTGTCCCATATCTACATAGAAGCCTACGAGAGTTATTTCCAAGCAAATCTTGAAAAATCAGAGAAAAACCATAAAAAATTCAAATAACCCTTGTAGAAAACCAAAAAAATTCAGATCATCATAAAAACTCTCGTAGAGCTCTCTGAAGTTCCATCTATGAGATCAAGACACATAGAAGCTTGCGAGAGTCAGTTCTCAATCTAAGTGCTCTTGCGAAGTTTCCTAGTGAGAAAAAGATGGGAAAATCCAGCAGAACCCTCGCAGACACAAAAAATTTAAGTTCTAGTGGCCAAGAACCCTTGCAGAGAATTCTGAAACTCCATCTCAGTGGCACAGAAGAGTCTGCGAGAGTTAGTTTAATTCCAGTGAGAAAAAAATGGATTTGATTGCCCACAAATCAGTAAAATTAGAAAATCCATCAAATTCTTGTAGAAGTAACTCTCGCAGACCATTCAATTGGCTTCGGAATGTCTTTTTACATAAATGATGAAGCTTGCGAGAGTTAGTACAAATTATTGGTGAAGATCAGAACAAAAAGGTGTTTATTAACTCTCGTAGATAGTGAAATTTTTACTTCCTACGAGAGTTAACCTTCACAGAGATTTTCAAAGCTAGATCCATACTAGATATAGCTCTTGTAAATTCTGCGAGAGTTACTTTCCAATATTTTTGAAAAAATCAAGTTTTTTGACTGTAAAACAGTGAAAGAACCTTCGCACAGACAACCCTCACACGAGTAACCTTTGTAGACTAGATCAATAGTTAGATCTGCACTAGGTCCAGCTACTAAAAAAATCTCAGGACAATCGGAACAAGGATCAAAAGGTTATCAAGGAAAAACCACCGTAAGAGGCCTAAAATCACACTATCGGCCTACAAACTAATTTGATTCCCTAAGATCCAGATTACATTCCACTGTACCAGCAAGATCCAACATCTTTGGACCCTACCACCGAATGAATCTGAAATCCGGACGACCAATTGCAAGAATAGCACATCAAGCACCAAATCTTCCCAAAGTAGAAGCTGTGCATATCGAGGCAGAACCAGAACCAGCACCAATGGATCCTATTTTGGATGACACGTGGCCTAATTCTCAGCCACATAGTATCCAGAGACGAGATTGCCATGGACCTATCAAAGATAAAGATCATTGTTGATCTGCCACCACCAGGAATGATCTGTGGAGTCTACATTTTCATGGGTCATGCTAACTACTACCGAATCTTCATTTTAGACTTTGCGGAGTTAGCACGACCAATTTACAAACTCACAACAAAACTACATTGGACGGAGGAAGCCCTACAAGCTTTCCAGAAGCTTAAGGATGCATTGGTCTCCCACCCAATTGGTCCATAGAGTTTCATGTGACAACTAGCTTCACCTCCTCCATGCTAGATTGATTAGATCTTGGGTTGAGGATAGGCAAGGAAAGAAACCCACTACAAAGACTCCACATAAAAAGCAAAAGCCCACCACGTGTGGGCTAGTGATGACACAACGCTGATTATTTGTGTGTGTGTGTGTGTGTGAGAGAGAGAGAGAGAGAGAGAGAGAGAGAGAGAGAGAGAGAGAGAGAGAGAGAGAGAGAGAGAGAGAGAGAGAGAGAGAGAGAGAGAGAGAGAGAGAGAGAGAGAGAGAGAGAGAGAGAGAGAGAGAGAGAGAGATCCGAATTAGAAACTCACATGGAAGTAAGTGCAATTTTCAATTTATCAAAATACATCAAATCACAACCCTTCATTTTAACACATGTATAGCACACAATATGCCACATGCTTGATCTTTAAAAACTTTGACATAAGACAAAATTGTAAAAAAGAATAAAATAGTAAAAACTTTTTAAAATATGAACTATTAAAAAATAAACCTAAAATCAAAAGTAAAAAGTAGCTAATCTAATTTTGATATACACATGTCACTCATAAAAATTCTTAAAATGTAAAAAAATTTAAAAAAAATTAAATGATTTGAATTAAAAAACAAACACAAGCACGTCCATGTTTAACATGATTGCCAAGTCCCACCTTGCAAAGCAAGGCAGGCCAAAATGAAAAAGTAAAAAATGGTTTCAAACAAATTCAAAAAGACAACAAAAGTAAGAGAACAAATGCTGTATTATCTTGGGTGTATCAAATGGGGCTAGGTAACAACAGTGCTTGGGAAAATTGGCAAACTATAGGAATGGAACCGACAAGTTTTCTCCAAAATCGACATCATAAAATATGTGACAATTTTTTATACAAGCATATATACCTTTTTATAAGTAAAAGTCTTAGAAAAACTGAAAAGTTTTATAAAATATGCAGGTTTTTTTTAGTATACTCAAAAAGAGGTTCCCCGCACTGGCTAAGGGCAACCAAAGCAAATGGGAAAGGGGCCCAGAAAAATATGTAGCCAGTAGTAACATACTAACAAAGCAAATGGTTCATTAGTACCCACCAATCCGTGTCTACAACTGAGATCCAGCTCCAGCCAGTGAATCAAAAGCCAGGCTCTTGAGTCTCCAATATTCGCTATTTCCTTCTATTTTCTCGACACCACTTGTTAAATTATCATTAGTTTTTATCAGAGTGCATTTGTCCCATAAGCAAATGGAGACTATAACAGAACCCACATATAAGCTCATTGTAGACAATGTACCCTTGTCCCCTAGTACCAGCCCTTTTGGGGTCAAAGGGAAATGATGGCGGGTGGCTAGGTGGTGGGGATGGGATCCCGCACGCGGCCCGCAGGTGCGCACGACGCGCCACATCGTCTACTGGACCACTCTCCGCTGTCGACAAACTCTTGTACTGTGGAAGCTTATCAAGCTATGAAAATAGCTCTGATACCATATTGGGGGAGAGAGAGAGAGAGAGAGAGAGAGAGAGAGAGAGAGAGAGAGAGAGAGAGAGAGAGAGAGAGAGAGAGAGAGAGAGAGAGAGAGAGAGAGAGAGAGAGAGAGAGAGAGAGAGAGAGAGAGAGAGAGAGAGAGAGAGAGAGAGAGAGAGAGAGAGAGGATGGAAGAATAAATGATGAACACAAATGAGAAACGAACTCGAACAAGAAACGAACAAGAAGCGAACTCGAACAGAAAATGTTTGTGCGCAGCGGAGTGAATTATTTGACTCTCTCTGTAAGCATGACTACGCCTATCAAAATGAAGAGAACTTTAGTGATAGAAATCATAGTCATTCTAGATTACGTAGCCAAACATTTAATGGATGAAGCACTAGATGGATAATTTGTCACAAATTGCAAGACAAATTATCTGTCGTGAATGATTCGCAAAGAGCTAAACTGTGCTCGACTAATAATTAGCGCAAATTATTCGCAAAAGACAGGACTAAAAGTTGATCATCTATTACTAGAAAGAGCAACTAGAAAGATCAGCCAAAAAAAATGAAAAACAAGCATATCAATATCAACACAGACCTGAATGCAAAACAAAGAGCTGTATCAAGTTAAGTATATCATGTATACAAGTTAATAATGCGGCAGAGCACAATACAATAGCGAACGAAACTGCGTGCCCTACAAAGCTTATTTTGTCTGTAATGAGGAATGAAACCTCTTCACTTAGTCTTTTCTTATCTTTCTTCTCATCTAATTCTCTCTGTGATCTGTATTGAATACACGAATGGTATCCAATATATATATACATAATATTATAGGTGTGCAAATGTGAAAGTACAGAGTGGATGTGCTGTCTGTAGGAGATTGTGGGTGGCTACAATCGTTGTCCAAATTGTTAGCGCAACTGCATGGAGTGAGCGTAAAAAGGGTGCGACGTTAGCCAGTGCTGAAATGAATGTTGGTGATGATGCAAAAAGTGGGTCACTCTTATGAATGGCCTTAGGATAAGATTTACAGGGTGCCTTAGCTTTTAGGGCACCTTCGGCATTCTGTAGAATAGTGTCCGCTTTTTGCTTGTCACCATAACCTATGTAAAAACACAATGTTTGCAATTCTTTTGCCCTTTATTCGTCTATGCAAATTTGCATGTAAATATGCAGGTTGCATGATAACGTTAGTAAATATACAGCAAGAATGGAGGAAGATTAAAAATGGGATTTAGGAGAATAGGAGTAAATCCAACACCCCTCCTTGATCTGGATCCATGAATGCCTTGATCTTCAGACTGAGCAATGCACAAAATTTGTTGTGTGCATTAATACTGAGTGCTTTCGTGAAAATGTCTGCAAGCATGTCCAGCGTTCTGCAGTATGTTAAGCTTACCTCCCTGTCGAGAACCTTGCCCCTGATGTAGTGATATTTGATCTCAATGTGCTTGCTCCTAGAATGAAATCTAGGGTTGGCCGATAAGGCAATAGCACTTTGGTTATCACAAAACAAAATTGTGGGGCTTTACTGGTACAGATTGATGTCTGACAGCAAATTTCTCAACCAAAATGCTTCCTTAATAGATTGAGAAGCAGCAATGTATTCTACTTCAGTAGAAGAAAGTGCGATAGAGGTTTGTTTATGACTATTCCATGAAATAGGACCGCCGTTGAAGAAGAATGTAAATCCAGATGTGGATTTACGATTGTCTGTATCTCCTCCCCAGCTTGCATCAGAATAGCCACTAAACTGATGAATTGTCGTTGCTAACATCTCCATAGCAGATGCACTGGTCCATGGTAGCTCGAATATATCTCATGACTCGAATAAGAGCCTTGCAATGGGTAATGCCAGGATTAGCCATATATTGGCTGAGTGAGCTTACAACAAAAGAGATATCTGGTCTTGTACAGACCATTGCGTACATGAGAGATCCAAGCATCGATCGATACAAATATTCTCTCATTTTCTCCTCTTTCTATTTGGTCTAGGGACATTGGTCCTTCAACAAATGCAGGCCTGGATCCAGTGGTGAGTGAGCTAATTTACAATTCATCAAACTATATCTGTTAAGAACATTGTGAAGATACCTTTGTTGAGTGATGTAAATCAGTCGATTTGTTCTATCTCTATGGATTTGAATTCCAAGACAAAAGTGAGCTTCGCCCAGATCACTCATGTCAAATTCTGAGAACAACATCTGTTTTGTATCCTTGACCATTTTGGTATTGTTGTTGAAGAGCAACATATCATCAACGTACAAGGTGATGATTCAGCTAGAAAATTGTCCAGCTGGATCGAGAGGTGAAGATAGCCAAACAACATGAAGAAAAGGCTGAAAGCGAAAAGTCATTGGCCCAACAACAAGTTGATTGCTTGGAAACCTACATCAGCTCCCTGCAAAATGCCCTGACAACCGCACAGGATCAGGTAGATAAGGTAGTGCAAGATGCCAAGCAACATGTGCAACTGCTGAAGGGGCAATTACAAATGGCCGAACAAGATTGCACACGGCTTCAAGGTGAATTGGATGCGACCACCCTTGAGCATGATGCATATCTACAAGCACAAATACCCGATCATCCGGTCACACCGACGGAGATTGCATATTTGTTCAAGAAAGTGGAAACATACAAAGTGGCCCTTCAGGGATTCGAAGGCTACTTTGATAGGTTCAAAGGAGCAGCTTCAATCGAGTTGGCAAAGGCAAAAGAGACCATCAACGCCTATGAAAAAGCCGCCACTCAAGTGTTGGAAGCCGGACCACAAATCCCCGTCCCGGTCATGCCGCAATTCTCCCCTTCGCGCCAAGAAGTTGTACAGATGGATACATGGGTTGATTTGAGCATGGATTAGGGGGGAGCTCCAGATCTAGCAGATCAACCACCAACTATACCGGCAGTACAAGTGGGTCCATCCTCATCAAGGACAAGCCATTTATTCAAAAGACCCATCAGCGTCGAGGACCAGATCCACACCTTCTTAAAGCAGCATCCACATGAGTCCTCGCAATGGATTATTAATGCACATGACTGCTACTTTTCTAAGGTGTCTTCATTCCTCTTAGGAGCTCTTTTCTCGCTCTCTTCTACTAAGGCCGAGTATGAAGCTCTCACAACAACAAAGGAGTTTCTTTTGGTGGATGGGATCGAGGCCGACAAAGAATTGGACAAAATACCTGCACTGGGAGAGCAGCCGGCATGGAGAAGCTTCTGTTTTTTTTTTTCCAAATTTTTTTATTTAAAAAATGTATTCAGAACACATTTGTTTATCGCCAGCCCTCGCTAGTTGCGGGTAGATCCTTATTATGTGCCAATGCGGTGAAGACAACAATGGAAAGATTTGGGATTGGCTATGGATAAAATCACCATCCATATGTCCAATTGGCCAATCATCCACCAGCCTTATAGTTGGAATATTTCAGTGGATTTCCACCGGGCCTTACAAGCATATCAGAGAGAGTATGTCCACTCTTCGGATCCAACGGTGCGACAATCGACAATGTTTGCAAAAGATCTAACTTTGTTGACGTCAGTGGCAACCAAATGGGACGATTGCCTTCCTATCATAGCATTCGATCCAAATAAGCCGATGGCCTCAGAGCAAATCAAAGATTAGCTGCCGATTGCTCGACTGTATTTCCGTGCGCTATGATGGGAGGCTCTTGGGAATCCCGCTTCACCTCATGGACAACTTCCAAGTGGATTGCCGGAGCCCACCTTTGTTTCCTACCGCATAATTTGGATTTCAATACTGCGCGTCTTGACTTTATGGAGAAGGTGCAGTATCATTTAATTAAGATTCGGCGCGATGCCAATAAAAGTCCCCAATAACTACATATTGCAGGTGTCGTGGGACCGCCACCAGTTTTGGTGGGGGATACTGTTGGAGGGTTTGCGGATCCCAAGGCGACCCTAACCCTAGTTAATTAATGAGAGGGATTTGGCACCCTGCGTGTGTAAGTCCAATCCAATGATCACATAGTTATTTGATTAATTAGAATGTTAATAAAAGGACTTTAGGCCTTTTTGTGGGACTTTTAATGTCGCAGGGCCCAAATGTCAAGTTAGTGAATAAAGTTGGGTTTCTCTCCAATTTTGATGGTTCCCACACTTTTTTAAATTTGAATAAAAAGAAAGGCAAGACTGGACCAATAGGATTCAAAGGCCAGGGTCCTCCTCTCTACTATAGAAAGGGACCAACTCGAGTTGTTCCTCATGTTCATTTCCTCATTTCAATAAAGCAGATTGGTTCTCTTTAGAAATGGATTGATGGATGTCCTTGCTCTTTCTCTCTTTTCCTCCATTTCTCATGCTTTCTTTGGTATTTGCTAATTGTTGAATTTGATCATTATTGGGATTGCTATTTCTTATGCTTTTTGTGAGAGAGAAAGGGAGAGAGAGAAGAGTAAGTTTCTATCATTGTTGTGGATTTAGGGTTAATGGAAGTAGGGTTAATGGATGTAGTGTTAATGCTTAGTATTAATGGATGTTAGTGTTAGATCCTCCATTCATGTTGAAATCTGAACTATACTATCACTCTCATGGGAACGAACCTACGCGTGACAACTAACTCCGTCTCTTTGATGCTAGATTGACTAGATCTTGGATTCATGTTAGGCAAGGAAAGAAATCCACTACACATGCCAAGCAAGCCCTCAAGGTGTGCCAGAAATACATGGAAACCAAGCCCTAGCCCACCCCCGTGGTAATTCCACCGCCACCTAATTTTGACGCTGCACAGGCTAGTACCAGCCAAGATCAGAGCCAACAGACAGCAGGGGGATTTCAACCACATCAAGGGTCCGAAGGCCAAGACCAAGGGCACATAGATGCGGCCACTGAGACGCGAGACCAGAGCCAAGGTGCAACCACCAGCCAAGGCCAAGCAACATCATCTAGAGGGTCATGTACAATATCTGCCAGCCGGGCCTTCCGAAGACCAAAGTCCATGGAGGAGAACATCAATGAATTTTTATCCAAATATCCCCACGAGTCATCAAGAGGCGGCTGGCAGATATCATTCTCAGCTCAAACCATCAAGGAAAAAGAACCGCAAACCTTACCCGCCCTCCAACCACAACCGGAGTGGCGACATCAGTTATTTGAGAGAGACCATGCGGCCATTAAGGCTTACGTGACGAGTCCGCAATAGTTACAGGTGAACGCGCATTTTCTGCCATGTCCAAGAAGATCCAAATGGGCAGAATGCAGTACTCCTATGGACCAGATCACACTCAACAATTTCAACTGGCCAATCATCAAATCCAAGTCTACTTCTAGAGTGTTGACTCTAAGAAGGCAAATCTTTTCTTGTTTGCAAAAGAATGAAGAAAGTCCAAGTACTTTTGTTTTGAGAATGAAAGCATTGAATGATGAGTTAGCTTGCATAAATGAAAGCATTAAGGAAGGAGAGCTTATTCAAGTGATTCTTAATGGCTTGTTGGATGCTCATGCTAACATTGTTCAAAGTATTGCTATTCAAAAGACTTTGCCAAATTTGATGGATCTTCAAGGGATCTTGATCAATGAGGAATATAGGCTTCAAGCAAGAGGTGGATCTACATCGACACTTCAAGAGGATGCTATGTTCACAAAGGGCAAATTCAAGGGCAAAACCAAAAGCAAGTGGTCTAAAGGGCAAGATCAAGTGGATGCTTCTTCAAGTGGCAAAAAGAAGGACAGATCAAAGCTCAAGTGCTTCTATTGTGGCATCAAAGGACACTTTGCAAGTGAGTGCTACAAGAAGAAGAGAGATCAAGGAGACAAGCAAGGTAATCTTACTCTTGATGAGGATCGTTTGGATGTGCAAGATGCAAATGATGATGCTTTTGTGATGTCTTCATGTATGCTTGCTAATGATGGAGATCTAGATCCTTGGTGGATTGATAGTGGAGCAAGTTCACACATGACCTTTCACAAAGAGTACTTCACTTCTTTGTTGGCATATGGAGGGTGATCTACACGGCCAATGATGGTGAGTGTGCAATCAAAGGGATTGGCACAATTCCTATTTCTCTCTCTACAAATAGGAATGTTCATTAGGAGGATGTCTTGTTTATTCCATCTACTACCAAGAATTTGCTTAGTGTGAGGCAAATGCTAAGTAAGGGTCTCAAGGTGGAGTTTGATGGAGATGCTTGTTTGATCAAAAGGAAGGATGTCTTGATTGGAAGAGGTAAAAGGCAAGGGAAGTTGTTCAAACTTGATGCTTGTGTTATTGCTAATG
Organism: Diphasiastrum complanatum; assembly: GCA_029204225.1. NCBI lineage: Eukaryota > Viridiplantae > Streptophyta > Lycopodiopsida > Lycopodiales > Lycopodiaceae > Diphasiastrum > Diphasiastrum complanatum. The sequence goes on from CM055100.1 coordinate 6,416,542, forward strand.
ATATGCAATCTATAAGCCACCACTTAGGCTGAACCAATGATCCAAAAATCGGCCAGATCCAGTATGTGAATTTAGAAATCGGAATTGAAGAAGTATATTGACCTATTTAGTGTTTTGATATACAAAAGATCCAATCTACAAAAGCAAAAAATCCGATTTTGGTGTAGAATACTTTCTAGCGTGCTCTAGACTTGATATCTTTACCAAATCATCAACCACTGATCATCACCTGAACAAGATCCACTTAGATCCACTGTTGCCATATACTTTCACATTGTATCAAATCTGCACAATGAATGAGATTGAGATCTAGTAGAATACTACCTGCAGAGAATCCAGAGCTACATCAAGTATCAACAGAAGAGATCTGACCAAATCAGCCAAATCCAATGGATCAAGATATTCCTAATCCAGCGGTACCTCTCCAAGCAATCAGAAGATCTCCCAGATTGGAACTGCCCAAATTTGATGGATCCACCAATCCTATTAGATTCTTGCAGATCTATGGGCAAGCATGCGAGATCTATGGTGAAACCACCCCGGCAGAAAAATTGAAGTTGTTTCCAATGTCCCTGACAGGAGTGGCTCCAAGGACAGCACTATTGACAAGCATCTTATCCAGTAGAATAAACATCTCTATTGGAGAGTTCCTTCGACTTGCACCTCAAGCAAAGAGTGTCTTGTCATATTGGTTGAACACCGACTCGGACATACCTTCCAAAGAACCATTATTTTGTGCCATATTCGAAGAAGCCAACAATGTTCTAAATGTGGGAGCGGCTTGAGAGAGTGAGCAGCACAATATAACTCTTCCTATCAAGCACAAACTCTTCGAAGAAGAAGCTGCTATTGTAGACGGAGGATCGGGTGTCAACCTTATCTCCACTACTTTGTACGAGAAGTGGAATCTACAAGGCCTGAAAGCTGCCAAGTTTGCCATCAAACTGGCTGATCAATCATGTGTGCGGCCAAAGGGGATTGTAAAAGACATTCCAGTCAAACTAGCAGGGGTACAATTTGTCATCACATTTGTGATGATGGACATTCTTGAAACACTCACTGCCTATCGAGTTTTGTTGGGACGACCTTGGTTATGAATTGCACAAGTAGTTCATGATTGGGGGACCGACAAAATCACATTTGAGAACATAGAGCAGGAAGTAAAGGTGGATCCCTCTACATGGGCGGTGAAGCCTATACCACCCAAAGCTGATGACACTTCTTCCACAACGGACCATAGCATTGATCGTCCGAAAGCTTCAATGGGTGCTCATTATGATTCACAAACAAATACCGTGACCAGATCCAGATTCAGATTCGGAACCCAACAAATCACCATCGAGAGGATTCACCCTTGACACGCCTATCTCATATGGGGTGAATATGATAAACGTAGCATGGTTTTTTCACCGGAACCTATTTCGAAACCTGTTGAAGATGATTTAGTTCCTTGGCAACATGCATTGTCCTATGACGAGGAAGCTGAGCTGACATATGAGCAGATCCTACACCACATGGATTCTACACGTTATGGAGTTCAACGAATACCAACTCAACCACCTCAAAAATGTCAACATGCTAAAGTTGCCAAGATGCCACCACTGAAAGCACCTATACCAAAGAAAAATCAACAAAAGCAAAGATACAATCAGGTGATCAAGTGGAGCGATTTACCCAAAGAGGCTATAGCAACAGTGGATGAAGACATTCGGAACCATGTGGTGAATGTCGAAGAACCTCAACAGAAGACAACGAGCAAAGAAGCAACAACAACCAACAACAATATACAAGACAAGAAGAAAGTTGCTGAATCGCATGCTCAAGGGTCATCTAACCAAGCTTTGACATCAACTTCAGGAATGTCAGAAGCAATGCACAAGATATCACTCACGAATCGTGCTAAGATCAACCTTTTGAAGGAAGAAACGAGTAAGGCATCAGTCCATGATGTGCCAAAAAACTTCAAGAGTTATACCTTTGATGATGTGGTGATCATGATGCCAAAAATGCAACGGGAACATGATGCAAATCAGAAAAAAGAAGAACAAGTCTACAAGGGACTGGCTTGCACTCAACCGATGAATTTAGCAGAGCTAGGTGAAGAAGACAAAATTGTTCATGTGGGAGCACAACTCACACCCTCACAATTCACCAAACTGCAGAAGTTACTGATGGAGTATAAAGACTGCTTTGCGTGGTCTTACAAAGATTTAAAATGAATTCCATCATTTGTAGTCCAACACACCATACCTTTGGTCGAAGGGGCAACACCAAAGGTGAGCCGATATTACCGCTGCAACCCGAACTACACTGAGCTAATCAAGCAAGAGTTGCAGAAGTTGCTCGATGCCGATTTCATTTATGAAATCGAGCACACAGAATGGGTGTCACCCATAGTCATTGTTCCCAAGAAGAATGGAAAAATGCGGATTTGTATCAATCTGAAGGCACTTAACGCTGTGACATGGAAGGATCACTTTCCCTTACCGTTCACAGAAAGCATCTTGGATCGAGTAGCTGGAGCGGAAGCCTACAGTTTTTTGGATGGCTTTAGTGGCTACAACCAAGTGAAGATTGCATCGGAGGATCAACACAAGACTGCATTTGCTACTAAATGGGGCACATATGCCTACAAGGTCATGCCATTCGGTCTTTGTAATGCCCCTAGCTCTTTTCAGCGCATCATGCAAAAGGCATTCAAGGACTATTTATAAAAATTCCTAGAGATCTTCCTCGATGGTCTTTGCGTGCACAAATTTAATGATGAACACTTATCTCAGTTGGAAAGAGTGCTTATACAATGCCGCAAATTTCAAATATCATTGAACGCAGAGAAATGCCAATTTTGGGTCACACATGGTCTTATCCTAGGCCATATTGTATCTAGACATGGGATCACCACTGATCTGTCTATGACACGTATTATCATGGATCTTCCACCCCCTAGAACAACTCATGGAGTTTATGTATTTATGGGGCATGCCAATTACTACCGAATCTTCATTCTATTCTTTGCGGACTTGGCACGTCCTATCTACAAGTTGACAATTGATCCACATTGGATGGAGGAAGCCCTACAAGCTTTCCAAAAGCTGAAGGAAGCACTTATATCTACACCAATCTTACGGCCTCCCAATTGGACAATTGAGTTTTATGTGCATACCAACGCATCAAAGTATGCTATAGGAGCAGTTTTGACCCAGCCAGGCGAGTACAAAAAAGACTTTCCTATTTGCTTCACCAGTCGACAACTCAACGATGCTGAAATCAACTATTCAACGACTGAGCGAGAAGCCTTGGCAATGATATTTGGGTCAAGAAGTTTTGCCATTATCTTATGGCCACTCATTTTGCATTCTACACTGATCATCAACCTTTGCTCTACCTAGTCAACAAAACCTGCAACACAGGGAGAATCACTAGATGGTTACTCTTGTTGCTCGAGTTTGATTTTCAAATAGTGGTACGCAAAGGCAAACAACATTATATGGCGGATCATGTATCAAGAATCAAATGGACACAGAAGGATCCCCAACCTGATGATGAGTTATCAAATGCTGCTTTATTTTACGTGGATGTTGTACCCGATTGGGCCGCAGACATAGTTGAGTATTTGATGAACGGCCAACCAGATTGGTCGCTATCCAAGGCGCAACAATAAAAACTTGTACTTAAAGCTCGTCCATATCAGCTGATTGTCGGCCAACTATATCGAAGAGGGGTGGATAATATCGTTCGTCGTTGTATCTTGCCCCATGAGACAAGTCAGATCATGTCTCTCTCGCATGAAGCAATGGGAGGTGGACACTTTGTAGTAGATATAACATTATGCAAGATTCTACAATCTGGCTGTTGGTGGCCAACAATGCACAAGGATACTGAGCTATATATCAAGCAATGTGATGTATGTCACAGAGCGCGTAGACCAACGAAGGCAAATTATGAGCTGTTACATCCTATATTGGCTCAAGCGCCATTTGAGAAGTGGAGACTTGATTACATCGGCCCTATTCACCCAGCTGCTCGCAGTACCCAAGCCCGATATATTATCATGGCTACAGATTATCTCACAAAGTGGGTTGAAGCCAAAGCAGTGCGCGTAGCAGATGCTAGGTCCACCGCGAAGTTCCTTTACGAAAATATCATTGTACACTTCGGATGCCCAGTGGAGATAGTTGGTGATCTGGGAACTCACTTTGTCAACGAGACCATCAAGGTCTTATTAGAAGAGTTCTTTGTGATCCATCGTTTCAGCTTGCCTTACTACCCAAGAGGCAATGGCCAAGCCGAATCTTCTAATAAGATTCTGTGCGACATTTTGACAAAGACAGTAGAAGCAAGCAAATCAGATTGGGAGCACAAGCTACACGCTGCTCTATGGGCTTTCAGAACTGCATACAAAGGCAGCACTGAACAAACTCCATTCCAACTGGTGTATGGCCAAGATGCAGTCATGCCGGTGGAATTTCTTGTTCCATCTATTCGCATTGCCACAGTGCAACAATTGGATGATACAAGATCGCTCCACCTTCATTATGAAGCGCTACACAAGTTGTGCGAAACACGCTTGTTAGCGGTCCATGCTCTTGCTGTAGAGAAAGCACGTCACAAGGCTTGGCATGATTGTTGTCTTCACAAGAAAGATCTTCAAAAAGGAGATTTGGTCCTCATGTACAAGACAAAGGCGATCAAAGGAAAGCTAGTGTTCACTAGTGAAGGCCCTTATCGCATCACCGACATCCTATTGCAAGGGGCAATGACTTTAGAAACAATGGATGGGACACCGTTTGCTACGCCCATCAACAATAGCCGGTTACGCAAGTATTGGTCGCCACCAGCCTTTCCAAACACTTCTTGAAGAGTTTAGGATAGGCTCCTCATCATCGAATAAAGCTTCAGGTTTTACGTAAGCGATCCTTATACATGCTTTTCCTGATGCACTCCATCATCCACAATAAATGTGTCGATAGCCTTCTTCCACAACAAGCACCAACAGGTGTCGTGGGACCGTCACTTATTTAGGTGGGGGATACTGTTGGGCACTTAGTGGGTCCCGCCACCAAAGTACTACTGGCTAAGCTTACCAAGTGGGCCCTACCACATTACACTGTACATGTAGAGTAATAAGTGCGAGGGCACTGGTTTCCTACGTGTATAAGCCCAATCCAATGAGCATGCAATTTGGTTTTGTAGAACTTGTAGAATTAGGAATAAGTGACTAGGGACCTAAAATTCTAAAATGACATTAGAGGCCCTAAGTCAAGTTGTTGCTAAAAAAGCTAAAAGGGCCCAAATTAGAACTTACATGAATTATGTGAGTGCCCTTGTGCTTTCTTAAAGGACCATTAGATTCATTTTGTGTTAGTTTAGGAGGCTTGGATTAGGATCCTTGCCATTGTAACTAACCAATAGGAAAAAGTGGCAAGGGCCTTTCCCATCCATAAAAAGGCACCCTTTGTACCATATTTTCATGTTTAATAGGAGGAGGAGATTATGCCCAACTGAGATTCCAACATCCTTGCTTCCTTCTCTCTCTCTCTCTCTCTCTCTCTCTCTCATGTTTTTGCATTTTATATTTGCTTTCCATTTGCTTCTTCTCTCTACTTGCATGTTGTTAATGATTTCTAAGACAGTAGAGAGGATAGGATGTAAGCACCTCCCCCATTGTAATCTATTCTTTCTTCTCATGCTTGTGTTAAAGTAGAGTGGATAGTTAGATGTGGTTGGTTAGGTGTGGTTAGAGTAGGATTTGCAAGCTAGCTTCGTAAGAGAAGCACTATTCCCTTGGGAACGAATCTATGCATGATAGGTGAATCAAGGTTGCTACAGTAGTATAATGTAGGTAGTTAGTTTCTGGATTCTTGTTTCTTGTTGTGTAGTTTAATCTTGATGCTTTTATGTTTTCTAATTTTTTAGAATAGTTTGTTAGATAGATTTGTAGATTGCTCTTTGATTCAGAATGTTAATCTGTACTTGAGCAAGGATTGGTTGCATGGCTTGTAAATGCATGTAGCTGGATTGGACAAAACTGTTTCATCCCACTGACAGGCTGGGAATTCAAATGTTGATTGACAAATAATCTGCCTAGAACAGTTCTAAACAAGTAGACCCAACTGAAAAGAACTAAGTTCTGGAAATGGGCAGAAACACCCGGCTTTCAGTGCGGAAACCACATAATGAAGAAGAGAGATAGAAAAGACCAACCGTGTTCACAGATTCTAGCTATAATCTGTGAACATTTGGCGTCTTTCCCATCGCTACACAGACATTTATAATCATAACACCATTCCGATCTGTGCTGCCAAAGCGTCTTTCTGAAGTCTCACATATGCATCATCGTCACCTTGGTTTCGGCCGACGTACAGTTCCATTCTCAACCGAGGCTTCACGCTCCTTACCTGGCACGACTCACGTCTGGACCGGACCAAGCCTAGTTTCATTCACCATTGAAACACCACGACAACTCTCAATTGAGGCCCTACACAAAAAAATCTTTCCACATCCCGAGTTTGAAATCTCAGCCGATACTTATCAATCAGGAGCATTTCATTGACACCTCGACCGAGCCACTTAGTTGACATCTCGACCAAGAAATCTCAGTTCCATCTCAATCGAGTGTTTTTCGTTTGATCTCGATCGAGGGCATTCCGTTTAGATCTCGACCGAGCGCATTCTATTCAAATCTCGACTGATCGCATTCTGTTCAGATCTCGACCGAGTGCATTCCATTAAGATCTCAACTGAGTACATTTCGTTCCGCTCTCGACCGAGCATTCCTTATAATCTCAACCGAGGACATTTACTCAGTTCTCAACGGAGTAATTCTAGTGAAATATCGACGGGAGACTTTTGTCAAATCTGAATGAGAGACTTTTGTCAAATATCGACTGAAGACTTCTGTCAAATCTTGAACGGAGACTTCTGTCAAATCTCGATCGAAGGCATTCCTTCATATCTCAACCACGTCTTTTCTATCAATTCTCAACTGAGTGTTTGAATTTACAATCCTAATCAAAGTCAACTCTATTATTTGGCTAGGTCCTGGTATTGGCCAATTACCATAGTTCTCACACCAGTTTCTTGCAAAACCCTAACATCAAACATTGTGCCATTTCAACACCCCACATTATTAGACTCTGTCTAATATCCTTGACAAAAAAAAAAAAATCCAAAGTTACAAAAGAGTCCAAGAGGCCTATATACTCAATCTCTAGGTACTCTAGAGTTGCTATGGATCATCCTTACGATCCGAATTCCACAGAGGACTATCCACCAGAGATGGTCTCTCCATCTACCGCACAGGCTCGATTCAATAGATATTCTAGGATGAAGTCCCAAATTCATGAGCCCTCCACTAATCCATTTGAACGATGGGAGCTGAAGTTCCATACGATCGCCCACACTTTCATGCTACAGAATCATCCCACGCACGCACTCACCTAAATGGGGCTTTTGCAAATAATGACCCGCGAAACTATCTCGAACAGTTCACAAAATATTCTAGATTTCTTTTTCAAATTCAAGAATTGTCACCTATCGCAAGCAATTCATGAAAGACAAAATGTCGTGAAAAAACAAGTGTCACGAACAATTCACAAAATACGAAGCGGAGACGAAGAGATGAACTGTCACGAATTATTTGCAAATAGATTTTATTCGAATCTGGAAACAGAGCATCTAATTGAATATCAACCGTCATAAACGGTTAGATATCTATGATTATAGCATTAAAAGACCAAAGACCTGCAAATAAAAGGCCAAAAGACTTGTCCTGTAACAATATAAATACATGTGCACTACTCGTTGTAACTCACTCAATTTGAGACACACCAGTGAGATAAGATAGCAAGAGATGTATGTTGATGAATCAGATTCAGAGTTATAAAAATTTGTTCTTGATCATTAGTATATAGAGCAGATAAAATCACGATTGAAGACATTGATATTAGTTTGATTTATTCAAACTTGTATCGTGTTCTCTACGGAAGAATAATTACTATTTTTCCTATAGTGGTATCAGAGCCTACAGAATTAAAGTTGATACAGTGGTATCTTCGCATCCCTCTCAGCATTCTTCATACATCCATCAGTAAGCCGCTATCTAGAGCTTATTCAGAATTAAAAAACGTTGTTGATCACCAATATTCAAGCTAAGATCACTACAATCTTGGACCCAGAAGGTTCAAACTACTTGATTTGAATATTAAAGACTTCACTCTTGTTGAAGGGCGAAGGTCTATGGCAACGGGTAGAACCAATTGAGGAGAAGCCAGAAGCTAATCCTGGAAAAGAACTTCAAGGAGGAGTTTAAAAATGAAAAAGCTATAGCAATTATTGTGTCTTCTGTGCATAACAATATAATGCTAGATCTTACGTCAATTTCAAACGCAAAGGATTTATGCTAAGAATTGCAAACCAAGAATGAGACTCGATCTCTAATAAGATCATGTTCTTGGAAGACCAATTAACTTACCTACAGTGGGACAACAAAGACCTGAATACATTCGTGCGAAAGATTAAAGATCTGTTTATTTCCTTGCAAAATTTTGGTACAGAAAATACAATTTCTAAGAAAAACAGCTTAGTTATTTTCTTCGAGCCCTACCCAGGTCATTCCACACAACTCGAATCTTATTGGCAAAAGATACGACAATGACACTTCAAAAGGAAATAGACGGAGTTAAGGAGGAAGTAGAAGCTCGTGAACACTATGACAACAATGGTGATTCAGAAAATGCTCTATTTACTCAAAAGAATAAATCTTCTAAGAAGTCTAATTTTAAGAGAGAGTCGTCTAAGAAGAATGAGTCTAAGGCTAATGAACAACAATCTGGAAAACAATAGAAGAATTCTGATGATAAGAAGATCTGCAACAGATGCAGAAGATCAAGTCACACAGAAGAAAAGTATTGGCTAAATCCAAAGATTGAATACATTCATTGTCATAAATGAGGTCATGTAGCAGTAGACTGTTATCAGGATCCCTGAAACAAAAAGAAGTAGAATCGAAGCGAGACTTCAGATTTAAACTATGTCGAAGACAAAGCAGAATGCTCCAAAGTAGCAGAAGACAAGGCAACAAGGAATTTAGTAGCTTATATTAGTACTGATCTATGTTGTTCATCTAATTTAATTCGAGAAGTAGTACTTGATTCGAGAGCCGCCTCACATTTTGTTTCCTCAAAACAAATTTTGTCTAAGTACAAGAAGATATTCGAGATTCATTATAGTTGGAGATGGTTCTAGACACATGGGTGATAGAACTGGTATATTATGGCTAGACACGAATCAGGGAGACAAGAAACTGGAGGAAGTTCTCTATGTCCCTACTCTTGATAAAGATCTTCTATTTGTTGCTAAGATAGTCGATACAGACATGCCAGTGACCTTCACGAAGAACTCTTGTAAACTATTTGAGGAAGATTCTGATAACCTGGCTGCTAAAGGCAACAGAGAAGAAAATTTATATCACCTGAACATTCAAACAAGAATTGAACAAGTTAATCAAACTCAAGAATCAGCCAATGTACTGTGGCATGAAAGGCTATGTCATATGAACATGGAATCCTTGTACCAAGCCAATAAAAGTCAGAGAATTCAAGGAGTCGAAATCAAAAATAGAGATATTCGAACTACCTACGAATTCTGTCTTAAAGGCAAAATGACTAGAACACCTTTCAGTAAGGATGTTTATAAAGCAACTAAGGTACTTGAAATTGTGCATTCAGATATTTGTGGACCATTCGGACTATTGTCGTTGGGTGATACAAAGTACTTCATAACGTTTATTGATGACTTCAGCAAGTTCACTGTAGTATAGTTTATTCGAACCAAATCTGAAGCTTTCGAAAAATTCGTTGAGTATACGAATTGGGCTGAAAAGTAGACAAGCAATAAGCTGAAGCAAATTTGCACAGATCGTGGAGGTGAGTATATTTTCAACGAATTCAAATTGTACTGATCAAGGTATTATGCACATGAAGACTACATTTCACACACCTCAGCACAATGGAATAGCTGAACGAAGGAATTGTACACTAATGGTAGCTGCAAGGTGTATGATGGCTCATGCGAAAGCACCAAAACAGTTGTAGACAGAAGCAGTGGCTGCATCAAATTATCTTCAGAATCGTATTCTGAAATCTCGAATATCGGATAAAACTCCTCATGAGATATGGTGGAAGTCGAAGCCAAATCTTGCACATGTTTGAACATTTGGATGCGTAGTGTATATGCACATATCAGACAAGCTGAGAAAAAAACTGTAGTGGGTTTCTTTCCTTGCCTATCCTCAACCCAAGATCTAATCAATCTAGCCTCGAGGAGATGAAGTTAGTTGTCACGCGTAGATTCGTTCCCATGAGAGTGATAGCACAATTCAGATTTCAGCATGAATGGAAGATTTACATCTAACTCTACCATCCATTAACCCTAAGCATTAACACTATTCCATTAACACTAGATCCACAATGAAGATAGCTTACTCTTTCTCTCTCTCCCTTTCTCTCTCATAAAAAGTATAAAAACATGCAATCCCAATAACAATCAGATCCAAGAATTAGCAAACACAATAAAAACATAAGAGATGGAGGAAAAGTGATAGAGAGTAAGGACATTCATAAATCCATTTCACAAGAGAACCAATCTGCTTTATTGAAATGAAGATATGTACATGTGTGGGAAACTCGAGTTGGTCTTTTTTTATAATAGAGAGGAGGACCCTGGCCTCTGAATCCTATTGGTCCATTTCTGCCTCCCTAATTATTCAAATTTAAAAAAGAGTGAGAACCATCAAAATTGGAGGGAAACTCAACTTTATTCACTAACATTTAGGCCTTGTGACATTAAAAGTCTCGCAAAAAGGCCTAAAGTCCTTTTATTGACTTGTAAATAATTCAAATACCTATTTGATCATCGGGTTGGACTTACAGATGCAGGGTGCCAAATCCCTCTCACTTATTAGCTAGGGTTAGGGTTGCCTCAGGATCCTCAAACCCTCCAATAGTATCCCCTACTAAAACTGGTGGCGGTTTCACGATACCTGCGAGATGCAGTTATTGTGGGCCTTCACGTCAAATCTTTATTAAATGATAGTGCACCTTCTCCATGAAATCGAGTCGGACAGTGTTGAAATCTAAATTGTGCAACAAAAAACAACTGTGGGCTCTGGTAATCCACTTTGAAGTTGTCCAGGATGTGAATTGAGATTCCCAAGAGCCTCCCATCATTGCGACACGGAAATACAGTCTAGCCACCGGTAGCTGATCCTTAATGCTCTCTGAGGCCATTGGCTTATTTGGATCAAATGTCAAAGGAGGAAGACAATCATCCCATCACGTTACCACGGATGCCAACAACATCAAGTCTTTTGCAAAAAGCGTTGATTGCCTCACTGTCGGATTGGGAGAGTGAATATACTCCCGCTAGTACGCTTGTAGTGCCTGGTGGAAATCCACTAAAATTTTCCAACTGTAAGGTTGGTGGATGATTGGCCAGTTTGGCGTATGGATAGTAATTTTGTCCATGGCCAATTCCAAATCCTTCCACTTATTCCTGCGCGACATTTGTACGTGATATGGATTTACGTGCAATTGGCGAGGGCTGGCCACATAACTCCTGATGGATTCTGGAGTTTTCTCAAAAATTGTAGCTCTCCAAGCTGGCTGCTCTCCCAATGCAGGTATTTTATCCAATTCTTTGTCGGCCTCTATTTCAGAGGTCTTAAACTTGAGGACCCAACCACCATGCGACGACTCATGAGGATGTTGCGCTCAAAAACTCTAGATCTGGTCCTCGATGTTGATTGGTCTTCTAAACAATGGTGTGGTCCTTGATGAAGATGGACCTAGTTGCACTGCCTATGAAATTGGCGGTTCTTCTTCAACTTCAGGGGCTCCACCCTGGTCCATGCCCAAATCCAACCCTATATCCATAGGTGCATCAGCTTGGTGCAGAGGGGAGAATTGCGGAATGACCGGAACTAAAATCTGAGGCCCAACTTGCAATACCTGAGCGACTGATTATTTTAGCCTTTGTCAACTCAGTTGAAGCTATACCTTTGAATCTGTCAAAGCGGCCTTGGAAGCCTTGAAGAGCCACTTTATAGGTTTCAACCTTTTTAAACAAATATGTGATTTCCATCGGAGTTACCGGATGATCAGGTATTTGTGGCAACAGAGACGCATCACGCTCAAGGGTGATCGCATCCATTTCACCTTGGAGATGTGTGCGATCTTGTTCAGCCATCTACAGTTGATCCTGGAGCAACTGCACTTGTTGCTTTGCATCATGCATGACCCTGTCCACTTGATCTTGGGCCGTTGTGAGGGCATTCTGTAGGGAACTGACATAATCCTCAAAGCGATCAGCCAATTGTTGTGCCATCTTCTCAGCTTCAGATTGCTTGGCGATCTTCAACTCTTTGTCCAGTTGAATAACTTTCTAACAAATGAGAGTATTCTTAGATCTCATATTTGAGATGCGCTGCTCCATTTCTTTTTTCTTATCTAGCATAGACTAGATCACTTGCGCAAGGCTTGAGACCAAACCAAGAGCATCACTTGAATCTACTATTGTGGAGGTGGTAGCAACAGAAGGACCTGGTGGTACTATCCCTGGTTGGCATGGAGCAAGTGCCCGTAACTCTTCTTCTTTAAAGAAGTTTTCTTCTTCATAGCCCTCAGGCACTGTGGCGTCGAACTACTTTGGTGATTTGACAGCTTGCCCGACCCGAATTGTGGCTGGTGTGGCTTCAACTTGAGGTTGTTGGTTGATCTGAAAAGAGTCATCAAAACCAGTAGGAGTATCATGGAACTGTTTGAGTCCTCTTCCAGAAGATTGGAGTTCAAAGGGTGCAGGGCTCTAGGGCATTACAAAAACTTTTGATGCCCCAAGGGGGTCGAAATCATCGAACATGTCTATGAAATACTGGGTGTTTGGGGAAACAGCCTCTTGTGTGGAGGTGAGGCGGCCTGGGCAGTTGTGATGGGAATGGTAGCCCCAATGGTCACAGACTGTCCATGAGAAGAAGCAGAGACGAGGAAAGCATCAGAGACGGGGAGAATAGGTAGTTTAGTGCGAATAGCAGCAGGGGGAAAGAAGCGCAGCTGAAGATGTTTGCCTAGTACGATGTTGTGACGCGGAAGGTGAGTTAGAAATGACAATCTCGTTGCGTGGACGACGTCGACTTTGTGAGCTAGATGCTTGATGAGATGACTCGGCCAGTGCTTCTTCATAGATAGAAAGCACAGAATCCATACAAAAACCATGGATTTTATTTTCAAGATGAGAGGCTGCTAGGAATGACAACAAAGGGCCAACAATAAATTGTTGTTTGGTGTTGCCCTTAATGGCTCGTTTGAGCTCTCCAAAAATGGTCTTGAACCAGTTATATGGTTTCAGAGGAGCCTTGGCTATCTCGGCATGAGATTCAACTATCCTATGCAAAATTTGAGAAGTAATTCAATCTTTCCTGAGGTTTCCAACCATCATGAAATTGTTAAGGAGCTGTGCAGCGGCTTGAATGGCCAGATCAATAATGGCTTCTAGAAGGCAGTCGTCATTAGTCCAATGCAAATCATTGGTAATGTCAATATAAGGCTTAATAGCCTATTTGGCTTGCTTATGGTCTGGTGAGGCTTGGGTACCAGATGTTATCCCTATGGCAGCAAGGGCGGCCTCAGTCACGCGCACCTTGTGTGTGGCTCCTTGGAAAGTAATGTAAAACTTGGATTTCTCCTCCTTCCAAGTACTGAAGGCAAGAGTGATAAAATCCATGTTGATTCTTCTGGAGAAAAGGCTCTCTCATGAATACCCATTGTAGTAAGCAGAGGCTCCACAAGGGCCATCCACTGAGTGACCATGCTTGTGCTAGGAAGGATCATGATATTCGTTGCAGATGGGACATCACGATGGATAGTGTAACGCGGCGACTGAGACGTATTTCTGGAAGACATGATGGAAAAGGACAGAAACTGAAAGTAATAGACGTGAGTGTATATCAAAAAATAATACAGAAAGTTTTGAAGGCTTTGGTCGTTGGAAAAATTGACAAGATCTTCGCTAGCACAAGTGAGGAATGAACAAATTCAGCCAACTTATAGGTGAATTTGGAGGGTCCATTACACAGAATAATAGTTTGGCTGATCAGTTCTGAACAAAAATTTACAGTCTTGTTCAGTACTGTGAAAATAGGCTATAAAAATTTCGGCGAAGGTTTTTGAGGTTCTGAAGCCATTCGGTGAAAATTTTCCAAGTATGGCGAAGGATGAACCTTCGCCCAAGAGGGTCCTTCGCACAAGTACTGTCATAAATGCAACTTTCAGGCTCTGAACCTATAGCCAACCTAATTTTGACATTTTAAGATCATCTAGCATGTCAACAAAGGTTTCTGAGGAGAGTAAGGTGCTCGGCGAAGGTTCCCAAAATGGCATATTGCTGATCATTCGCCTAACTCAAAAACATGTACTTTTTTTAGAAAAGAACCTTCGCCCAAGTCAGTATAGATATATTTGAAGTGGATGTACAATCTAAAAGTTCAGCAAAGGTTTCCAATACTGTATAGGAAACATATGACCAAAACAATGATTTTATATGTCATTTTCCATCAAAAATTATTTTTTTGAAAATACTTTCCTTCCTCTTTTTCCATTTAGATGATTTTTCTGACTTTTGCTCATCAGTCTTTTCTCATTTTTTTTTTTACTGTCTTTTCCAAACAAAGTTACCAATTAAATAGTGAAAACAAAAAATTGAAAACAAATAAAAATAAAAATCATTTGGACCATGCTTGTTGAACTGGAAGAACAGGCTGCCAAAACTTGCGTAATCTGCTGCCATTCACAAGAGTATCAAACCGTTTTTCGTCCAAGTACTCAAGAATCATTGTTCCATAGTTCAGGATTTTCTTCATTTTATACGGGCCTTCATCGGTAAACTTCATTTTTTCCTTGATCAGTTTGGTTTTGTACATCAGTGCGAGATCTCCTGGTTTCAGATCTTTTTGTGTAATCGACGATCGTGCCATGTCTTACGGTGGGCTTTCTTTGTTGCTAACACATGAACTGCCATCAATCTTGTTTCACACAATTTGTGCAATGCTTCATGACGTATTTGTAAAGACTTATCATTATTTAACCGCTCTGTTACTGCTATGCATAAAGATGGTATTAAAAATTCAATTGACATGACAACATCTTGACCATAAATCACTTGAAAGGGTGTTTGATTTGTACTAGTTTTGTAAGCGGTTCTGAATGCCCATAATGCTGCATGTAGTTTATGTTCCCAATCAGGTCGACTTGATTCAACTGTTTTCATCATAATAGTGCAGAGAATCTTATTGGAAGATTCAGCTTGGCCATTCCCTCTAGGATAATAAGGAGTACTAAATCTGTGTGTAACAAAAAAATCTTCTAGTAAACACTTTATCATTTGATTAACACAGTATATACCCCGGTCACTGACAATCTTTATCGAACATCCAAATCTGACAATAATATTTTCATAGCAAAACTTGGTCATAGATTTCACATTAGCAACTTTGACAGCTTTGGCTTCAACCCACTTGGTCATATAATCAGTTGCTACGATAATGTATCGGGCCTGAGATCCTCGCTCGGCAGGATGAATAAGACCAACATAATCCAGTCCCCATTTTTTAAATGGTGCTTGTGATAAAACTGAATGTAAGGGTTAATAGTTCTGTCTAGTAGGTCGTCGTGCTCCTGGCAAACATCACATGTCTGAATATAATTTTCTATGTCCTTATGAAGTGTAGCCACCAACAACCTGATTGCAAAAGTTTGTGAACAATAATATATGTAGAGAAGTGTCCTCCGCCCATGTCATCATGTGAGAACGTGATTAAATCTGGTATTTCATGTGGTAAAACACATCTACATAGAATATTGTTTGATCCACGACGAACTGTATTTCTCTCACACCAATGCACTGTGTGGGTCTGTCGCACAATGCTTGAAAAATCAAAAGATCAATAGATAATATTGTAGCTGTTATGCACATATTAATCTGTATGATTGTATGATCTCGAATGTATTTGTCTGTTACAATTCATGTATCTGATTTACTTGTTCATTCAATTCCGCACTTTGGTTTGATATTGTTGAATGCTATATTAATCTGTTAACGTAGATCAGCAGTGTCTATCTACACTCTAAAGGATTTTAGGAATGATATAGCCGGCAGTGACCAACAATCATATCTGAATTCCTGATGAACTGATTTTGTTCGCGAATGTTTTTGTTTCATGTTTTTACTTCACGATCACTTGGCTATTAGCGTAAATCAATTTCAGACTCACTTAAGTTTCGTTTCGTTTCGCTTTGTTTTGTCTTGTTTCGTCTCGTCTCGTCTCGTTACAGAGTTTGATTGATCTTTTTTGTGAATTCTTCTCTTTCGTCTAATTTTGATTCATTTCGTTTCATTTCGCAATCTCTATGCTTCTAGCATGAATTAATGTCAGAGCTCGTTTAAATTTTGCTTCACTTGGTTTTGTTTTATTTTTGTCTAGATTTCGTCTCGTATCATTTCGTTCTGTTATAGGTCCTGATTGATCCAACACAAATTATTCTTGAACAGAAATAATTCGAGTTTCGCGAAACTGTTCGTGAATTGATCGAGACCTATTATCAATTTGTCACCAGAGTTTTAGCTAGAATTTGCATTTTCTAAGTGTATTTTTCACATCAGTGGTATCAAAGCCAACTTTGTCATAGTCTAACATAGCCGAAAGGCTATCTGATCAAAGGGGCTAAGCATTCAAACAAATAACCATTAATAAGTGAAAAATACAAATTTAGGAGCAATGGCTTCAATCAGCAGCATACAATCCAAGATCTATACATTTCTGGATTCATCAAGATCTAACTTTCTAGCATAGTGGCTAAAAAGGCCAAAAACTAGTTTTCTAGACATATGACACATGGCATCAATCTATTGATTGCATGAGCCACATCCTTTGGTTAGGTCTCCTATCACATGTGTAGAGGACAGCTCACATGTGTGGAATAAGCTGAAGTAGGCGAATTTTGACTTCTAGAAGATTTCCAAGTAGATCTCCATATAGAAGGAAAATGGACCAAAAGTGCTCAAAATAGAAGGTTTTGTCCAAGTGCCAGTTTTGCATGATGAATCATCATATGACAAAGCACCTTCACACATGTGGGATCAGAGGGATGATCAGTACCACGAGCTCCCACTTATTGTATATATAGAGCCAGATTTGGCCCTAATCATTGTGAGACACCAATCTTGGTTTTGGAAGCAATTTTGAGTGATTATCTCCATTTGTCTACATTTGTTTTGATTGTTTTGAGGTTCTATCAATGTGTACTTCATTTTCAGGTTGGAGTCCGTACTCAGACAATGTTTCACACGTGTGAAAGCTGTCAAAATATTGAAAAATCTATCTAATGTTGTGAGTATGGGTCCTAAAAATTCCAAAGATGAATTGAGCTCTTTTGGCTTAGTAAAGACCCATCTTAGAGTAAAATATTCAAGGTAGGTAGAAGTAGAAAGTCGAGCTACCATAGGAATTGCCATTTGTACTTTAAATGCCACAATTAATGCATGAAAAGACTATGTGGCACAATTAGACATAGTGAGGTGGCTTGGATAAGTCTAGATAGCTTGAGAGGTGGATCCACAACTCCAATTCAACTCGAAGTAGGAGGAGAGTCCATGGATCTATATATATGTGATGTACTCTCATTGAGAAAATGATGAAATTTGTGTGTAATGCAAATTTGGAGACAAGCTCTTTGTGCTCTCTCTCTCTCCACGAGTTTTGTACTTTCTATTTTCTCTCTTTAGCCGAGTAGAGGCATTTATTATGCTTAGTCTTATGTTTTGTTGACAAATCTTACTTGTAACACAATAATATTGCTTGTATGATCAGCTTTCCTATTGACAACCAATGCTAGTCTGATCCTTATGGTATTATTGGGCTTAGGAGATCAAAAATACATGTGTAGGGTGTCCCACACGTGTGAATTCAGCATGGTATCAGAGGCTACCTAAGTTTTACAAGCAAATCTAATAAAAAAATTTGCAAATCTGATCAGATTTCAAGCTAGGAATTGTCTAGATTCTACTTTCTAGCTAGTTTGCAGTTTTCTAGTGATTTAGAGCTTCAAACCACATTGAATGGGCCAGATCAGGTACTGTACGAAATTTCAGGTGCTAGCACGTGTGAAATCTGCCCATTTTCATATTGGTGGTTCTCTCTCACCTTAGATCCAATTTTTTTCCAAATTAGCCCACTAGAAAGCTAGAAATGTGTAGAATCTTATGCAATTTAAATCATGACAGTTGGATAAGCCAATCAGAAGTTATAAGCTTTTGAAGAGTTGTAGGAAGGGTGCCTAGACCTGTGGCAAATCGTGTGTACATGTCATTTATTGCTTGAATGATCACAAAATTATCCAGAAGCTGCACAATCTCATCTATATGTGATTTAGACAAAATTCATAGCTTATAGGAAAATTGTTTCGTACATATTGTATTTGAGTCAATTTGACATTCTTGAAATATTTCACACGTGTGAAATTCAGAGAACCATAACTTTTGCCATACTTCATCTTTTTTGATGATTCAAACCTTGTTCTAGAGAGATTGTCAAGCTAGTGAGATCTATCTCACAGTTCTTTGCTTAGTCTTACATAGGATTTGGTTTTGTACCCTTGATTGGTTCCTATAGTGAGAAGATAAGCAATTCTTTCATCCATCTTTGTTGATTTCCATCATTCTTTATGACAATGGGTGTCTTTTTATTAGAAGCAAGTGAAAGATTGTCAACCTCCAATTACACAATTTGGAAGGTTAGAATGGCATGTCTTAATACTATAAGATGTGATGGATATTGTACTTGGCATTGAAGAAGAACCACAAATTCCTCAAGAAATTCCAAAGTACAAAAAGAGAGCTAGGATGGCTCTGCATTATATTAAGATGAATGTCTCAAATGACATCTTAAGAGAAATTGGTGCTTGTACTAATGCCAAAGATGTTTGGGATACTCTCAAGTCTATCTATGAGGCAAAGAATACATCTAGATTTCTAACACTAAGAAACAAAATTTTTCAAAGTGTACAGAGAAGTGATGAATGTGCTTCAGATTATGTAATGAGAGTTAAAGACCTTCATAGAGAATTGTCATCCATGAACCAAAATGAACTTGTTCAAGTCATACTTAATGGGTTAAAGGAGGAATATGACAACCTTGTTCAAAGTTATGCCATTAAGGAGGAGCTACCAAGTTTGGAAGCACTCCAAAGTGTGCTCATTTATGAAGAATCAAGACAAGAGTATAAACTCTTGAAAATGGAGAGACTGTCTCTCAACATTGATGGTAAAGCTCTCTTTACCAAAGACAAGCGGAAGACAAGAAGTAAGAATCAACACCAATTCTCTTCAAGCAAAGACAATCTTATTTCCAAGGAGAAAGAAGAAGAGGATGAGTCCTCTCAAGCTTCCACATCCAAGAAGAAGAAGAAAAACATCAAGTGTTTCTTTTGTGGCAAGAAGGGACATTATGCCACCAATAACTTCAAGAAGAAGAGTCAATTCAAGCAAGCCAACATTTCTAATGAAGAAAAGGAAGATGCTCATGCAAGTGATGGAGAGAGATCTCTTATGGTCTCAAGTTTTTCTTCATCACCTTTCAAGAAGGATGGTTCGTGGTATATCGACAGTGGAGCTTCCTCACATATGTGTAGCTCCAAACATTCCTTTTCATAGAAGTCCATCTACACAGCAAGTGATCATGAGTGTGCTATTGAAGACATAGGAACCATTCCCTTAAAGCTTTCTTCATTAAACGTTCTTTCTTTGTCTAATGTACTTTTTGTTCCCAAGTTAACAAAAAATCTTATTAGTGTTGGGCAATTGTTTGATAGTAGACTAGATGTGAATTTCAATGTTGATACATGTACAATCAAGAAGCATGATGAGATCCTTGCATTTGGGTCTAGATATGGTGGAATCTACAAGCTTGATCCCAAAGAGTATGCTAACTCCTGTGATAGTGCTTTCGCTTCTCATATGTCTTTGGAGGAACTATGGCATCAAAGGTTGGGGCATCCTAGCTATAATTCTATGGTGTCCATGGTCAAGAAAGCCAAAGCTATTGGCTTGCCTAATCTTTTCTCCAAGAACTTCAAGCCATGTGAGGCTTGTGCCATACCTAAGTCTCATAAGAAGCCTTTTTCAAAGTCATCCATCAAGACTACACATCCATTGGAGCTCATACACTCGGATGTGCACTTCTCATCTTCAAAGAGCAAGGGTGGTGCTACTTGCTTTGTAACTTTCATTGATGATTTCACAAAATTCACTTGGGTTTATCTTCTAGCTTCAAAGTCTATGGTGTTTGACAATTTCCTAAAGTTCAAAGCTCTAGTTGAAAAACAATCTTCATACGAAATCAAGATTCTTAGAAGTGATGGAGGTGGTGAGTACACTTCCAATAAATTTCATGATTATTGTGAGCTTGAAGGCATTAAAAGGGAGTTTTATTGTGCATATACACCATCTCAAAATGGGGTGGCTAAAAGAAAGAATAGAACACTGTGTGAATGTGCCAAAACCATTAGAATTGAGGCATCCTTGCCAAAAAAATTTTGGGGTGAGGCTATCAATTGTTCAAACTATCTTTGCAATATACTCCCTCATGTTGCACTTGGAGGAAAGTCACCATATAAAGCACTTTATTTGAAGAAATTTAACATTGAACACCTTAGAGTATTTGGATGCATATGCTTTGTCCATATTCCCTTGGAAACGAGAAAGAAGGATGATCCTTGTGCAAGCAAAGGAGTAATGGTTGTATATTCATCCAACAAGAAAGCCTATCGAATCTACATGCTCTCTACCTCTAAAGTAATTGATAGTAGAGATGTAGTTTTTCATGAAGAAAAAAAGTCCAATCTTGTAGGGGCTGAGATCAAGCAACCTCAAAATCTATCACAATCAACATATGGAGTAGTCAAGATTTGAAGATGTAAGTCCTCGGATTTTCACTCCTAGAAGATCCATGAGGGAGAGATCTGAGCCCAAGATTATGATGACAAAGGAAAACAAGTGGATCTTGATTCCACTTATGCTTATTTTGTTTCTCATGAGGAGCCAAAAGATGTTCAAGAAGCCCTCAATACCAAGGAGTGGTATGAGGCCATGAAGATTGAATATGATGCCTTGATCACCAACCACACATGGGAGCTAGTGGATCCACCACCTAACATGCATATCATTGGATGCAAGTGGGTGTTCAAGATCAAGTATAATCATGATGGCTCCATCAACAAGTACAAGGCAAGAATATGTGCTAAAGGATTTGCACAAATATATGGCCTTGACTATGAAGAAACCTTTGCTCCTGTATCAAAGATGGTGACAATAAGAATCATAATCTTTCTTGTCTTATTTTTAAGTGAAAACTGTTTCAACTTGATGTCTCCAACACTTTTTTGAATGGCTATCTTGAGGAGGAGATATACATGGATCAACCTCAAGGATTTATCAAGGATAAATCTAAGGTGTGTTTGATATTTAGAAGTCTTTATGGCTTAAAACAAGCACCTAGATCATGGTATTCAAAACTCAACAACTTTTTACTTTTATTAGGATTTGCGTTTAATGACTATGATCCTTCTATGTACTTAAAGTTTGATGGTAGTAATATTTTCTAATCTATGTAGATGACACTATTCTTAGTGGAAGTTGTTTGATGCTAGTTCAAGAAACTAAAGATGCATTAGGAAAAGAATTTAAAATGCAAGATCTAGGAGAGATCCATTACATTTTAGGCCTTCAGATTGATTTTCATGAAGAGTATGCTTTTATTTGTCAATCTAGATATGTCTTTTCTATGTTGATAAAATTCAATATGAAAAATTGTAAAGGCATAGATACTCCCATGGAGCAACATGTAAAAGATCCTATTAAAGGTGATGAAAGATCCTTCGAGGACATCACACTTTATAGGAGTCTTATAGGCTCTTTAATTTGGCTTACTATCACTAGACCCGATTTGAGCTATTGTGTGCACAAATTGAGTCAATTTATGCAAGATCCCAAGATCCAACATTGGAAGATGGCCAAGAGAGTTCTAAGATATGTATCTTCTACTCAAGATTATGGTTTATTTTACAAGAATGAAGATCTAACCATTGTTGGCTATTCAGATTTTGATTTTGCAAGTGATAAAATGGATCGGAAGCCCATTAATGCATGTACTAGGCAATCTTGTGTCTTGGCTTTCAAAGAAGCAAGATACCATATCTCTATCATCTTGTGAGGCCGAGTACAAAGTGCAAAAAAGGTATAAAAAAGGACCAAGAGTGGATCCTAATCTGATCCTCAAGAGGGATTGGCTGTCAGATTACTTGATCTATCAATCTACTTCAGATTAAGATCAATCTAGATCAATTCTAGATACAAAATCCTAACAAGAACAATCATTAGTTGAAGGTAAGTGTACTTTATGGTTTCACACGTGTGAAACATTGTCTGAGTACGGAATCCAATGTGAAAATCAAGTACACATTGATAGAACCTCAAAACAATCAAAACAAATGTAGAGAAATGGAGAAAATCAATCAAAATTGCTTCCAAAACCAAGATTGGTGTCTCACATTGATTATGGTCAAATGTGGCTCTATATATACAATAAGTGAGAGCTCGTGGTACTGATAATCCCTTTGATCTCACATGTGTAAAGGTGCTTTGTCATATGATGATTCATCATGCAAAACTGACACTTGGACAAAACCTTCTATTTTGATCACTTTTGGTCCATTTTCCTTCTATATGGAGATCTAATTGAAAATATTGTAGAAGTCAAAATTCGTCTACTTCAGCTTATTCCACACATGGGATGTGACACCTAACCAAAGGATGTGGCTCATGCAATCAATAGATTGATGTCATGTGTCATATGTGTAGGAAAACTAGTTTTTGGCCTTTTTAGCCACTAGAACTTGAATTGAATTATATGTCCAACCTATATGATTATGGTACATGACAAGTACACTATTTTCACACGTGGGAATAGGCTCCACACATGTGTAATCATCCTATATACATGATTTTTGGCCTCTACCAAACTTATTTTTGCATTTTCTCACACAAAGCACTCACTACATCAACTAAAGAGGTGCTTTGGATCAAGAGGTTAATCATGGAGCTAAATTGCATCAAAGAGGATGATCTTCCCTTGATCAAATGTGACAACATATCGGCACAAGCTCTTGAAAACAATGCAAGAAGCAAGCATATAGAAGTGGCACACCATTTTGTAAGGGAAAAGCTCGTTGGAGGTAAAATCAACTTAGAACATGTCGACACATCTTCGTGTATTGTTGATCTTCTCACAAAGCCACTTTGCAAAAGTGCCTTCTCAAAGCATAGGTCTAATCTTGGTCTTATCTCAAGATCAATGCTTGATCCACATTACATAGATTTTTAGGAGGAGTGTCAAAATATTGAAAATCTATCTAATGTTGTGAGTATGGGTCCTAAAAATGCCAAAGATGAAACTATTCAAGGTAGGTAGAAGTAGAAACTCGACCTACCATAGGAATTGCCGTTTGTACTTTAAATGCCACATTTAATGCATGAAAAGACTATGTGGCACAATTAGACATAGTGAGGTGGCTTGGATAAGTCTAGATAGCTTGAGAGGTGGATCCACAACTCCAATTCAATTCGAAGTAGGAGGAGAGTCCATGGATCTATATATATGTGATGTACTCTCATTGAGAAAATGATGAAATTTGTGTGTAATGCAAATTTGGAGACAAGCTCTTTGTGCTCTCTTTCTCTCTCCAGGAGTTTTGTACTTTCTATTTTCTCTCTCTAGCCGAGTAGAGACATTTATGATGCTTAGTCTTATGTTTTGTTGACAGATCTTGCTTGTAACACAATAATATTGCTTGTATGATCAGCTTTCCTATTGACAACCAATGCTAGTCTGATCTTTATGGTCTTATTGAGCTTAGGAGATAAAAAATACACGTGTAGAGTGTCCCACACATGTGAATTCAGCAAAACCAGAAAGTACACTTACCTTCAATTAATGATTGTTCTTGTTAGGATCTTGTGTCTAGAATTGATCCAGATTGGTCTTAATCTGAAGTAGATTGATAGATCAAGTAATTTGACAACCAATCCCACTTGAGGATCAGATTAGGATCCACTCTTGGTCCTTTTTGTACTTTTTGCACACTTCCTTGTAAAGCCTCAAGTATTCTCAGTGAAAACATCTGACTCGTTGAATAACGATCATCTTTAGCCTATAATCCTGATCGATATTATGATCCCAAGCAAGGAGCTTGGCTTCCTCAACGATGAACTAAGCAAAAACTATAGGACTAACTTGTCTAAATGACTGTACATGCGAAAACTCAATGGAGAGCTCCTTTCTGGCTTGCAAACTATGGATTCTGTCCAAAACAAAACATAATAGGTATCTATTGTCAAAATATTAGAAAAATCTATCTAATGTTACGAGCAGGGGTCTTAAAAATGCCAAAGATGAATTAAGCTCTTTTGGCTTAGTAAAGACCCATCTTAGAATAAAATATTCAAGGTAGGTAGAAGTAGAAACTCGAGCTACCATAGGAATTGCCATTTGTACTTTATATGCCACATTTAATGCATGAAAAGACTAGGTGGCACAATTAGACATAGTGAGGTGGCTTGAATAAGTCTAGATAGCTTGAGAGGTGGATTCACAACTCCATTTCAACTCGAAGTAGGAGGAGAGTCCATGGATCTATATACATGTTATGTACTCTCACTGAGAAAATGATGAAATTTGTGTGTAATGCAAATTTGGAGACAAGCTCTTTGTGCCTTCTCTCTCTACACGAGTTTTGTACTTTCTATTTTCTCTCTCTAGTCGAGTTGAGGCATTTATGATGCTTAGTCTTATGTTTTATTGACAGATCTTGCTTGTAACACAATAATATTTCTTGTATGAACAGCTTTCCTATTGACAACCAATGCTAGTATGATCTTTATGGTATTATTGGGCTTAGGAGATCAAAAATACATCTGTAGGACGTCCCACACGTGTGAAATCAGCTTGGTATCAGAGCCTACCTAAGTTTTACAAGCAAATCTAATCAAAAAGTTTGCAGATTTGATCAGATTTCAAGCTAGGAATTGTCTAGATTCTACTTTCTAGCTAGTTTGCAGTTTTCTGGTGATTTAGAGCTTCAAACCACTTTGAATGGTCCAGATCAGGTACTGTATGGAATTTTTGGTGCTGGCACATGTAAAATCTACCCATTTTCAGTTTGGTGATTCTCTCTCACCTTAGATCCAAATTTCATGCAATTTAGCCCACTAAAAATCTAGAAATGGTAGAATCTGATGCCATTTGAATCATGACAGTTGAATAAGCCAATCAGAAGTTATAAGCTTTTGAAGAGTCGTAAGTAGGGCGTCTAGACTTGTGACAAATCATGTGTACATGTCATTTATTGCCTGAATGATCACAAAAATCATCCAGAAGTTGACCAATCTCATCTATATGTGATTTAGACAAAATAGAACCATAACTTTTGTCATACTTCATCTTTTTTGATGATTCAAATCTTGTTTTAGAGAGATTGTCAAGCTAGTGAGATCTATCTCACAGCTTTTTGTTTAGTCTTACATAGGATCTGGTTTTGTACCCTTGATTGGTTCCTATAGTGAGAAGATAAGCAGTTCTTTCATCCATCTTTTTTTATTTCCATGATTCTTTATGACTTCAATGGGTGTCTTTCTATGTTGGAGGGTTTGCGGATCCCAAGGCAACTCTAACCCTAGTTAATAAGTGAGAGGGATTTGGCAGCCTACGTGTGTAAGTCCAACCCAATGATCACATGTTATTTGATTAATTAGAATGTTAATAAAAGGACTTTAGATGGTTCTCACACTTTTTTAAATTTGAATAAAAAGAATGGCAAGAATGGACCAATAGGATTCAAAGGCCAAGGTCCTCCTCTCTACTATAAAAAAGGACCAACTCGAGTTGTTCCTCATGTTCATTTCCTCATTTTAATAAAGCATATTGCTTTTCTTTAGAAATGGATTGATGAATGTCCTTGCTCTTTCTTTCTTCTCCTCCATTTCTCATGATTTCTTTGGATTTTGCTAATTGTTGGATTTGATCATTATTGAGATTGCTATTTCTTATGGCTTTTGTGAGAGAGAAAGGGAGAGAGAGAAGAGTAAGTTTCTATCATTGTTGTGGATTTAGGGTTAATGGAAGTAGGGTTAATGGATGTAGTGTTAATGTTTAGTGTTAATGGATGTTAGTGTTAGATCCTCCATTCATGTTGAAATCTGAACTATATTATCGCTCTCATGGGAACGAACCTCCGCGTGACAACTAACTGTGTCTCTTTGATGCTAGATTGACTAGATCTTGGATTCAGGTTAGGCAAGGAAAGAAATTCGCTACATTTTTGGCGTCGTTGCTGGAGATCTACGCCAATTTTTCAGTTTGCAGCATGTTTGGTTGATGGTTAGCTTGCATTAGGCATCTTGTCGTGGCATGCTAGGGTTAGCTTTGCATTATGGATGTGATTTGTGAGAGTTATGTCCAAAAACGTTCAAAAAATGAGTGGTGACTGTATTTTTTGTTTTTTAATTTTTTGTCTTTAATTTTTTATCTTTTTTTTATTAAATTTTTACCCTATTTTTTGTTTTCTATAATCAATCTAAATAAGCAGGATCGTAGAGCATTGAAAGCGTTTTTTTTTCATCTTATTTTTTTTAATTCCGTTTCGTATTGAGCAACTTACAAATTTTTGAAATTGACAACAAAATTCTGTAAACTTGTCAAAAACCAGAAACTTCCAGATTCGTTTTTTTTTCTGTCCTGTTTGATTCATTTTTTTCCCTACTTTCTATTCTCTATAATTTTGTCTAAATAAGACATGTAGAGCATGAAAAGGGCTTTCTATCCATATAATTTTTTTTGGATTCCGCTCAGTATTGGGCAAGTTACAAATTTTTGAAGTTAGAAACAAAATTCTGTAAATTTGTCAAAAACCAGAAACTTCCAGATTCGTTTTTTTCTTGTCCTGTTTGATTCATTTTTTGCCCAACCTTCTATTCTCTATAATTCCATCTGAATAGCTAGAGTTGTAGAGCATTGAAAGGGCTTTCTGGAAATATAATTGTTTTCTCATTTCGTTACATATTAAAGAAGTTACAAATTTTTGAAAATGTCAAAAATAAAAAAATTCTGCAGTTACCCTGTCGTTAGCTTCAACAATGTCATTGCTAGCAAGTGCACCTATCTACAAGGATCAACATCAACAAGCATTATCTTGGGATCTTTTTTTGGATGGTGTCGACTACCCATTTGTCAATGCACAAGGTTATCATGAATGGCCACCGGACCCATATGGCTATTCAAGCGTCGAGGTTGGTGTCGTGGGACCGCCACCAGTTTTGGTGGGGATACTGTTGGAGGGTTTGCGGATCCCAAGACAACCCTAACCCTAGTCAATAAGTGAGACAGATTTGGCACTCTGCGTGTGTAAGTCCAACCCAATAATCACATAGTTATTTGATTAATTAGAATGTTAATAAAAGGACTTTAGGCCTTTTTGCGGGACTTTTAATGTCGCAGGGCCTAAATGTCAAGTTAGTGAATAAAGTTGGGTTTCCCTCCAATTTTGATGGTTCCCACACTTTTTTAAATTTGAATAAAAATAAAGACAAGAATGGACCAATAGGATTCAAAGGCCAGGGTCCTCCTCTCTACTATAAAAAAGGACCAACTCGAGTTGTTCCTCATGTTTATTTCCTCATTTCAATAAAGCAGATTGGTTCTCTTTAGAAATGGATTGATGAATGTCCTTGCTCTTCCTTTCTTCTCCTCCATTTCTCATGCTTTCTTTGGATTTTGCTAATTGTTGGATTTGATCATTATTGGAATTGCTATTTCTTATGCTTTTTGTGAGAGAGAAAGGGAGAGATAGAAGAGTAAGTTTCTATCATTGTTGTGGATCTAGGGTTAATGGATGTAGTGTTAATGCTTAGTGTTAATGGATGTTAGTGTTAGATCCTCCATTCATGTTGAAATCTGAACTATATTATCGCTCTCATGGGAACGAACCTCCGCGTGACAACTAACTCCGTCTCTTTGATGCTAGATTGGCTAGATCTTGGATTCAGGTTAGGCAAGGAAAGAAATCCACTACATTCTATTAGAAGCAAGTGAAAGATTGTCAACCTCCAATTACACAATTTGGAAGGTTAGAATGGCATGTCTTAATACTATAAGATGTGATGGATATTGTACTTGGCATTGAAGAAGAACCACAAATTCCTCAAGAAATTCCAAAGTACAAAAAGAGAGCTAGGATGGCTCTGCATTATATTAAGATGAATGTCTCAAATGA
Organism: Diphasiastrum complanatum; assembly: GCA_029204225.1. Taxonomy (NCBI): domain Eukaryota; kingdom Viridiplantae; phylum Streptophyta; class Lycopodiopsida; order Lycopodiales; family Lycopodiaceae; genus Diphasiastrum; species Diphasiastrum complanatum. Next base: position 6,444,969 of record CM055100.1, read on the forward strand.
CATCTTAAGAGAAATTGGTGCTTGTACTAATGCCAAAGATGCTTGAGATACTCTCAAGTCCATCTATGAGGCAAATAATACTTCTAGACTTCTAACACTAAGAAACCAAAATTTTCAAAGTGTACACAGAAGTGATGAATGTGCTTCAAGTTATGTAATGAGAGTTAAAGACCTCCATAGAGAATTGTCATGCATAGGAGACTCCATCAACCAAAATGAACTTGTTCAAGTCATACTTAATGGGTTAAAGGAGGAATATGACAACCTTGTTCAGAGTTATGCCATTAAGGAGGAGCTACCAAGTTTGGAAGCACTCCAAAGTGTGCTCATTTCTGAAGAATCGAGACAAGAGTATAAACTCTTGAAAATGGAAAGACTGTCTCTCAACATTGATGATAAAGCTCTCTTTACCAAAGACAAACAGAAGACAAGAAGTAAGAATTAACACCAATCCTCTTCAAGCAAGAACAATCTTATTTCCAAGGAGAAAGGAGGAGAGGATGAGTCCTCTCAAGCTTCTACATCCAAGAAGAAGAAGAAAAACATCAAGTGTTTCTTTTGTGGCAAGAAGGGGCATTATGCCACCAATTGCTTCAAGAAGAAGAGTCAATTCAGGCAAGCCAACATTTCTAATGAAGAAAAGGAAGATGCTCATGCAAGTGATGGAAAGGGATCTCTTATGGTCTCGAGTTTTTCTTCATTACCTTTCAAGAAGAATGGTTCGTGGTATATCGACAATGGAGCTTCCTCACATATGTGTAGCTCCAAGCATTCTTTTTCATCCATGTCACCTTATGAAGGAGCCAAGAAGTCCATCTACATAGCAAATGATCATGAGTGTGCTATTGAAGGCATAGGGACCATTCCCTTAAAGCTTTCATCATCAAAAGTTCTTTCTCTGTCTAAAGTACTTTTTGCTCCTAAGTTAACCAAAAATCTTATTAGTGTTGGGCAATTGTTTGATAAAGGACTAGATGTGAATTTCAATGTTGATACATGTACAATCAAGAAGCATGATGGGATCCTTGCATTTGGGTCTAGATATGGTGGAATCTACAAGCTTGATCCCAAAGAGTATGCTAACTCCTGTGATAGTGCTTTTGCTTCTCATATGTCTTTGGAGGAACTATGGCATAGAAGGTTTGGGCATCCTAACTATAATTCTATGGTGTCCATGGTCAAGAAAGCCAAAGCTATTGGCTTGCCTAATCTTATCTCCAAGATTTTCAAGCCATGTGAGGCTTGTGCCATATCTAAGTCTCATAAGAAGCCTTTTTCAAAGTCATCCATCAAGACTACACATCCATTGGAGCTCATACACTCGGATGTGCACTTCTCATCTTCAAAGAGCAAGGGTGGTGCTACTTGCTTTGTAACTTTCATTGATGGTTTCACAAGATTTACTTGGGTATATCTTCTACCTTCAAAGTCTATGGAGTTTGACTATTTCCTAAAATTTAAAACTCTAGTTGAAAAGCAATTTCCATACAAAATCAAGATTCTTAGAAGTGTCTTGGCTTTCAAAGAAGCACGACACCATATCTCTATCATCTTGTGAGGCCGAGTATAAAGCACTCACTACAACAACTAAAGAGGTGCTTTGGATCAAGAGGTTAATCATGGAGCTAAAGTGCATCAAAGACGATGATCTTCTCTTGATTAAATGTGACAACATATCAGCACAAGCTCTTGCAAACAATCCTATCTTTCATGCAAGAAGCAAGCATAAAGAAGTGGCACATCATTTTGAAAGAGAAAAGCTCATTTGAGGTGAAATCAACTTGGAACACGTCGACACATCTTCATGTATTGCTGATCTTCTCACAAAGCCACTTTGCAAAAGTATCTTCTCAAAGCATAGGTCTAATCTTGGTCTTATCTCAAGATCGATGCTTGATCCACATTAGATACATTTTTAGGAGGAGTGTCAAAATATTGGAGAAACCTATCTAATGTTGTGAGTAGAGGTCCTAAAAATGCCAAAGATGAATTAAGCTCTTTTGGCTTAGTAAAGACCCATCTTAGAATAAAATATTCAAGGTAGGTAGAAGTAGAAACTCGAGCTACCATAGGAATTGCCATTTGTACTTTACATGCCACATTTAATGCATGAAAAGACTAGGTGGCACAATTAGACATAGTGAGGTGGCTTGAATAAGTCTAGATAGCTTGAGAGGTGGATTCACAACTCCAATTCAACTCGAAGTAGGAGGAGAGTCCATGGATCTATATATATGTGATGTACTCTCATTGAGAAAATGATGAAATTTGTGTGTAATGCAAATTTGGAGACAAGCTCTTTGTGCCCTCTCTCTTTACACGAGTTTTGTACTTTCTATTTTCTCTCTCTAGCTGAGTTGAGGCATTTATGATGCTTAGTCTTATGTTTTGTTGACAGATCTTGCTTGTAACACAATAATATTTCTTGTATGATCAGCTTTCCTATTGACAACCAATGCTAGTATGATCTTTATGGTATTATTGGGCTTAGGAGATCAAAAATACATGTGTAGGGTGTCCCACACGTGTGAATTCAACATCTACTATTTGGATTTGCTATTGTTGGACAGTCAGCAGGGTCCACAAGGACAATGAATGGGGTAACAATGGCTTGGGTGTGGTTCTTAAATTCTATCTTTAAATTATGTACATGAGAGGAGTTAGGCTCTCTCACCTCCATGGGCTTATCACTGATGACTGGGACAATTGGAGGCCTATCAAATTGTTCAATGTCAAGAATGAATGTTGTGGCTTGGATTTTTTTAGTTTCATGAATAATTTGGTGCATCTTGGCAACATTGTTAAATTTCACACATGTGGGAATGCCCTAAAGTGTGTGATTGATCTTCTAAGAAAGCTTGTGCACTTGCCAATGGATAGATTGATTTCCAAGATCCAGATCAAAAAGCAAGGCATAGAAGCAAAAGCTGGATGCAATAGTTAATAACCACAGTTCATACACATGAAGAGAAAAGCTTCTTGAAAAAACAAAGGAAAATTAAGCTCCTCTCCTCAGGTAGAGAGAGAATAGAGCTAATTCCAACTCGTGTAGAGAGAGAAGAGACAACAAGCAAATCTCACCAAAAAGTTTGACTCAAAAACTCAACTTATATAATGATCATAAGGAGAAGTACATATAGAGTTTGTGCAGATCCCTCCTTGCATGCTATTGGACCCCTAGTCATAGCCTCTTCAATTCTATTGGACCCATAATCATAGCTTCTTGCATTCTATTGGACCCCTAATCATAGCCTCCTTAATTCTATTGGACCTCTAATGATCACCTCCTTAATCCTATTGGAACCCCTAGTCAAAACCGACTTTTGACTCCATCACTCATCAGATTACATTGTCACAAGTGTCAAGACCATATTCATATGCCTACCTAGCTCGAGATTACATCATGATTCACTTTTGGCTCAATAGAGGCATTACATGTGGACATTGCCAATTTGCCATCTATGCCAATTTTTGGCCCTATCATAACTCTACACAAAGAAACTTGTCCTAAGAACTTAGAACACCCCTAAAGCTATCATAAACTATTTTACACATGTGGGAACAAGCTCCACAAATGTGAAATGTACTCACAAACATAAAAGACATAAAATTGCCAAGCTAGATTTTTGCCAATTTTTCACAAACATCCCTGAAGTTGGCTCTAAATTAATTCTAGTCCCAGATAGATTTAAATTAGAGGTCTAGGGATGAGGTCTCTTAGAGGAGCTAGGATGTACTCCTTTAGCAGTCTTTGTTTTAAATCCTCTTGATTTAGGTGGGGAGGATGCATCTTGGATTTTTTTCAAACCACTACGTTTTCTCTTTGGAGTTGACATTAATCCTGATCCAGTAGTAGAATCAGATGTTTGGGTGTCTTTTTGGAAAGAGAAAGCCAAATTCGACGGAAGGATAATGATCTCACAAATTTTGTAAGCATAGGGTCCTCTTTTTTTTCTAAAGCTTCAGCAGCCATTTGTATTACAGCTTTCAATGTTTGAAAACAAAATAATTAGAGTAATTATAAAGAAACCATACCCTTGCTAAGCATAAAAAGATAACTAATACTCAAATGTTGATGCAATGCAAAACAAGTTGAACTTACAATCGTCCTCAGGGCATCATCGAAGAAGTTTCGAAGTATGGCATGCTCACAAAGACGGATCTTCATGAACCGGTTCTCCAGAATGTACAAAAATATTTTATTGTCAATTGTTCTTACAACTAGGTTTACATATCCATCATCCTCATCTACGACCGCTACCTTCCAAAGCACGTGACCTTGTGCTTTGAAGGTAGATGACTCTTTTCCAGAAGTATCAACAGTCCAGAGGAAGAGGTCTGTGAGTTTTTGGCCATCACAACCCTTAGGATTTAGAGGCCAGGGTCCTCCTCTCTACTATAAAAAAGGACCAACTCAAGTTGCTTCTGATGTTCCTTTCCTCATTTCAATAAAAGCAGATTGGTTCTCTTTAGAAATGGATTGATGAATGTCCTTGCTCTTCCTCTCTTTTCCTCCATTTCTCATGCTTCCTTTGTATTTGCTAATTGTTGGATTTGATCATTATTGGGATTGCTATTTCTTATGTCTTTTGTGAGAGAGAAAAGGAGAGAGAGAAGAGTAAGTTTCTATCGTTGTTGTGGATTTAGGGTTAATGGAAATAGGGTTAATGGATGTAGTGTTAATGCTTAGTGTTAATGGATGTTAGTGTTAGATCCTCCATTCATGTTGAAATCTGAACTATATTATCGCTCCCATGGGAATGAACCTCCGCGTGACAACTAACTCCGTCTCTATAATGCTAGATTGACTAGATCTTGGATTTAGGTTAAAGATCGATTCAAAGAAAGTGCCACCCTTATTGGATAAAGGCAAAGGAAAAGTCAAGAATGATCCTTCAAGCCAGATTTCCAACAAGACATCATCGTCTAGAAAGTCTTCACCTATGAAGAAAGATTTATCATCTCGAAAGTCATCACCTCCATGATCAATTCTTGCTAAGAAGGCTAAATGAAGATCCAAGACAAGTCCTTTCAAAAAAGAACAGACAAATGTAGTCTAGCATGATATGCCAAAGCATATTAAATGTTATACATTGGATGATGTAGTTATTATGTTACCTAAAGCACATCGTGAACCTGAAGAACACATGCCGAAATCTAGAGAGGTTTACGATGGCCCATCTAGGACGCAGCCAATGAATCTTGCTGAACCAGGAGAACCGGAAACGATTGTACAAGTGGGATCACAACTTACTCCTGAACAGTATCAAACACTTCGTTTGTTACTTATTAAGTATCAAGATTGCTTTGCATGGACTTATCAAGATTTGAAGGGTATTCCAACATCAGTGATTGAACATACCATACCTTTAGTACCTGATTCAGTACCAAAGATTACAAAGTTCTATCGCTGTAATCCTAATGTGGCAGATCTGATAAAGAAAGAACTCTAGAGATTGCTTGACGTTGATTTCATTTATGAGATCGAGCATACAAAATGGATTTCACCTGATTGTCATTGATCTGTGTGAATCTCAAAGCATTGAATAAAGTGACACGAAAGGATCACTTTCCGTTATTTTTTACTGAAAGCATTTTGGATTGCTTTGCTGGAGCAGAAGCTTATAGTTTCTTGGATGGATTTAGTGGTTACAACCAAGTTAAGATTGCACCTGTCAATCGTCACAAAACTGCTTTTGCAACAGAATGGGACACCTATCCTTACAAAGTAATGTCGCTTGGACTTGCAAAAATTCCTTGAAATTTACTTGGACGACTTGGGAGTTCATAGTACAGATACAGACCACCTGTATAGATTGGAGAAAGTATTTGAAAGATGCCGCAAATATCAAATTTCTCTAAATCCAGAAAAATGCCAGATATGGGTTTCGCACGGAGTTGTGCTTGGACATGTGATATCAAGACATGGTATTGCCACCGATTATTCTAAGATCAAAGCTATTGTGGAATTGTCACCGCCAACAACAATTTGAGGAGTTTATGTGTTTATGGGTCATGCGAACTACTATCGAATTTTTAATATTTTTTTTGCGGATTTAGCACGACCTATATACAAACTAGCTATTGTTCCTGTTTGGACAGTAGAGACGTTAGAAGCCTTTGAAAAGTTTAAAAAAAACATTATCTTTAGCACCAATTATCTTCACCAATATTATCTTAATTGCAGGACAATTGTACCTTCGTGGATCAGATAATATTTTACGAAGATGTGTTTTACTGCATGAAGTACCAGATTTAATCATGTTTTCACATGATGGCATGGGTGGAGGACACTTCTCTACAGATATTATTATTCGAAAACTTTTCCAATCCAGTTGTTGGTGGCCTACGTTTCATAAGGACACAGAAAATTTTATTCAGACATGTGATGTTTGCCAGCGAGCACGACGACCTACTCGACAAAATTATGAACCCTTAGATCCGGTTTATCGCAAGCACCGTTTGAAAAATGGGGACTGGATTATGTTGGTCCTATTCATCCTGCCACGCAAGGATCTCAGGCCCAATACATTATCGTCACAACTGATTATATGACCAAGTGGGTTGAAGCCAAAGCTGTCAAAGTGGCTAATGCAAAATCTACGGCCAAGTTTATATATGAAAATATTATAATCAGATTTGGATGTTCGATTAAAATTGTCATTGATCGGGGTACACACTTTGTTAATCAAACAATAAAGTGTTTACTAGAAGAGTTTTTCGTTATACACAGATTTAGTACTCATTATTCCAGAGGGAATGGCCAAGCTGAATCTTCCAATAGGATTCTCTGCACCATTATGACAAAGATAGTTGAAGCAAGTCGGTCCAATTGGGAACATATACTATATGCAACATTATGAGCATTCAGAACCGCTTACAAAAATAGTACAAATCAGACACCTTTTCAACTGGTTTATGGTCAAAATGTTGTTATGCCAATTGAATTTTTAATCCCATCTTTACGCATAACAGCAACAGAACAATTAAATGATGATATGTCCTTACAACTCCGTCATGAAGCATTGCACAAATTATGTGAAACCCGATTGATGGCAGTTCATGCCTTAGCAGCAGAGAAACCCCACCGCAAGGCATGGCATGATTGTCGTTTGCACAAGAAAGATCTGAAGGCAGGAGATCTTGCATTGATGTACAAAACCAAGTTGATCAAGAATAAGTCGAAGTTTATCGGGGAAGGCCCGTATAAAGTGAAGGAAATCCTAAACTATGGCGCAGTAATTCTTGAGCACTTGGATGGAAAACGATTTGATACTACGGTAAATGATAGCTGATTACGCAAGTCTACCTGATCTGAATATATTTTTTAATTTTATTTGTTTTTCAATTTTTTGTCTTCAGTATTTAATTTGCTGAGTTTTTTTTTTTGAAAAAAGACAGTTAAAAAAAAAACAAACAAAAAGAAAAGCAAAAAAAATAAGAAAAGACTGATGAGCAAAAGTCAAGAAGTCATTATCATAAGAAAAAGGAAGCATAGTATTTTTTATGGACAATGACTTAGAAAATCACTGATTTGGGCAGATTTGGCCAATATAGTATCAGAAACCTTCGTTGAGCTCTCAGACTGTACATCCACCCTTGATTTATCTAAATTGAGGTGGGCGAAGTCTTCTGACAAGAGAAAATCCAATTTTTGAGATAGGCAAATGTTCAATGATATGCCATTTTAGGAACCTTCGCCGAGCATCATAACCTCATTATGAACCTTCACCGACCTACTAGATGATCTTAAAATGTCAAAATTAGGTTGTCCATAGGTTCAGATTGTGAAAAAATACATTTATGACAGTATCTGGATGAAGGACCTCTTGTGCTTTCGGTTTACAAAGAAGCACCGGTAGAATCATCCCATCAAGTCTCAAGCTCTCATAGTCGTCGTCGTCCATGCAGCGAGATCGTAATTCCTGACTCGTCTTCCACATCACGACATCGCATTAGGCATACCTTGTCAGCTGCTCTTCCAACCCCTGCTGCTATTCGCACTGAACTTCTCATCCCCCTAGCCTCTGATGCTTCCCTCGCCTCTGCTCCCATACAAGGACAGTTTGTGACCATTGGGCCTACCATTCCCATCACAGCTACTCAGGCCGCCTCACCCCTGCACACCGAAGCCACCTCACCCAACACACAGTTCTTTAAGGATATGTTCGATGATTTCGACCCCCTTGGGGCCACCGAAATCTTTAAAATGCCCCAGAGCCCAATGCCCTTTGAACCTCAATCTCTTGGAAGAGGATTCGGACATATCTATGAATCTACTATTGGTGTCAAAGATGCCAGCCAGCAACCCCACACACAAGATAGCCCAGCCACACTTCAAGTCGACACAGTTATAAAATCACCAAAACAGTTCGACGCCACAGTGCCTGAAGGGTTTGAAGAGGAGGATATTTTTGAAGAAGAAGAGACTGTGGCACCTATTCCATGCCAACCAAGGATAATACCATCAGGTTCACCAGTTGCGGGTAGAACCCTATTACGTGCCAATGCCAAGAAGAAATAAATGGAAAGATTTGGGATTGGCTATGGACAAAATCACCATCCACATGTCCAATTAGGCAATCATCCATCAGCCTTACAACTGGACCATTTCAGTGGACTTCCACCATGCTTTACAAGCATATCAGAGAGAGTATGTCCACTCTCTAGATCCAACGGTGTGACAACCAGCAATGTTTGCTAAAGATCTAACTCTGTTGTCGTTAGTGGCAACCAAATGGGACGATTGCCTTCCTCCCCTGGCATTTGATCCAAATAAGCCGATGGCCTTAGAGCAAATTTCAGCTGCCGATTGCTCGTCTCTATTTTTGTGCGGCTATGATGGGAGGCTCTTGGGGAGTCAAAAACTTAGTTTGATGTATTTCCTCCTGTTTGTAAAAATTAACCTTTGCTAAAGTTAAGCAGATTTGCTCCAACTTTTTTTCAAAGACAAAAAATGACCAAAATTATTATCTTTGTTCATCTATCAGGCCTGATAGAAAAAGTTTCACTTACTTTCTAGAAACAACTGAAGTTTGTCGCAAGACTTTCAAGGCTATCCATGCAATTGGAAATTCGAGACTTGCTCGTATTCACACGAAATTAAAAAAGGATCCTAGTCTCCAAGGTTCAGTTCAAGGTCAGACTGTTTCTCCGGACTCCTTAACTGCAAAATCATGATTGGCGCATTTTATAGACTTGCTAAATGGTCTGGTAACCTCAATGAATTAACGACCGAGAGTCTCATTGCACTTTTGGCATTAGAAAATAACGAAAGTCATCCATTTTGGATTGCTAGAGTGGTTGGCTTCATTCAGAGCGACAACACCAAGATTGTACATGTGCATTGGATGCATACCATTTCAACAAATGCTTTCTTGGGAAGATACGAGCTAGAAATGTTACAATTAGATCCAAAAGGCAAGCGAAAGCGTTCAACAAAGAATCAACCAAGAGTCGATGACATAAATCTTCGAGATGTGGATGTACTTGCATTTAGTTTCAAGTTGACAATGACGAATCATTTACAAAAGTCAACAATATCTATTTTGCAAGAACATCTTGGATCAAGTGCACAACCATCATCTTCGACTAGGCTTTAACGTAGCAAAGCCATATTACAAAATTTTCTCTCAACATTGGAGACTGATGTGAGAGATTTCAACTAGTCATATTTTGGTAAATTGTCAATGGAGGCCAAAACTCATTTTAGACTTAGAGATAAACTTTTTGAAGTTATATTAGTTTAAATTGCATTCAATAAATACTTTTTGAAAGTGTGGGAAAGTTGGTAGTCGATTTTGAGAGAGATTCAAATTTAAACTTTGGGTACATTAAACCTAGTCCCAAAATAGTAGGGTTTTTCATTGTTGACAGATCCCCTGCTCTAGAGGAACTATTGGTTGTTGACTCTTTACTTCTTCAAAACTGTTTCTGCTTGTTACCAAGCTTCATGGCATTCATTAGATGTGTTCTTGATATTGCAATGCCCAAACCAGGCAGAAGGGCGGATTGACGTTGTAGTAATTTTGTCCTGTCTATCAGAGGACAACTCAGGGTTGTTCTCTCTTGAAAACACTCACATTCAAACAGAGATGCAAGCCATGAACATTCATTTACAGATCAGCATGCAGCCCAAATGAATATTCAATAGATTCTACAACTACCTGCTTTAAAAAATGAACTGGATAAGATCCTACACTTTGTTAAAATTAAGCTACACTTGCATTAATCAGTTTGTTTTATTTTGCAGGTTCACGGTTGTCTTCATCTTTCTTTTTTTGCAGCTCTTTCTTTTGATCCATTACTTTTGATCTCTTTGGGCTTCATACGAGGGGATTCAACTATCATTGCTTCAGAGGGTTTCTTTTGATCAAGATCTGACTCATCTATTGCTTAAGTTTTGTCCTTTCCTGCTCAGTTTCTTTGCTTGACTTCTTATGTCTTCTAGCTGCTTCGCCTGCTTCTTAGATCTTTTTCTGCTGATCAACAAATGTAGGTGGTAGTTGGTCTCCACAAGACATTTGCAATGATCTTTTAGCCACTTTGGTAAGACTATAAAAAAATTGGAAATTTTTCAGAAGGATAGTGAAATGATGATAAACAAATAGATGGAAGGTAGGGTGGAGGTGGTGACATCAGTAGATGGTGTGAATGATAGGTATGAGAATGGGCGCAGAAGTATGGTAAGAGGCCAGTTGAAGGAGATTGATTTTCCAATGCTTGTGTTTTTCTTTTCTGAAAGATCTTCATCATGACTGGAATACTTCTTCTGATTGAGTCGCTTTGGATTGCCCATCTGTCTTCTTAGCCTTGTCGTTTTCATATTTGACTTGTGACCTTGGCTGTCGATCTTGCTGATGTTGTTGCTGGTAGTGTAACTGCTCCAGTGGATCGAAGCAGATCCACTCTCTCCCCCCTCCCTCCCAAAATCTGTTGGTGGGATGCTGTTACTGGTAACTGTTCATGCTCAAGATTGGATCGGTGTGTTTAACACATAGTTGAAACACGTTGAACATGCGACTGGACTAAAGATTGAACAAATTTTAACTAAATTTGTTTCGATCTTGTTGTAGTTGACTCAAAAATGAATATGACGATGAGATACAAGAGTCAGCTCTGATGTGAGATGTACTTTGCAAATTTTAAGTATGCTCAAAGATTGTAAACTCTATGCAAGGTGAGCTGAAAATTGACAGATGAATGAAAATGTGTTGTTGAGATACTCTATAGAAGACTCTCGTGCAATAGCTAATTTTCATGCAGAAATAAATCACACAAAATAGATGAAGAGAAACAAGGAAATAAATAAACGGTATAGAGAGTGAGAACTGTACAGCACTTGTCGAATAAAACTTACATTCATCAACATTGAGAATGTACCTTGGTAGTTGCAATATTCCATTGTTTGTAGAGTAATGAGACTTACTCTAGCATGCCCTTGTCAAAACAAGGCAGGGTTGGTGACACTAAAATCTACCATCATTGATAGCAGATGTTGTAAAATATAGCTTGAGATGCATGTAGAGAATCGAATCTCTATCTGGATTTTCGAATCCTAGATTGATTGTGTATTGGCACATTGGAAATTATATCAGCATGTAGAAAGACAAATAGATTTGAGATTGTAGAAGGGGAGAAAAACTGTCAATTCCCTATGGAGGTTGCTCTGAGTTGGACATTGTAGTAGATGACAGAATATCGGTTTCACTTTCTTTCGACAATGACTCATTTCATATTAGTGTCATTTTGCATTATGGAACTGGTGTATTGTGCAGTAATGTAGAAGTTTGCAAGAAACTTCTCGATTGAGCAGCAGGGTTAACTATTAGTTGTTATGGTGCTCATGTGGTTGTGGTGAGGATCCTATTGTGATTCATAACTAGCATGACAGGTAGGTAGGATTTTAGTTGGTTGTTTCGGATAGTCTCTGAAACTGTATTTTCTGACACAGTCGGGACACTCGGCATGGTACTTGGTCTTGACTGGACAACCATGAAGTGGCCAGTTTCACCACAGATGGAACATTTGGTATGCAATGGCCCTTGTGTAACTGCGTAGCCATCTTGTATGGTGAATGGTTCTGGACTTTCAGGTGGATATTCATGATAAGACAAGGCATGTCCACTATGATGGTTGTTCTTCATGTTGTTGGACTGTATGTGCTTGGATAGGCTGATATGAAGGACAAGCATCAACAGGATGCGTAGGTCGACAGTGTGGACACCATATTGATTTTCTTCTATAAGATATCTATGCAAGGTTTGGCTGACCAGGCATACTGCTTTGGATAGACTTCAAGGTAGTTTGAAACTCATTGGTGAGTTTCTCCATCTGTAGTTGGTGTTGCTTATTAAGCAACTCCAATTGGGATTTTCAAAGCTGATCTCGAGTGTCCTCGATTGCCTTTGACTCTTCATTCCCTAGATTCGTCAACATCTGATCCCTCGTCTTCTTCTTTGATGGCATCAAACATAGCTAACTTTAGGCTCATATATTCATCATTAGATTTAAGCTCGCAACTAATCCATCTTGGAAGGCCGACTAAGAACCAGATGATGAGCATTTGTTCAGAGGGTTGTTCTTGTACTTGACTTTTGAGGCATTTGAAACGCTCGATATAGTCTCGTACACGTTCATCTTTTGCCATTTTGATGTTACTCAATTTGACAAAAGGGCTCTCTATCAAGCGAAAGGGATTAAAACACTTGATAAAGGACTCTTTCAAAATTGACCAGTTTGTCTTATTTTCATGATCAAAGTTGAAAAACCAATCACGTGCTTTAGCAATCATGGTCATCGAAAACAGTTGGACCATAGCATTGGAAGATGTTTCGCCATATACATCACATGCACTCTCAAATATTTGCAAAAAACTTTGAGGGTCTGAACTACCATCAAACTTGGGTAGATCCAACTTGGGTGTACGTCTCTCATGATGAGCACTATGGGTAGCAGAAACCTCATTAAGGTTGGTTCTGGCCTGTGAGATTTCAGCACCATAAAATTGGGGTCGTGCGCATGAGGACTCATTTCTATTAGGTTTTTGTCCCTCGAATGGGTTTGTGGATGGCTCTTGGAGTTGGGACTGCATTCGATAAAACCTATGACGTCTGATTTGTTCAGCTGTAGGAGGCTTGATCTCGTATGGGTAATGTTCTGGGATTTCAAAATTTATATGTGGTTCCATTTGATAAGATCTTGTTTTTGTGATTTTTTGGGTATAGTTTTTTTTTTTCTTGTATAGTCGAAAATTTGTCTGGATCGGAAAAAAAGATGACATTGAAAAGTAAAGTATCGAAAAATAGAGGACTCCAAAAAAGAGATGACTCAAAAAATAGAAGGCTCAAAAAAATTGTATCAAAAATTATGCTGGCGACTCGAAAAAATGAATCAAAAAAATCTGTGCTAGTGACTCGAAAAAATTGTATCGAAAATCTATGCTGGTCACTCAAAAAAAGTGTATGAAAATTTATGTAGGTGACTCGAAAAAAAGTATCGAAAAAGTAGGTAAGTGACTCGAAAAAAGTGTATCAAAAAATGGTGGATCGAAATTTTATATGACTCAAAGAAAGTATTGAAAATCTGTAGTATCAAAAAATAATGGAGTATCAAAAAATATGAAGTATCAAAAAATAATGAGTATCGAAAAATAAGAGATATCGAAAAATAGAGTAGTATCGAAAAATAAAGAGTATCAAAAAATTATGAGTATCAAAAAATTTAGAAGTATCGAAAAATAAAGTAGTATCAAAAAATAAAGAGTATCGAAAAAAATTATGAGCATCGAAAAATTCAGAAGTATCAAAAAATGAAGCTCGCGGCTCCGGTTGCTCCGGTCAAGATTTGATACAGTGGTTCGGTCGAGATTAACAGGAGTCTGTCGGTTCAGATTTGAAGCAGGTGCTCCGGTTGAGATTTCATAGGATGCATCGGTTGAGATTTGGCTCAAGCGCTCAGGTTGAGATTTCACAAGATGCATCGGTTGAGATTTGACTCAGGTGCTCCGGTTGAGATTTCACAGGATGCATCGGTTGAGATTTGACAGATGGCTCCGCCGGTTGAGATTTAATAAATTGCTCCGATTGAGATTTGATAGATTGGTCTCCTGTTGAGATTTAATAGAATGGTTGGCTATCCAATCGAGTGTTTTATGAAGTTGTCATTCAGGTCGGTCGAAATTTCAGTGAGTGTGGCGGTTGAGATCTAAACGAGCGCTCCGGTTGAGATTTCACTGAGCGTGTCGGTTGAGTTTTGAACGAACACGTCGGTGACCGTGTCGGTTGAGTTTTGAACGAACACGCCGGTCAAGATTTCATTGAGCGTGTCGTTGAGTTTTGAATGAACACGCCGGTTGAGATTTCAATAAGCGTGTCGGTTGAGTTTTGAACGAACACGTCGGTTGAGATTTCATTGAGCGTAAAGAGAGCATGAAGGGGCAGCTGAAGCAATGTGGGTGTGAGACAATGGTGGAGCAGTGTGGCTTGGTGAGCGAGGGAGATGGAGGGTGTGTGTGGGTTGCGTGCAGGTCTGGAGGTTGGCACAAATCTTGATGAGGGTGTTGATAGGTTTTGTTTTGTATGGAGGTCGCGTGTGCAGATCATGAGGTCTTTTGAATGGTTGCAGGTTGTTTGCAAGTTTGCAGGCAGTGGAGAGGTGTCGTGCAGGGGGGGTACAAGGTGGGCGTTGTAGAGAGCTTGGCTTTGTCCAGAGCTAGTTCAAGAAGTCGTGATTCATATTGTATTGAAGATTGGGAGTTTGTTTGTAGGGATCTGAGCAGGGACAATGTTGCAGTTCTTATGGATTTAGAATGCATTGGAGTTCAAGTGACAACGGTGTCAAATGTTGACAGATCCCTTGTTCCAAAGGATCTGTTGGTTGTTGACTCTTTACTTCTTCAAAACTGTTTCTGCCTGTTACCAGGCTTCATGGCATTCATTAGATGTGTTCTTGATATTGCAATGCCCAAACCAGGCAGAATGGACGGATTGACGTTGTAGTAATTTTGTCCTGCGCCTGTCAGAGGACAGCTCAGGGTCGTTCTCTCTTGAAAACACTCACATTCAAACAAAGATGCAAGCCATGAACATTCATTTACAAATCAGCATGCAGTCCAAATGAATATTCAATAGATTCTACAACTACCTACTCTAAAAAACGAACTGGATCAGATTCTACACTTTACTAAAATTGAGCTACACTTGTATTAATCCACAAAGCTGAAACAAGAACTAATCTACAACATTTTGGAAGTCCAAGAATCAAGAAACCAAATAGTCTTTTGATTCTTGGACATCCCAAGAACATCAAGAACTAGAATGTTGGGGGATATGCAAGATTTATGTCACATTTCTAGCCTATTTAGTTTACTTGAATGCTGATTCCTACATTAATCCACAGACAAGAAAAGAAAGCTAATCCACTCTAGAAAAGCAGCAATCTAATCCACTCTACAATCCACAACCACACACAAAGGAGGGAAGGGCAAGATCATGAATGCATCACTCAAGAAACAAGCATGATCAAGGAGCTCAATGGATACACCAAACTCGTGAAGGCTCTTCTCATTTCAGCATGGAGTAGATACAATACACAAAAAGCTCCTCTTCACAAAGAGGGAGTCTCTTAAATAAGCAAGAGAGCTTCTTAGGTGGCATCCTAGTGGAATTTCCACATTTCACAAATTACAAGTGGAATAATGCTCTCCACTAGATGTCACCATCAGAAGGTGGCTCACTCTACTTTTCTAAGAGGGGTCTACTTGCATTTATTACATTTGCCTAGAAATACTAGTTCCTACATGGTCATTCCATCTTTCGGGATCACTATAAAGCTATAAAAATTACAGCAAATAAGGATCCTAAAACACTTGAAATGATGAGGGAAACAATAGATTATGATCTCATAAGATTAGCACAGGTTGAACCATCAAAATCCATCAAAAATCTATGCTTGAACCTCACTATATGGCCCAAATCCTTGAAGAAGATTTCACATGTGTGAAAGTACGCCCTCCCACAGTCTGAGTACTGTACACCAGACCTACATTCAATCCTATAATCATTAGTAATCACAAGAACTCCAACAATTATGAACATAGAGAGCAATTGCACCATTATGAGAGAAAAATCATGAAATTGCTTGATTGATTTTGGTGAGATATCATCACCTATATATACATGATCCATCACGGTTTTGGACAGGTGTGAGTAGCCCTAAACCTATCCCTAATGGTAATTTTGGTGGACCTTTCATCCCTACCAAGTTAGGGTTGGAATCTTGGAGATCCCTCAACAATGCAAAAATTACCAAAAATAGCTCCTATTTTTTCTCTCTTGTATCTAAGCATAATTTGGACTCATTCCAAAGGTTCTAACACTTAGGTCTACTTGAGAACATCCTTATGAATGGAATCCTATGCTATTTGGCACATGTGACAAGCCACATCATGACCATCTAACTATTTACAAGTCATATGACCAAAACTAGTCAAGCTAGAATTGTGAATTTTTAACACTCCTCACTATCCAGCTTGGTTCAATCATTGCTTTACTAATCACTCCAAGTGATGATCTGAACTTCATAAAAGGTGTCTTTTGAAGTGATTTAGTAAGTAAATCAGCTACACATTCATTGCTTGGAACATGCTCCAAAGCAATCTCCTTGGCTTGCACCATTTCTCTCACAAAGTGATGGCATATCTCAATGTGCTTAGATCTTGCATGGAAGATTGGGTTAGATGCAAGGTGTTGGGCTAATATATTGTCATTGTAAATGATTGGTGCCTCCTCTGAATCCATGATCTTTAGCTCCACCAATAATCTCTTGATCCAAAGTACCTCCTTTGTAGTGGTTGTCAAAGCTTTGTACTCGGCCTCGGTTGAAAATAGAGATATAGTTTCTTGCTTTTTTGAAAGCCATGAAACCACACCTTCTCCTATGAAAGTTGAATAGGCGCTTGTTGATTTCCTATCCCTCTTGTCCCCTGCAAAATCAGAATCACTAAATGCATGAAGGTTAATCACATCTCCTCTATATAGAATCCCAAAATCCAATGCACCCGAGATGTATCTTAGAATCCTCTTAGTCTTTTTCCAATGGATATTCAATGGCTTTTGCATGGATTGGCTCAGCCTACATACACTAAAGCTAAGATCTGGTCTAGTTATAGTGATCCACATTAAGGAGCCTATAAGTTGCCTAAACAAAGTGATGTCCATGAAGGATCTTTCATCATCTTCATTTGGCACTTTTACATCTTGCTCCATTGGTGTGTCAACACTTTTGCATACTTCCATCTTAAACTTCTTCAAAAGACTTTGAGCATAGTTTACTTGACTTATAAAGATAAAATTAGACCCTCTAAGTACCTCTATGCCTAAGGTGAAGTGAAGATCACCCTAGATCTACCATCTTGAACTCTAAGGATAGATCTATCTTGAGTTTTTCAATACCATCAACACTATTTCCATTAATGATGATGTCATCTACATAAATGAGTAAAAGTACAATACCAACATCATCAAACTTAATGTAAAGAGTGGGATCATATTCACTTTTAACAAAAGAAAGTGAAATAATATAGCAATGTAATCTTGAATTCCAAGATCTCGAGGCTTGCTTCAAGCAATAGATGCTTCTTTGGAGATGACATACTTTGTTCTCCATTCCATGCTTGATGAACCCTTGTGGCTGCTCCATATAGATATCCTCTTCCAAAAAACCATTCAAGAAAGCATTAGAGACATCCATTTGACATAGGATCCATCCAAAATGTGATGCAAGTGCAATGATTAGCCTTATTGTGACCATCTTGGCCATGGGTGCAAAAGTCTCCTCATAGTCTATCCCTCTCTCTTGAGCATAACCTTTTGCAACTAATCTTGATTTATGTTTGTTAACACTCCCATTTGCATTCAACTTAAGCTTGAATACCCACTTGCATCCTATTACATTCCTTTGAGGTCTCTCAACAAGCAACCAAGTTTCATTCTCAATCAAGGCATCATACTCATCCAACATAGCTTTATACCATTCTTTGGAGTTCAATGCATCTTCAACATTAGATGGTTCTTCAAAACTAGATAAAACATAAGAAGTGGATGAGATACCCTCAACTTGTTGTCCTTTGCCTTGATATGTGAGCCTTGATGGCTCCACTTTTGCCCTTGAAGATCTCCTTGGTGTGATAGGTGGGTTTGGTGCTTGCTCCTCCATGAGCTCCTCCTCAAAACCAAGATCTTGCTCCTCGGCCATCTTCTTCTTGATTGTTGGAGCACTTGAGTCTTCTTCAAGCATATGCATATGATTGCTTTGCAAGACGCCCTATTTATCAAGTAGTTTGCACATACAAGAGACTCACCCCAAAAGGATTTGGGCAAACAAGCATCTAATCTTAAAGCCTTAGAAAATTCACATAATGTTCTATTCCTTCTTTTAGCAACTCCATTTTGTTGAGGAGTGTAAGGACAAGAAGTCTCTTTCTTGATCCCTTCCTCCTCACAAAAGGCCTTGAACTCATTGGAGATGAATTCTCCACCATTGTCACTTCTAAGAATCTTGATGCTATGATTATGATGCTTTTCCACAAACAACTTGAACTTTACAAAAGTATCAAATACTTGAGACTTGAAGGAAAGTAAGAACACCCAACAATATCTTGAGTAGTCATCAATGAAGGTTAAAAACGTGGATGAACCTCCATTTGATTTGGTGCTAGCAATGTGCACATCCGAGTGTATGAGTTCAAGAGGATGAGATGACTTTGTGATGGAGTTAGGAAACACCTTCTTATGTGCCTTGGATAAGGCACAAGCTTCACAAACCTTGTCTTCCTTCCCAATAGACCTTGGTAGCCCTAAAGCATACTCCTCCTTGATCGTAGCCTCCATGGAACCTGAGTTGACATGTCCAAGTCTTTTGTGCCATAAAGTAAACATAGATATCTTGCTCTTCTTAGCCAACATGACAACATTAGTATCCACAAATGCATCCAACTTATAAAGTTTGCCAAGTCTAGTGCCCTTAGCCACTATCTTACTCTTCTTCTTGATGAAACATTCATTTGAAGCAAAGTCAACATTGAAACCATTGTCTACCATTTGGCCAACACTTAGTAGATTCTTTGTTATTGTAGGAATGTACAAAACACCTTCTATGTTGATCTTTTTGGAAGATCCTAAGCAAAGGGGAATGCTACCAACTCCTTCAATCTTACAAGCTTCATCATTTGCTGTATAGATAGACTTTATAGGTCCATCATAAGATAAGAGAGAAGAAAAAACTCCCTTTTACTAGTCATGTGTGAATAGCACCTAAGTCAATCCACCAAGGATCTTCTCCTTTGAAGCTTGTTGAGGAAAATATGGACATCATGAGAGAGTCCTCATGTGAAATCTCCTCCTCCGCCTCTTTTCTCATGTTGGCTTGGCTTTGATCTTGCTTCCTCTTGAAGCATTTCAAGGCATAATGCCCCATCTTGCTACAATAGTAGCACTTCACCTTTGATTTGTCCTTCTTGACTTTGGTGGTTGATGGAGATGCCTTTGAGGGTCCTTCTTGATCCTCAAGCTTTGTAGACTTCTTGAATGTTGATCCTTTGCCTTTGGACTTGCCTTTGCCTTTGGTAAAGAGAGCTTGGTCATCTCCACCTTGGATGGAAAGCCTATCCATCTTCTCTTGCATTTGGCTCCTTCTTGCTTCCTCGGCCATGAGTGTGCCTTGGAGTTCTTCAAGTATGGATAGCTTACCCATAATTGCATATCCCTAAACCAAATTGTTAAATTCAAAGCTTAGTATATTCAATATGAGTTGAACAAGATCTTCATCCGTGATAGGATCACCTATGAAGGTTAGCTCTTTGTTCAATTCCTTTACTCTTAGGACAAAAGTATGTGCACTCTCTCATTTCTTTTGATAGCTTCTATAGATTTGATTCTTCAAAGCTAACATTCTAGTTTGGTTCTTGGATTCATAGACCTTTTGCAAAGTCTCCCAATCATCTTGAGTCAAAGTGCAATTTCCTACCTCTCTTAACAGTTCATTTGCAACATTCATTTTTATGCAATGTAGTGCAACATTGCACCTCTTGATGTATTTGGCTTTTTCTTGAGGATGAATAGGTTCACCCTCCTTACCATTTACAATTTCCATCAGATATTGCATGATCATGATGGATTCCATTCTAAATTTCCATATGGAATAGTTAGTTTTGTTGAGCCTTTCATTAGTATCCAAAAGATATGCATTTATAGATGCCATCTAGTCTCCTAATCAAGGACTTGACACAAATGAAGGTTACTTCTATTGATTTGATTGAAGATCTACCTTATCCCACTTCTTAGGGACCTGAAAAGATCAGTAATAGACTTTCTATAAAGATCTAATAATGATCTCTAACAAAATCAAATCATAGAATACTAGAAACAATGCACTTGCTTGATTGAAGTAGACAATACTAGTAGAATTGCCCCTCTTTCTATGAAGAACATTAAAGCTTCCAAATGATCTAATCAAGAGTGAATTTCAGCAGCCTAATATACTTCCAAAATCACTTGTAAAAGATCTAAATGGAACTTAATGAGGATCCAACACAATCTACTATCCAATCACAAGCAAAAAATTGATCAAAATTGATCTAATTTGGTGCATAAGTCAAGCAATGGTTGGACTGAACCTAAATCACTTTAGGAGGTGTCCTATACACCTTAAAATATCCTTGAAGAGTCCCCAAAACTCTGATCTTCCCTCTCCTTGAATGCTAGAAAGCCTCCTCTATGAAATCACCTCCAAAACTCGCTTAGAAATCAATGCTTGGAGCAAGCAAAACTTGCTATCTTGGTAATGTGAATTGAATTCAACTTTGCCTCTGGTTTTAGACACCTAAATACCTGAAAATGAAGTCACACAACACCAATCTCCAATGTATTTGACTCACTTTGAGTTCTAGAATCAAGAGGTGCTCTTGAGTTGCTCTATCCAAGTATCTTGGGGATTTGTCAGAATCAGCCAACATTCAGATTGGAGAGAAAGCCAAGTTGCAAAGTAGGGTTTGGACCTACTATATATTGTTGTAACTCATGGAGAAAGAGATCTTCTCTCTTCTCTCTCTTATTTCATCATTATACATGGTTCTCTTTGGGTTCTACTACTCATTGGTGCACTCTCTTGATGATATCTTGCAATCTTGTGTGTAGAATGCTCATATTTTACTATTTTTGGTTTCACACATGTGAAATATAGTAGGGTACTTTGATCGTACGAAAAGCAACCATATTTTATGTTTTGGTTCATGTTTGATCAATAGTTTTTAGAGTTTGCACCTCATTTTGTATGTAGATGTTGATTTTTCTACATTAGCAGGACTGTTGGTTTGCTCCTTATTGTAACCAAAGATCAGGGACATGGATTGGATCTTGAATGATCTAAAATCCTTCACAACCGATTCGGATGAGAATTTTCTAGTAGACTCTAATGAGAAAGATGCATTGTCAACTTCTTCAGTGTGAAAAATGCAAAAATAAGCTTGGTAGAGGCCAAAAATCTTGTATATAGGATAGACACACATGTGTGGAGCTTGTTCCCACGTGTGAAACTAGTGTACTTTTCATGTACCATAATCATATATGTTGTACATATGATTTAATTCAAGTTCTAGTGGCTAAAATGACCAAAAACTAGTTTTCTAGAGATATGACACATGGCACCAATCTAATGATTGCATGAGCCAAATATTTTGAATAGGTGTCACATCCCATGTGTAGAGGACAGCTCACATGTGTGGAATTAGCTGAAGTAGACGAGTTTTTGCTTCTAGAAGATTTCCATGAAGATCTCCATATAGTAGGAAAATAGACCTTAGACTTTCAAAACACCATAAATGTTTGTATATTTTGCATAATTTTTAATTTTCAGGATTTGGTTAGAAAATTTATTTATTTTAACATTTTACAAGGTTTTTTTTTTTTTTTTTTTGGAAAAAGACATATTGTTTGCCAAAAAAATGTGTAGTTTTCAAAATAAATTTCATAAAAAAACATGCTTTTGGCAAAAACTAAAAGATCAAAAAACAGTTACCCATTTTTAGGATATTGTTCCATTTCAAACGATTTCGTGTTTTATTGTCTTGGTTGTATCGATAGCTAAAAATCCACTACGATCTTTTTTCATAGCTGCATTTGATCCTCTATAGGTGATTTTGAGCTATTTCATGTCAAACAGCAAATATTTACCCATTTCACCAAAACACACCTCATATATGGCTTGTATGGTTCCTACATACTCAAGCTCTCCAAAAATTGGACTTTGATCTTGAGCACTACTCCGACTTTTTTGATGGAAAGATGCCATCACACCACAATCATAAGTTTAGCGTTTCATATCAATTGATTCAATGCGATGATGACGACCATATGGCCACATTGCACTATACTTTTGATTATAATTAGAACAATAATCAATCATTGTACAAATTAAAATTATTCACTTAAAAAAACTAGAGTTATAGACAAATCTTCCAATCACATCCTCTTGCAAATTTTTATTATGTGTCAGATAAATTGTCCCTTTGATCTTGCTTGTTGGAGTGTATCAATCATCCAGCCTATGTGCATTGGTTGGGCAATGGCTCAACATCATGTGAAGGTGTGTGAAAATTCACACATGTGAGAATGACCTAATTTGTGAAATTGATCTCCTAAGCTTGGCTCATGCACTATAGATCACTTATTAATCAAAATCCAAGATCAATGACAAGATCTAAGGTAAAAAGACCATTCTACATGCATTCATTCATTACCAAAAGGTGTTTCATACATGTGGAAGACTTCATGAAATAAACTAAGTCTCAACAAGCTCCTCTCCTTGGGTAGAGAGAGAAAATATTGTGAAGAATTGATACTCCAATGGAGCAAATTGTAAAAGATCCTAATAAAGGTGATGAAAGATCCTTTGAGGACATCACACTTTTTAGGAGTCTTGTAGGCTCCTTGATTTGGCTTACCATTACTAGGCCCGATCTAAGTTTTTGTGTGCACAAATTGAGTCAATTTATGCAAGATCCTAACATCCATCATTGGAAGATGGCCAAGAGGACTCTAAGATATGTATCTTCATCTTGTGATTATGGTCTACTCTATAAAAGTGAAGATCTATCCATTATTGGCCACTCGGATTCGGACTTTCAAGTGACAAGATGGATCAAAAGTCTATTAGTGCATACACTATCTTTCTTGGAGGCAATCTAATATCTTGGCTTTCCAAAAAGCAAGATACTATATCTCTCTCTTCATGTGAGGCCGAGTACAAAGCACTCACTACAACTACCAAATAAGTGCTTTGGATCAAGAGGTTAGTAATGGAGCTAAAGTGCATCAAGGAGGATGATCTACCAATGATCAAGTGTGATAACATCTCGGCCCAAGTTCTTGCCAATAGTCCCATATTTCATGCAAGAATCAAGCACATAGAAGTGGCACACCATTTTATGAGAGAAAAGCTTATTGGAGGAGAAATCTATTTGGAGCATGTCAACTCGTCCTCTTGTATTGCCGATCTACTCACCAAGCCTTTGAGCAAAAGTGCTTTCATCAAGCATAGATCTAATCTTGGAGTTATATCAAGATCAATGCTCAAATCTTCATAGATAATTTTTTAGGAGTGTGAAGAATTGAAAAAGATTATCTATGATAGAGATAGGGGTCTTATATTTCTTACATCAAGCATCTAGGTGTAGGATGTTGATAGGAATAAATTTGGCATAGATGGCAAATTATGCATTTCCACTTGTAATGCCACTATTGAGCCAAAATAGAGTAAGAGACTAAACACATGCCAATTAGAGTGTAGACAAGTGTAAAGCTTTTGTTTGATGAGTTCCAAGGGGTCCAATAGGATTTAGAGGTGGAAACTTGTGAGGTCCAATAGGAAATAGAGGTGTGCTTGAATATAGTCCAATAGAATTAAAAGGTGCATGGATCAATGGTCCAATAGGATCAAGAGGTGACAAAGTATGGTCCAATCATAGTTAAGCATAGTGGTAGCTCGTGGATCTACTAGTATCATTGTACTCCTCATTTTGGATCTAATTGATTTGGTGATTTCATGGATTTTGTGAGTTATTGGATTTCTAGCTTTCTCTCTCTACCCGAGAGCTCATGATGCTTTTTCTCTCTCTACCCAAGGAGAGCAGCTTGTTTTTACTTAGATTATTTTTTGAATACTTCCCACATGTGCGAGTGAGAGTTGGAAGTGATTTAATGCATGTAGTAGTGTGTTTTTGCCATAGAATCAAAGATAGATCTTGAATCTCAATCTAGTCTTGATCTTGGTGCATCTACACACGTTAGGAGATCACAAGTACATGTAGTGGACAATCCACACGTGTGAAACTCAACATGATATCAGAGCCCACCTAAGGTTACCATGCATATTGATCCATCTAAGTGAAAAAATTTTCATCAATCTTGAGCTAGAAGTTGTCAAGGCCCATTTTCCTAGCTATCTTGTTCAATCTTGGATCAAGAGAGATCAAAAGGAAATTGATTGGGTTTGACCTGGTACTGTACGGAATCAGGTGCTCAGACGTGTGTGAGGAACATCCAACTCAATTTGGAAGTTCTCTCTCATGCTTGATCCATTTATCTTGCTTCATAGCTTATTTTGAAGCTATTTTTGTCTAGTTTCTGATGTAATCAGTTTCATTCCATTTGGTTGAGCCAATCAGAAGTTATAAGCTTTTGAAGAGGGTTAGGTAGGGCACCTAGACCTGGGTGGACACATTTGGTTGGTCAAAAGATTGCTTGGTTGATCCAAAATCACAGTTGTATGCTTGTCAATCTTATCTATATGTGATCTAGGCACTGTTTTAAGATCTTAGCCATTTTGTTTCATGCAATATCATTGTATTTGAGTCAAATTTGGTTTCTTAGAGTATTCACACATGCTAAGAGTGTTTGATCCTAACTTTGCCTATAGTCCATCAATGGAGCAAATTGTAAAAGATCCTAATAAAGGTGATGAAAGATCCTTTGAGGACATCACACTTCTTAAGAGTCTTGTAGGCTCCTTGATTTGGCTTACCATTACTAGGCTCGATCTAAGTTTTTGTATGCACAAATTGAGTCAATTTATGCAAGATCCTAACATCCATCATTGGAAGATGGCCAAGAGGATTCTAAGATATGTATCTTCATCTTGTGATTATGGTCTACTCTATAAAAGTGAAGATCTATCTATTATTGGCTACTCGGATTCGGACTTTGCAAGTGACAAGATGGATCGAAAGTCTATTAGTGCATACACTATCTTTCTTGGAGGAAATCTCATATCTTGGCTTTCCAAAAAGCAAGATACTATATCTCTCTCTTCATGTGAGGCCGAGTACAAAGCACTCACTACAACTACCAAAGAAGTGCTTTGGATCAAGAGGTTATTAATGGAGCTAAAGTGCATCAAGGAGGATGACCTACCAATGATCAAGTGTGATAACATCTCGGCCCAAGCTCTTGCCAATAATCCCATATTTCATTCAAGAAGCAAGAACATAGAAGTGGCACACCATTTTGTGAGAGAAAAGCTTATTTGAGGAGAAATCTATCTGGAGCATGTCAACTCGTCCTCTTGTATTGCCGATCTACTCACCAAACCTTTGAGCAAAAGTGCTTTCATCAAGCATAGATCTAATCTTGGAGCTATATCAAGATCAATGCTCAAATCTTCATAGATAATTTTTTAGGAGGAGTGTGAAGAATTGAAAAAGATTATCTATGATAGATATAGGGGTCTTATGTTTTTTACATCAAGCATCTAGGTGTAGGATGTTGATAGGAATAAATTTGGCATAGATGGCAAATTATGCATTTTCACTTCTAATGCCACTATTGAGCCAAAATAGAGTAAGAGGCTAAACATGTGCCAATTAGAGTGTAGACAAGTGTAAAACTTTTGTTTGATGAATTCCAAGAGGTCCAATAGGATTTAGAGGTGGAACCTTGTGAGGTCCAGTAGGAAATTGAGGTGTGCTTGAATATAGTCCAATAGAATTAAGAGGTGCATGGATCAATGGTCCAATAGGATCAAGAGGTGACAAAGTATGGTCCAATCATAGTTAAGCATAGTGGTAGCTCGTGGATCTACTAGTATCATTGTACTCCTCATTTTGGATCTAATTGATTTGGTGATTTCATGGATTTTGTGAGTTATTGGATTTCTAGCTTTCCCTCTCTACCCGAGAGCTCATGATGCTTTTTCTCTCTCTACCCAAGGAGAGCAGCTTGTTTTTACTTGAATTATTTTCTTAATACTTCCCACACGTGTGAGTGAGAGTTGGAAGTGATTGAATGCATGTAGTAGTGTGTTTTTGACATAGAATCAAAGATAGATCTTGAATCTCAATCTAGTCTTGATCTTGGTGCATCTACACACGTTAGGAGATCACAAGTACATGTAGTGGACAATCCACACGTGTGAAACTCAACATGATATCAGAGCCCACCTAAGGTTACCATGCATATTGATCCATCTAAGTGAAAAAAATTTCATCAATCTTGAGCTAGAAGTTGTCAAGGCCCATTTTCCTAGCTATCTTGTTCAATCTTGGATCAAGAGAGATCAAAAGGACATTGATTGGGTTTGACCTGGTACTGTACGGAATCAGGTGCTCAGACGTGTGTGAGGAACATCCAACTCAATTTGGAAGTTCTCTCTCATGCTTGATCCATTTATCTTGCTTCATAGCTTATTTTGAAGCTATTTTTGTCTAGTTTCTGATGTAATCAGTTTCATTCCATTTGGTTGAGCCAATCAGAAGTTATAAGCTTTTGAAGAGGGTTAGGTAGGGCACCTAGACCTGGGTGGACACATTTGGTTGGTCAAAAGATTGCTTGGTTGATCCAAAATCACAGTTGTATGCTTGTCAATCTTATCTATATGTGATCTAGGCACTGTTTTAAGATCTTAGCCATTTTGTTTCATGCAATATCATTGTATTTGAGTCAAATTTGGTTTCTTAGAGTATTCACACGTGCTAAGAGTGTTTGATCCTAACTTTGCCTATAGTCCATCAATGGAGCAAATTGTAAAAGATCCTAATAAAGGTGATGAAAGATCCTTTGAGGACATCACACTTCTTAAGAGTCTTGTAGGCTCCTTGATTTGGCTTACCATTACTAGGCCCGATCTAAGTTTTTGTATGCACAAATTGAGTCAATTTATGCAAGATCCTAACATCCATCATTGGAAGATGGCCAAGAGGATTCTAAGATATGTATCTTCATCTTGTGATTATGGTCTACTCTATAAAAGTGAAGATCTATCTATTATTGGCTACTCGGATTCGGACTTTGCAAGTGACAAGATGGATCGAAAGTCTATTAGTGCATACACTATCTTTCTTGGAGGAAATCTCATATCTTGGCTTTCCAAAAAGCAAGATACTATATCTCTCTCTTCATGTGAGGCCGAGTACAAAGCACTCACTACAACTACCAAAGAAGTGCTTTGGATCAAGAGGTTATTAATGGAGCTAAAGTGCATCAAGGAGGATGACCTACCAATGATCAAGTGTGATAACATCTCGGCCCAAGCTCTTGCCAATAATCCCATATTTCATTCAAGAAGCAAGAACATAGAAGTGGCACACCATTTTGTGAGAGAAAAGCTTATTTGAGGAGAAATCTATCTGGAGCATGTCAACTCGTCCTCTTGTATTGCCGATCTACTCACCAAACCTTTGAGCAAAAGTGCTTTCATCAAGCATAGATCTAATCTTGGAGCTATATCAAGATCAATGCTCAAATCTTCATAGATAATTTTTTAGGAGGAGTGTGAAGAATTGAAAAAGATTATCTATGATAGATATAGGGGTCTTATGTTTTTTACATCAAGCATCTAGGTGTAGGATGTTGATAGGAATAAATTTGGCATAGATGCATTTCTACTTGTAATGCCACTATTGAGCCAAAATAGAGTAAGAGGCTAAACACGTGCCAATTAGAGTGTAGACAAGTGTAAAGCTTTGGTTTGATGAATTCCAAGAGGTCCAATAGGATTTAGAGGTGGAACCTTGTGAGGTCCAATAGGAAATTGAGGTGTGCTTGAATATATTCCAATAGAATTAAGAGGTGCATGGATCAATGGTCCAATGGGATCAAGAGGTGACAAAGTATGGTCCAATCATAGTTAAGCATAGTGGTAGCTCGTGGATCTACTAGTATCATTGTACTCCTCATTTTGGATCTAATTGATTTGGTGATTTCATGGATTTTGTGAGTTATTGGATTTCTAGCTTTCCCTCTCTACCCGAGAGCTCATGATGCTTTTTCTCTCTCTACCCAAGGAGAGCAGCTTGTTTTTACTTAGATTATCTTTTGAATACTTCCCACACGTGTGAGTGAGAGTTGGATGTGATTGAATGCATGTAGTAGTGTGTTTTTGCCATAGAATCTAAGATAGATCTTGAATCTCAATCTAGTCTTGATCTTGGTGCATCTACACACCTTAAGAGATCACAAGTACATGTAGTGGACAATCCACACGTGTGAAACTCAACAAATACCACTTTTGGGCTCATCTAGAGAGAGAAGACAATACAAGCAAAATTGGCAAATCTCCAAATTGACTCAAAAAACTCATAGATCTCTCATACATTAATGAAGGGAATGAAAGTACATATAGAATCTCATGGTAATACATGCTTGATTCTTATTGGACCCCTTAAACATAGCCTCTCTAATCCTATTGGATGTGTGATGCAACATCCCTCACTTTTGATTGGACCCTTCCAACGCATCTCTCTCTTATGATTGGACCCTTTGACTTTTGCCATCACATAGGGTGCATTACTCATCAAACCTAAACTAGACATGTGTAAGCAACCTAACTAGCTCAAGTTACATCACAATTGAGTTTTGGCCTAATCATGACAAAACATATGTACTTGACCATTTGACCTCTAAAGCCAAAATTGGCCCTATCATCTAGTGACATTATGCATCCAAATACTCTAGGGTGATCAATGTTGATTTCACACGTATGGATTGTCCACTACATGTACTTGTGATCTCCTAAGGTGTGTAGATGCACCAAGAACAAGACTAGATTGAGATTCAAGATCAATCTTAGATCCTATGGCAAAAACAAACTACTACATGCATTCAATCAGTTCCAACTCTCACTCACACATGTGGGAAGTATTCAAAAATTATTCTAAGTAAAAACAAGCTGCTCTACTTGGGTAGAGAGAGAAAGACCATCATGAGCTCTTGGGTAGAGAGAGAAAGCTAGAAATCCAATAACACTCAAAATCCACACAATCACCAAATCAATTAGATCCAAAATGAGGAGTACAATGATACTAGTAGATCCATGAACTACCACTATGCTTAACTATGATTGGACCACACTTTGTCATCTCTTAATCCTATTGGACCTCTTAGAATTCATCAAACAAAGGCATTACACTTGTCTACACTCTAATTGGCACGAATTTAGCCTCTTACTCTATTTTGGCTCAATAGTGGCATTACAAGTGGAAATGCATAATTTGCATCTATGCCAAATTTGTTTCTATCAACATCCTACACCTAGATGCTTGATGTAAAAAACATACGACCCCTATATCTAACATAGATAATCTTTTTCAATTCTTCACACTCCTCCTAAGAAATTATCTATGAAGATTTGAGCATTGATCTTGATATAACTCCAAGATTAGATCTATGCTTGATGAAAGCACTTTTTCTCAAAGGCTTGGTGAGTAGATTGGCAATACAAGAGGACGAGTTGACATGCTCCAAATAGATTTCTCCTCCAATAAGCTTTTCTCTCACAAAATGGTGTGCCACTTCTATGTGCTTGCTTCTTGCATGAAATATGGGATTATTGGCAAGAGCTTGGGCTGAGATGTTATCACACTTGATCATTTGTAGATCATCTTCCTTGATGCACTTTAGCTCCATTAATAATCTCTTGATCCAAAGCACCTCTTTGGTAGTTGTAGTGAGTGCTTTGTACTCGGCCTCACATGAAGAGAGAGATATAGTATCTTTCTTTTTGGAAAGCCAAGATATTATATTGCCTCCAAGAAAGATAGTGTATGTACTAATAGACTTTCGATCCATCTTGTCACTTGCAAAGTCCGAATCCAAGTAGCCAACAATGGATAGATCTTTACTTTTATAGAGTAGACCATAATCACAAGATGAAGATACATATCTTAGAATCCTCTTGGCCATCTTCCAATGATGGATCTTAGGATCTGTGAAAAACTCAGATCCAAAAGATGCTAAAGTTTCATAAAGATCTTGGCCATGGAAGTTATGCACATCTAGATTGAAAAAATGATAGAAATTGTGATGTTAAGCATACTAAACATCAACTAAACATCAAAATCTGATCATAAGCTTCCACAAACAGAAACTTGCTGTCCCTGTCCGTACTTCAGAGCCTACAACCTGCATTTCACACGTGTGAAGCCATAGCAACAAAGAAATCACAATTCTAGTGGCTAGAATGCAAGATATGAACAAAAAAGTGAGAGAGAAGAAGATGGATCTTCAAAGAGCATAACATTCATTCAATAGAATGAAAATGAGATGTGTACATACTCGTGGAGATGGCTATTTATAGCAGCCATAGTGCCTCTTGGCCACTTGTCTTATGATAGGCTAAAATTGGGGTCCAATAGGATTCACCCATATACCTAGAAATTTGGTCAAATAGGAATGCACCAAATTATGAGCCAATAGAAGAGCTCCACACTCGACCTCCTCTAATTAATGTGACCTCAAAAGTAGTGTACACATACTTTGGGCCTCTACATACATGTATGAACCTATCTCTAACTTTTATTTGGCCATAGGCCTACAAAATCTCAAGTTAGGAAAATACTACTAGTTGACAATTTTTCACACTCCCTCTTCAACTAGTTTTAGCATAGATTTAGAAAGTACACCAAGACTTGTTCTATGCTTGAAAAATAAGTCCTTTCCCAATGCTTTGGTAAAGATATCAGCCACACATTCCTTTGATGGGACATGTTCAAGCTTGATCTCTTTTGCCAACACTTGTTCTCTCACAAAATGGTAAGCCACCTCGATATGTTTGCTCCTTGCATGGAAAACCGGATTGCTTGCTAGACTTTGGGCTGAAAGGTTGTCACAAAAGATGATTGGACTCTCTGAAAAATCCAGCAAATGAAGCTCCATAATCATCCTCTTGATCCACACCATCTCCTTTGTGCATGATGTCAAAGCTTTGTACTCGGCCTCACTAGAAGAAAGTGATATAGTTGCTTGTTTCTTCGACATCCATGAGATAGCTCCATCACCTATGAAAATAGCATGTGCATTTATGGATTTTCTATCCATAAGGTCTCCTGCAAAATCTGAATCTGAAAAACCAAATAAGTTAGGTGATGAGCCTCTATAAACAATGCCAAAATCTTTTGTTCCCGAGATGTATCTCAAGATCCTCTTTCCTAGTTTCCAATGTTCTATGCTAGGATCTTGCATGAATTGGCTTAATCTACCAACACAATAAGATAAATCAGGTCTTGTGATGGTTAGATATATAAGAGAACCTATTAGCTTCCTATAGAGAGTAATGTCCTCGAAGGATCTTTCATTACCTCTTATAGTTAGCTTTACATGTGATTCCATAGGTGTATCAATAGGATTTGCATCTACCATATGAAATCTATTGAGAATAGAAATAGCATACTTCTCTTGTGAAATAAAAGTGATTTGAGAAGTTCTAATTACTTCTATTCCTAAGATATAGCTCAAAAGACCAAGATCATGCACTTCAAATTCCTTTTTTAGTGCTTTCTTGATATCTTCTATATCTTCCTTGTTCCCTCCACTTAAAATAATGTCATCCACATAAATTAGAAGGATTGTAACATCATTAGCACTAATTCTAAAGTAAAGTGAATGATCATACTCACTCATAGTGAAGTTTTGAGAAAGTAGAAAAGAGTTAAGCCTAGCATACCAACTCCTTGGTGCTTGCTTAAGACCATACAAACTTTTTTGTAGAAAACACACATGATTAGGCTTGCTATGAGAAACATAGCTCTCGGGTTGCTCCATGTAGACTTCCTCTTCAAGATCACCATTCAAGAAAGCATTAGAAATGTCTAATTGCCAAAGATCCCATCCATAAAGAGTTGCAAGGGAAATGATTACTCTTATGCTCACCATCTTTGCCACGGGTGCAAAGGTTTCCTCATAGTCAATGCCATGCTCTTGAGCATAACCTTTAGCCACCAACCTTGCCTTCAACTTGTTGATAGATCCATCTTGATTTGTCTTTACCTTGAAGATCCATTTGCATCCAATTGCACTTTTGCCCTTTGGAAGCTCCACCAATCTCCATGTGTTGTTCTTCATAAGTGCTTCAAACTCAAGATCCATTGCTTGGATCCATTCCTCTTTTTGCCTTGCTTCATCTACACATGAAGGTACATCAAAAGAAGTTAGGAAAGCATAGTTGGATCCATCCACCACTTGCTTACCTTTGCCATCATAAGTGAGCCTTGAGGGTTTCACTTTATGCCTTGGAGTTCTCCTTGGAATTTGACTTGAAGAGGCTTCTTCAACATCCACATCCAATGTGTCATCAACTCCATTGTCATCAAGCACATTAGTTGCAACAACACCATCATCACTTGAAACAACTTTTGGAATGTTACTTTCATCAAAAATGACATCCCTACTTGTGAACACTTTCTTGATTGAAGGAACATAAATCCTATATGCTTTGCTTACTTCACTATAACCAACAAAAATGCCCTTTCTTGAAGATGGATCCTCCTTAGTTCTATCATCAAGAGTAATGTTGAAGTAGCAAATGCATCCAAAAGTTCTTAGAAACTTGACATTAGGCTTCATACCAAACAAAGCTTCAAAAGGGGTTTTTCCTTCCAATACAACACTTGGCCATCTATTGCATAGGAAATTTGCACACAACAAAGCATCACTCCAAAAAGGTTTAGGAAGATTAGCATTCAATCTCATTGCCTTTGCACTCTCACACAAGGTTCTATTCTTCCTCTCGGCCACTCCATTTTGTTGTGGTGTTCTTGGACATGTGTACTCCCTCTTGATCCCATGCTCATCGCAAAAGGCTTTGAATTTGTTAGAAATGTATTCACCACCATTGTCGCTCCTCAAGCATTTGATTTTGGTTGTAAATTGAGTCTCAATAGCAACTTTGAACTTGACAAACACATCAAACACCTCATCCTTGCTCTTTAGTAGATAAACCCAACAAAATCTACTAAAATCATCAATGAAAGTTACATACATCTTAGCACCTCCATTGCTAATTGTAGTAACACCATGAATATCCGAATGCAAGAGAGAAAAAGGCATCTTAGATCTAGATATAGATCTAGTATATGGCAATCTATGTGATTTAGACAAAGCACATTCTTCACAAACATGATTCAAGCAAGTAAGAGACTTGGGAAGTCCCCTTACTACCTCCTTTTTGGCTATTACCTCCAAGGCCTTGTAGTTGAGATGTCCCATCCTTTTATGCCATACCTCTTGAATTGACATTTGTTCATTTGCCATGCATCCAACTTGGTTAGCAACAACACATGCATCAAGCTTGAACAATTTCCCTTGCCTTTTCCCTTTTGCAATGATACTACACCCCTTTTTGATCAAGCAAGCATCACCATCAAACTCAACTTTGAATCCTTTGTCAAGCATTTGGCTTACACTAAGTAAGTTCTTGGTAATGGATGGAATGAGCAAAACATCTTTCAATTCTATATTCCTATTTGTAGAAAGTGAAATAGGAATTGTGCCAATCCCCTTGATTGCACACTCACCATCATTTGCGGTATAGATTACCTTCCTATCACCATCAAATGCCATTAAAGATGAAAAATACTCTTTATGATATGTCATATGAGAAGTGGCTCCACTATCAATCCACCAAGGATCAATGTCTCCATGATTAGCCAACAAGCAAGATGACATAACAAAAGCATCATTTGAAAGAAGCTCATCCCCACCCTCATCAATAGTTAGATTGGTTTGCTTTTCCCCTTGATCCCTCTTTTTCTTAAAACAATCACTAGCAAAATGCCCTTTGACTCCACAATAGAAACATTTTAGCTTAGATCTATCCTTCTTTTTGCCAAAAGTAGAGTGCTCACCTTGGTCTTGCCCTTTAGACCAATTGCTTTTACCTTTGCCCTTGAACTTGCCTTTAGAGAACATTGCCTCCTCTTCTCCTCCTTGAGATGTAGAAGATGCTCCCACTCTTGCTTGCAACCTGAATTCTTCAGCCAACAAGACCTCTTGCAAGTCTCCAACACTTGGTAAACATTTTTGGATAGCATAACTTTGAACAAGATTAGCATGATCATCCAACAAGCCATTGAGAATCACTTGAACAAGCTCCTCATTATTTATGCCATCATTAATGCATGCTAACTCATCATTCAATGCTTTAACTCTCAAAACAAAAGCATGTCCACTCTCACTCTTCTTTTGCATACAAGAAAAGATTTGCCTTCTTAAAGTCAACACTCTAGAAGTAGACTTGGATTCATAAACCTTCTTCAAGGCTTCCCAAGCTTCACTAGATGATGTGCACTTACCAACCTCTTTGATAAGCTCATTTGTCACATTCATCTTGATCATGTGAAGGGCTTTCTTTGCCCTCTTGTCATACCTCAATTGTTCTTGAGGTGCCAAAGGTCTCTCCTCCACACCTACAACAATATCCATCAACTCATTCATCTCAAGCAAAGACTCCATCCTTACTTTCCAAGTAGAATAGTTGAGGGAGGTAAGCCTATCATTGCTTTCCAACATGTAGCCTCCATTTGTAGCCATGTTGCAATGATTGATCTCTGATCTTTGACCTGTTCCAATGCACTAAGCACTCTCTTGAATCAACAAATGAAACACAAGAAGAAATCACAAAGATTTGGAACCTAAAACCTTACTTTTTCTCTCTTTTCCTCACTTTTTCCTCAATTTTAGCCACTAGTTTTATGATTTCTTGATCAAACCAAGACCAAACCTCAATATACTTGCTTTTCCCTCACTCCTAAGATTGAAATACACTCTTGAATCATTCAGCAAACTGAAAATCAGAGGGTTACATCAATTTTGAAGTTTTTGACATGAAGAAGCAAGAAATTGAATCAAAAAACTATATGCTAGAATGGAAAACTAATAGGATCTTGTTGGATCTTGCATCTCCCTCTTTCCAAAACAATTTTTGTCTCCTTATTCTGATAAGTACAGAGGGAATTCGCCCTACTTCAATTGAAATGCATACAAATGATGTTTTGATCACAAAGATCCAATTTCTACACATAAATCAACAAGATTTTTAGCTAGAAACTTGATTGGAATGCTACAAAAGCAAACTCGCCCACAAATCTCTTCTAAATCTGGCAAAACCTGCACATTTGGCCGCCTAATGCTCTGATACCATGTGAAAAACTCAGATCCAAAAGATGCTAAAGTTTCATAAAGATCTTGGCCATGGAAGTTATGCACATCTAGATTGAAAAAATGATAGAAATTGTGATGTTAAGCATACTAAACATCAACTAAACATCAAAATCTGATCATAAGCTTCCACAAACAGAAACTTGCTGTCCCTGTCCGTACTTCAGAGCCTACAACCTGCATTTCACACGTGTGAAGCCATAGCAACAAAGAAATCACAATTCTAGTGGCTAGAATGCAAGATATGAACAAAAAAGTGAGAGAGAAGAAGATGGATCTTCAAAGAGCATAACATTCATTCAATAGAATGAAAATGAGATGTGTACATACTCGTGGAGATGGCTATTTATAGCAGCCATAGTGCCTCTTGGCCACTTGTCTTATGATAGGCTAAAATTGGGGTCCAATAGGATTCACCCATATACCTAGAAATTTGGTCAAATAGGAATGCACCAAATTATGAGCCAATAGAAGAGCTCCACACTCGACCTCCTCTAATTAATGTGACCTCAAAAGTAGTGTACACATACTTTGGGCCTCTACATACATGTATGAACCTATCTCTAACTTTTATTTGGCCATAGGCCTACAAAATCTCAAGTTAGGAAAATACTACTAGTTGACAATTTTTCACAGGATCTTGCATAAATTGACTCAATTTGTGCACACAAAAACTTAGATCGGGCCTAGCAATGGTAAGCCAAATCAAGGAGCCTACAAGACTCCTAAAAAGTGTGATGTCCTCAAAGGATCTTTCATCACCTTTATTAGGATCTTTTACAATTTGCTCCATTGGAGTATCTATGCTCTTAGAATTTTCCATATGGAATTTTTTCAACATAGGGTGAGCATATCTAGATTGGCATATAAAGACATGATTTTCATAAAAATCAATTTCTAGGCCTAGGATGTAATGTATCTCTCCTAGATCTTGCATTTTAAACTCACTCCAAGTGCTAGCTTAGTTTCATGAACTAGCTTGATACAACTTCCACAAAGAATAATGTCATCAACATAAATTAGAAGAATGACAATATTGCTATCAACAAACTTTAGATACATGGAAGGATCATAGTCACTAAGAGTAGATCCTAGTGAGATAAGAAAAGAATTAAGTCTTGAATACCATGATCTTGGTGCTTGCTTGAGTCCATAAAGATTTTTGAAGAGCAAGCACACTTTGGACTCATCCTTGATGAATCCTTGAGGTTGTTCCATATAGATCTCCTCCTCAAGATAACCATTTAGAAAAGCATTGGATACATCTAATTGGAACACCTTCCACTTGAAAAAACAAGCAAGAGAAATTAGAATTCTTATTTTCACCATCTTTGCAATGGGTGGAAAGTTCTCCTCATAATCAAGGCCATAGATTTGAGCAAATCCTTTGGCACATAATCTTGCTTTATGCTTATTGATGGTGCCATCATGATTGAACTTGATCCAAAATACCCACTTGCAACCAATCACATGCTTGTTGGATGGAGGATCCACAAGCTCCCAAGTATTGTTGGTGACCAATGCATCATACTCTTGCTTCACGGCATCATACCACTCCTTGGTAATGAATGCCTCTTGTACATTCTTTGGCTCTTAATGAGAGACATAAAAAACATATTTAGTGGAATCAAGATCCACTTGTTTGCCTTTGTCAACATATGAGAGCCTCTTAGGCTCGGATCTATCTCTCA
The DNA here is from genome assembly GCA_029204225.1 of Diphasiastrum complanatum. NCBI lineage: Eukaryota > Viridiplantae > Streptophyta > Lycopodiopsida > Lycopodiales > Lycopodiaceae > Diphasiastrum > Diphasiastrum complanatum. Next base: position 6,482,140 of record CM055100.1, read on the forward strand.
TGGATCTTCTTGGTGAGAAAATGTGAGGAGAGTCTTCTTCAAATCTCGACCCCATCATATCATGATTGTCTTCAAAATCAATAATTGGTGATGCATCCATAGATTTCTTGATCTTGGCCTCTTCAAAAGATGAGTGTTGATCTTCATGAAAGACAACATCTCTACTTTCAATAACTTGAGAAGTAGAGAGTATAAAGACTCTATAGGCCTTCTTGGTGGATGAGTATCCAACCATGATCCCTTTGCATGCACTATGATCTTCCTTCTTCCTTGTTTCCAAGGGAATATGGACAAAGAATATGCATCCAAAAACTCTAAGGTGATCAACCTTAGGCTTATTTAAATATAAGATTTCATATGGTGACTTTCCTCCAAGAGCTATATGTGGGAGCCTATTGCAAAGATAATTTGCACAGTTAATGGCTTCTCCCCAAAAATCTTTGGGCAAAGATGCCTCAATTCTCATAGATTTTGCACATTCACATAGAGATCTATTCTTTCTCTCGGCCACTCCATTTTCAGATGGAGAGTAGGCACAAGAGAACTCTCTTTTGATGCCTTCAAGCTCACAAAAATCTTGAAATTTATCAGAGATATATTCACTACCTCCATCACTTCTGAGAGCTTTAATCTTGAATGAGAATTGCTTCTCTACATAAGCTTTGAAAATAAGAAAATGATCAAACACCATAGATTTAGAAGCAAGAAGATATATCCAAGTGAATCTTGTGAAATCATCAATGAAAGAAACAAAACAAGTGGCTCCTCCCTTGCTTGTAGTTGATGAGAAATGCACATCCAAGTGGATTAACTCCAAAGGATGCTTACTTTTTATAGAAGATCTTGTAAATGGCTTTTTGTGAGATTTAGCAGTAGCACAAGCCTCACAAGGCTTGATCTTCTTGGAGAATGACTTTGGCAAGCCAATAGCTTTGGTTTCTTTGATCATAGAGAGCATGGATTTGTAGTTGGGATGTCCCAACCTCCTATGCCATAATTCCTCCATAGAGAGCTTGTTCACAAGAGCAACATTACAAGCATTCACATACTCATTTGGATCTAGTTTATAGATGCCTCCAAATCTAGATCCTAATGCAAGTATCTCATTATTCTTCTTGATAGTGCAAGTATCAACATTGAATTTTACATCAAGGCCATTATCAGGCAATTGGCCAACACTAATAAGATTCTTAGTAAGCTTAGGTAAATAAAGAACTTTAGAGAGAGAAAGAACTTTAGGGGATGCAGCTTCAAGGGAATGTTCCCTATGCCTTCAATAGGACATTCAAAATCATTTGTTGTGTATATTGATTTCTTGACTCCATCATAAGGTGCAATAGAAGAGAAAGAGTCCTTGGAGCTACACATATGTGAAGAGGCTCCACTATCAATATACCATAGGCCGTCCTTCTTGAAAGGAGTAGATGAGAAACTAGAGACCATAAGAGATCCCTCTCCATCACTTGCAATAGTGTCTTCCTTCTCATTAGTAATGTTGGCTTGCTTGAATTGATTCTTCTTCTTGAAGCAATTGGTGGCATAATGGCCTTTCTTGCCACAGTAAAAACACTTGATCTTCTTTTTCTTGAGCTTGGATGATGAAGCATTAAAGGAATTATCTTCCTCCTCATCTTTGTCTTTGGATTTGACTTTGTCCTTGCTTGAGGATTGTTGATGTTGGTTCTTGCTCTCCCTTTGTGCTTATCCTTGGCAAAGAGAGCTTTGCCATCATTATGAGTGAGAGAGAGCTTGTCCATCCTCAAGAGCTTGTACTCTTGTCTTGATTCTTCTGAAATTAGCACACTTTGGAGAGCCTCCAAACTTGGTAGCTCCTCCTTAATGGCATAGGATTGGACAAGGTTATCAAATTCACTTCTCAAGCCATTGAGAATGACTTGAACTAGCTCATTTTGATTGATGGAATCACCAATACAAGCAAGTTCTCTATGAATATCTTTTACTCTCAAAACATAACTAGATGCACTCTCATCACTTTTTTGGCTACTTTGAAAGATTTGATTCCTAAGAGTGAGAAGCCTAGAGGTATTCTTAGCCTCATAGATATTCTTGAGACAATCCCAATCTTCTTTGGCTATTGTACAAGTACCTATCTCCCTCAGTATCTCATTAGAGACATTCATCTTAATGTAGTGGAGAGCCATTCTAGCTCCCTTTTTGTATTTTTGAACCTCTTGAAGAAGTTGTGGTTCTTCTTCAAGGCTAAGAACTATGTCCATCACGTCTTGAAGGATCAAGATGGACTCCATCCTCATTTTCCAAATTGAATAGTTTGAAGTGGACAATCTTTCACTTGGTTCCAACAAGGATGAACCCATTGAAGACATTTGAAGTGAAGAAAACTCAAATGATGAACAATAAATGTTGCTACACACTCTCTATAGGATCCAGTAATAGAGTACTATCTCCTCCTATGAAAGATCTTGCAACTATTTGTGAATTGATTCTCACTAGTTACACAAATCTCTCTAAAACAAGATCTATTTCAAATCAAATGATGGAGTATAGGCAAATTTAGGATCAAATACTCTTAGCACATTTGAAGTACACTAAGAAACCAAATTTGACTCAAATACAATGATATTGCATGAAACAAAATGGCTAAGATCTCAAAACAGTGTCTAGATCACATATAGATGAGATTGGTAAGCATACAACTGTGATTTTGGATCACCCAAGCAATCTCTTGACCAAACAAAATGTGTCCACCCAGGTCTAGGTGGCCCTACCTAACCTTCTTCAAAAGCTTATAACAACAAGCTATAGAACATCAAATTTGGATCATTCCTTGAGAAGCAGCACTCATTAATGAGGGCTGATTTCACACGTGCCAACTCTCTGTCCATACAAAGATCTGTTGGATCAGATCAGCCTTGATTTGATCCACTTATGATCCACAGATTGCTTGTTTCTCAGCGAGTTTGAATCCTTCTCCAAAATCCGAGTTCTTGCAAGCAAAAACACTAATGATCTGATTTATACACCCTCATCTCTTCAAAGCATGAAGCTCTGATACTATGTGAAGTTTTTAGCACGTGTGAACTTCACCACACACCCTACAAGATCTTACTGAGGTGTTGTGATTGCACAAGATTGATCAAAGAACAGTATGCTTGAAAAATCTAAGGCAAGAGCACAATGGCCTATAGTTATGTTGTTCCTTACACTACGTTGCTGGCCCCGTTAGTCGCACGCAAGCTGTCCGTGACCTCCCTCCTCGCGGCCTCCTTCTCTCACTCTTACCAGCTATAGCTGCCCTCAAGGTTTTCTTGATTTCTTCACAACTGAAGCGTGTCTGTCCACAACCACTTCAGACCTGATTCGCACTGCTAGGGCGCCCTCCTCTAGGTTTTTACAGCTTTCAAAATGGTTCAGAATAGAGAGAAATCTCTGATTGTGTGCTCCCAAACCCTAGACCAGGGTTTTTCACACAAATCTCTTTTTGGTTTCCAATTCACAGTGTTCTAACAGGCCTATTCTCTTGCTCTGAGGTTGTCCTACTGCTAGAACTCTGATGCTTCAATCCGTTTGTCAAACGGTGTCCGATTGAATGCACACTAACTACAAACTGGGGGTATTCCCAACAAAGTATAAATAAATAAGATCATCCAATAAAATGTGTTGCGAGGGCATGACATCCTGCGTGTATAAGCCCATGGCCCAATGAGCACGCAAATAAAGTTGTAAATAAAATAAACATGACCTGGGCCTTGGAGTTAAAATAAAACTAGAGGCCCAATGTCATTTTTAAACTTAGAGATCACTTTTTAGAGTTGGGTCCAAAGTGGGACTCACATGAATCTTGTGATTTCTAATGTACTTTTTGTGGACCCTTGGATCAAGTTGGGTCCAAGATGAATGGATAGGATCATTGTGAATATTAGCCAATAGGATTGAGGGGCAAGGGCCTTTCTCATTTTATAAAAAGGCACCATTTGTACACTATTACCATGCTTAATGAGAAGGAGGAAACTCTACCATTTTTGGAAGAGAAGCATCCTCATTTGCTATTCACTACTTGCTAATGCTCTTGATTGTGTTTTCCATTGCTTTCTATTTTCATGTTTATTGTTTGCCATAGTGAATGCTTTTCCATTAGCAAGCATAAGGAGCATTTGAGCTAACCTCCACCCTCACTCTCTATCTCTCTCTCTTTCTCTCTTCTCTTCTCCACCTCGTCTTTTCTATCCCTTCCCTTCACCCAAATCATGATGAATGTTAGTGTAGAGGAGTAGAGTTAAAGGAGAGTAGTGTTAGTGGTGAGTAGAGTAAAGGGAGAAAGTAAGAAATTAACTAAAAGTAGCATCTATGCATAGTTAGGTACCTATCCAGTGATCTAACTCTTGTTGACAGGCGGGAGGGCTATACTACGCGAGATCTTCGACCCTACAGTGGCGCCGTTGCCGAAGATAAGTTTCCATTAACTAGTTTAGCTGCATTTTAGCTATTTTCTTGTTTCTTTAGAGTAGTTTAGGTAGATTTTTGGGAGTTTAGAGTTAGTTTTCTATATTTTCTTGTGTTTGGACTATTCACAGCTAGCGGAGGAGGTGTGAGAGGGTAGAGGAGGTCTTGAACAGCCTCTAAGGGCTTGAAACCCAAACCAACCAGCCAAAAACTCCAAAAAACACACCAATCTGTATTTTGGAGGGAAAAAGAGCTTAAAATCTCATCAGATTTTTATATCTCCAGAATCAGTGAGAATTAACCCTTGCATGACTGGCAGCAGCTCTAGGGTACTATCCCAGACCTGCATAGAAGCCTGCGAGAGTTAGTTCCAAGCAGATTGTAAAAAGCAGAGAAAAATCATAAAAAATTCAAAAAACCCTTGAAAAAATCCAAAAAAAATTCAAATCTTCGTAAAAACTCTCGTAGAACTCTTTAAAGTTCCATCGCAGTGAGACCAGGACACAGAGAAATTTGCGAGAGTTAGTTTGATATCTAAGTGCCTGTGCGAGAATTTCCAGTGAAAAAAAAGACTAGAAAGTACTAGTGAACCTTCACAGACAACAAAAATTTTGATTCTAGTGGTCAAGAACTCTCACAGAGGATTCTGAAGTTCCATCTCAATGAGACCAGGACACAGAAGAGCTTGCGAGAGTTAGTATGATTCTAGTGAGCAGAAAATTGGATTTAAGTGCAAAAAAATCACTCAAAAGAGAATATCTAACAAATCCTTCCAGTAAGGACTCTCACAAACCCTCTCAATTGATTCAGAATGGCAATTTACATCAGTGATGAAGCCTGCGAGAGTTAGTGTGAAGATCTGGTGAAGATCAAGCCAAAAAAGTGGTTTTGAACCCTCGTAGACAGTGAAATTTTCACCTCTTGCGAGAGTTAACTCTTGCAAAGAATTCTATAGTGAGATCTGACCCAGATCCAGCTACTGTGAATCTTGCGAGAGTTACTTCCCAGAGATCTGAAAGATATCAAGTTTTTTACCTACAAAAACAGCTAAAGGACCCTCGCACAGCCAGCCCTCACACAAGATAACCCTCACAGACAATATCAGTGGAAAGATCAGCATCAGATCTAGCTACAATCAAAATCTCAGGTCAATCAGTGCAAGGAGTAAAAAGTTATAAAAAAAAAACCAATGTAAAAGGCCTAAAATTCACTTCTGGCCGATCAGATCGATCAGATCCTTGAGGATCCAACCTACATCCTACTGTATAAGCAAGATCCAATCACTTTAAAACCCACGAAGGATAGCAAATCAGGCACCACACCTTCCTAGATTAGCAACTGTGCAACAAGAGGCAGAACCGGAACCAGCACCAATGGATCCAATGGGCCAACCCGTACATGTCACTCCAAGCTTTGGAAATCTATGACGAATGGACACCTGCGGAGAAGCTGATGCTATTCCCTATGTCCCTACGAGCAGTGGCTCAGGATTGGTTTTTCAACCTGTCAGAGAAAGAGAAATCCACCTAGGAAGCGGTTAAAGTGGCTCTCATTACACGCTTTAAACCAAAAAAGTTCCTAGAAGACCCGTTTCTCCTGTTGAGCAAAGTTAAGATGGGAAAACGAGAAAGTGTCCAGGACTATGTTGAATGGGTCAAACATCTATGATCCGAGTGCAGTGCAGCACTGACTCTCGATCATGTGGTGATCATGTGGTTCCTAGCCGGATTACCACGAAGCATCAAAAGAGAACTGAAACGACGGGAGCAGTACGCTACTCTACAAAAAGCTAAGGAAGATGCCATCAGGGACGAGGATGAGGGATCTGACGACGAATATCCTTCCACCCACACTCCTACTCCCTCGATCGCATCATCATCGTCAAATGCATTCCACTCTATCCTCAGAACTGTTGTTGGAGCAAATGAGAAAATTACACAAACAGCAGATGGAGCAACTTACGGCACAGTTTGACCAAAAACTGAAAGCCTTACAAGGAACTGTAGCAGTAACTCCACATCAACCAGAACCAAACCAGCTGCAGTATCCTAGACGGGAGAGTGTATGGTGTTCAGTATGCACGCAAAACCATACAACAAACGAGTGTCCAGTCCTAAAGCAAAATCTAAGACTCACACATAGATTCTGCCATCTGTGCAATGCAACATTGCACGATATGACATTTTGCCCATTTAACCCCCGGATTATTCAACAGAAGAGAAGTCCTTATCAGACTTCCTATCCTTATCATCAAGGGGCACCCAACTCAGCACCAAGGTACGGCGTGTTAAGAACTGTAAAACATATCTATCATCTGTTGTTAATGTTTGGGGGATCCTACCCATGTAAATATTTTGTACATATCCAAGGTATGTGAATTGAGCACATATCCTTGTAGAATAGGGCGAGTTTGGGTTAGCTAGATCAAATTCCAGTAACATGCATAAAGTCTAGTTGGTCTAGTATGATATGCAATAATGTTGACAATGTCTAGTTTGACATGCATATAGAGATTCACATGGAATTGGTCAATTATGACCTTGTAGAAACTGGAGCCATGTTCTAAGTTTCCATAGTGACATGCAAAGCATGCAATCACTCTAATGGACATATGCATATAGATTTGTACATGGCTAGTTGAGAAATTGCCATTTGGAGAAAGTAGATAGAAGTTAGGTGCAACCTATGCATGCTAGCAGTTAGGTGTCAAGTTAATAGTTGTTTGCACTTGAATAAGTGTAGGATGTGCATTGAATGCAAGGAGTACCACGAATTTTGGCTCTCCTATATATGTACATATCATTCTCATTCACAAAGTAATGAAGAACCAAAGCTTTGTAGCTATCTCATGCTTGGTTGGATCTAAACTGTTTTTTTTTTGTTATCTCTCTAGCTCTCTCTCTCTAACTCGTGTTGAGGCTAATGCTTATGCATTGTAATCTTGTACTTTTAATCATTCTTTGATTCATTGCTATCATAGCTATTGATCAGCATGCTAGATTGTGAATTAGCCATATCTTCTGAACTAGATCTTGTTGAACAATCTAGAATTAGGGTACTCTGCCAATCACAAAGCTTAATCAAGATCAGTCACTCTTGTGGACATTCCCCACACGTGTGAATTCTAGAATTTTCAACTTGGTATCAGAGCCTCATTAAGCTTTGCATGCTAATTTCCTTGATAGTACAAGAAATTGAGAGATAAACAAGCAAAAAAAAATTGTTTTTCATCTTTACTAACATTTCTCTAAAGTGTAATTGGATCAAATCGACCTGAAATGAATTTTTAGACTGGAATTGAGGTAGTACGGAATTCTGGAATTCCGCACGTGTGAAAATCAGAGATTTTCGGTCCCTTTGCTTTCCTTGCTGATAGATCCAAAGATAGTAGTGTTATAGCTTGATGGAAAGTTATGATCTTTACTTTTCATAGGAATTGAAACCAAATCAATCTGAAGTGTCTAGCAAGAGTTATAAGCTCTTAAAGAGGATTAGGATAGGTCCAAAATCCGAGTGACAACATTTTGATTTGAATCAATTTTTACTTTGTTCTGAATTCATGATTTTGAGCATCCTACACAAGAAACTAAAGATCAAGACTGAGTTTGAAGTAACTGAACACCCTTTGAGCTTTCAGAGTGTCAATAGTGTTTTCTTTTGTTGCATTTCACACGTGCCAAAAGTAGAATTCAAACTAACCAAAGTGTCTCAGTCCACTTTGTGTATTTGATCTAGTTAGCTTGTCTTGTGGAATATTTGAGATCTGTCTCAAATATAGTTGCATGTGTTTCACATAGGAAGGTAGTACATTTTTTGAAAATACCTATAGTGAAAGAGAGCAGCAACTCTAAGTCAGATAGGAACAAGCTCAAACATATTGCATTCCAATTACAAGAGTCTTCACATTTATGGCATCTATAGGAGACTGTCTCTTTCAAGCTAGTGAAAGACTATACACCTTTAACTATTTAGTTTGGAAGGATAAGATAGAATCCTTGCTGATTCTCTATGGTGTAATGGATATTGTAACTGGAACTGAAGTTGAACCTGCAGCTTTTGATGAGGCTCAGAGATTAGAGAAGAGAGCAATAATTGCTCTACATATCATCAAATTGAACATCTCTGATGAGATGTTGAGAGAGATTAGTTCATGCACCTCAGGAAAGAAGACTTGGGAGACTCTGAAGAACCTTCAAGAAGCCGAGATCAAGTTAAGAAAGATGACTAAGAACTAGTACTCTCGTGCCTTCACCATGAAAAAAGCAAAGAACAAAGACTATGGTGGAGTAGAAGATGAGTCAGCTCATCCTTCTAACTTCAAGAAGAAGACACAAGAAGTTCAAACCAGTTGTATCATGGAAGACTCACATGCAAGTTGTGGAGAGGCATCTCTTTAGATGTCTAGTTTTTCTTCTTTACCTTTTAATGATGTATCAAGGTATATTGATAGTGGAGCAACAACTCATATGAGTTGCTCCAAAGATTCTTTTGTTTCTATTGAATCTGTTCTAGATCCTAAGAAATCAATATACACAGCAGTTGGTGATACATGTGCAATTGAAGGTGTTGGAAGTTGTTCATTAAAACTTACATCCCATGGTGGAGCCCGAGGAACCACGCACTGAAAGGCTCACACTTTTACTATCAAGCCATATTAGTTTACCACTCGGGGAACTACTACGGATTGCACTACAAGCGAAAAGCCTTCTAGCTGAATGGGCCAAAGCGGATGAGGAGCCAATAGTGCCTGAGCCCATATATTGTGTAGGCTACGATGAAACAAATAACGTCCTCCACATTGGAGCAGCATGGAAAAGTGAGGAACACAACATCACTTTGCCAATCAAACACAAGAGATACGAGGATGAGGCGATGGTAGTAGATGGAGGATCGGGTGTCAATCTGATCTCCACTACTTTATATGAAAATTGGGGTCTACAAGGATTGAAGCCAACTAGATTTGCCATCAAGCTAGCAGATCAATCCTGTGTGAAACCAAAAGGTGTAGTTGATGATATTCTCGTAAGGATAGCAGACATGCAGTATGTGATAACTTTTGTGGTCATGGATATACCTGAATCTCCATCTGCATACCGTATTTTACTAGGAAGACCATGGTTGAGGGCTGGGCAAGTAGTACACAATTGGGGTCAGGGAAACTCACCTTCAAGAATAGAGAACAGGCTGTAAAGGTAGATCCAACCACATGAGCGGTGAAACCTATTGCACCCAAAGCTGATGACGGTTCATCCACGACAGATCATAAGATTGACCGCCCAAGGCCAGCCAAGGGAGGTCACTATCATTCAGAGACGGATGTCATGAAATGGACGAATGCATTAGCAACTATTGACTGCCAGACATGTCAATATGAATCAGATCCAGAACCGAGTACATCTTCACCCAAATGTTACACTATGGACACACCAATCACATTTGGAGTGAATATGATAAACGTAGCATGGCTGTCAGTGGAGCCGATTGAGAATCCAGTGGACGATGATCTAGTCCCTTGGCAACATGCTCTAACTTATAATAAGGAGATTGAGCTGATTGATGAACAAGTCCTACACCACATGGACCCAGATCGTTACGGAACCAAGAAGGTACCAGCTCAACCACCACAAAGGTCTGCTATGGCGAAAGTCTTAAGGATCGAACCACCCAAGGCACCTGCGAATAAGAAGAATCAGTTGAAGCAACGCTACAACCAGGTGAAACTTACCCGAAGAGGCAATAGCTACAGTAGACGTTGATATTTGCAACCATGAGACGAATGTCACAGTAGTCCCACAGAAGGACAACAAGGATGAACCCATCAAAATGACAAAAAAAGGGCAAGAAAAGGGTGTTGGATTCCTTGAAGTCAATCAAGTTGGACTCAGATACAATGTCATCTTCTACACAGGTGACAGAAAAACAAAAAATGACCAGTTGGGCCAAGATCAATATGCTGAAAGAGGAATCTTGACGAGCTCCCGTTCACGAGATGCCTGATACTTTCAAGAATTATACTCTGGACGACGTGGTAATCATGATGCCGCATGCCCAACGAGAACCTGATCAAAGTCAGACACCAGCGGAACAAGTCTTCGAGGGACCTGCGTGAACACAACCAATGAATCTTGTGGAGCCAAGAGAAGAAGAAAGGATAGTGCATGTGGGAGAGCAATTAACACCCACACAGTTCAAGAGACTACAATCCTTGTTGGTGAAATATAAAGACTGTTTTGCCTAGAGCTATAGTGATCTAAAGGGCATTCCGCCAACAGTAGTTTAACATACCATACCCAGAATTGATCAAGTAGGAGTTGCAAAAGCTGATGGACGCAAATTTCATATACAAGATCGAGCACACGGAATGGGTATCTCCGATAGTTATAGTACCCAAGAAGAATGGCAAAATGCGGATCTGTGTGAATCTGAAGGTGCTAAATGCAGTCACCAAAAAGGACCATTTTTCTTTACCATTTACAGAAAGTGTCCTCAAGAGGGTAGCTGGCGTCGAACCCTACAGTTTTCTGGACGGCTTCAATGGCTACAACCAAGTGAAAATAGCCCCCCAGGACTAGCACAAGACAACATTTGCCACGGATTGGGGAACCTATGCCTGTAAAGTGATGCCATTCGGACTTTGCAATGCCCCAAGCACCTTCCAGCAAGTCATGCAGGCGGCATTCAAAGATTATCTGCAAAAAAATTTGAAAATTTTCTTGGACTATCTGTGCATGCATGGACCAAATTCAGAACACTTATCCAATTTGGAGAAGGTGTTACAAAAATGCCGCGACTACCAGATCCCCCTGAATCTAGAAAAATGTCAATTTTGGGTGACACATGGCTTGATACTCGGCCATATAGTGTCAAGACACGGGATCGCCATAGATCTATCAAAGTTCAGGATCATTATTGATCTACCACCACCGGGGATGATCTGCGAGGTCTACATTTTCATGGGTCATGCTAACTATTATAGCATCTTCATTCTTGATTTTGCGGAGTTAGCCAGACCCATCTACAAACTCACAACGGATCCACATTGGAATGAGAAAGCCCTAAAAGCTTTTCCAAAGCTTAAGGATGCATTGGTTTCAGCACCAATCTTACGGCCACCCAATTGGACCATTGAGTTTCACGTGCATACGGACGCATCGAAGTATGCAGTTGGAGTAGTCTTAACCCAGCTAGGTGAACACAAAAAGGATTTTCCAATTCGATTTGCAAGCCGACAGCTCAGTGTACCGAAATGAACTATTCAACCACAGAGCGGAAAGCACTGGCAATGATCTATGCAGTTAAGAAATTTTGACATTACTTGATGGCCACACATTTTGTTTTTTATACGGACCATCAACCCTTGCTCTATCTCGTTAATAAAACTTGCAACACTGGAAGAATCACCAGATGGCTACTTCTATTGTTGGAGTTTGATTTTCGGATAGTAGTTCGCAAGGGAAAACAACACTACATGGCAGATCATGTGTCACGAATCAAGGAAAAGGAGATTGCCACCCAACCCGACGATGAGTTAGCAGATGCTGCCTTATTTTATGTGGACACAATACCATAATGGGCTGCCAACATTGTTGACTATCTAATGCATGGCCAACCAGATAAATCACTACCAAAGGCAGAACATCAAAAATTGATCTTGAAGACTAGACCTTATCAGCTGATTGCCAGCCAGTTGTATCGAAGAGGTCAAGATGGAATTCTTCGGCGGTGTACTCTTCCTCATGAGACCACCCAGATCATTTCGCTTTCACATGAAGGCATGGGTGGGAGTCATTTTGCATCTGACATTACAGTTCGCAAGATCCTGCAATCAGGATGTTGGTCGCCAACGATTCATAAAGATACGGAGGAATACTTGAAAAAGGACGATGTGTGCCAAAGGGCAAGGAGACCAATGAGATTGAACTATGATCTACTACACCCAATTTTAGCCTAAACATTGTTCAAAAAATGGAGATTGGATTATATTGGTCCAATTCACCCTGCAGCAAGGAGTTCTGAGGCTCGATACATAGTCGTAGCCACAGACTACCTCACCAAATGGGTTGAAGCCAAGGCAGTAAGAGTAGCTGATGTTAGGACCACTGCCAAGTTCCTTTATGAAAATATCATTGTGCGCTTCGGATGCCCGGTGGAACTAGTCAGTGATCGCAGAAGCCATTTTATCAACGAGACCATCAAGGTCCTGTTGGAGGAATTTTTCATGATCCACAGAACCAGTACGTCTTATTATCCTCGGGGTAATGGGCAAGCAGATTCATCCAATAAGATCCTATGTAGCATGCTCACAAAAACAGTTGAAGCTAGCAAATCAGATTGAAAACACATGTTGCATGCTGCACTATGGGCATTCAGGACAACATACAAAGGGAGCACTGATCAAACACCCTTCCAATTGGTATATGGTCAGGATGCTGTGATGCCAGTAGAGTTTTCAGTTCTTTCATTAAGGATTGCCACCGCGCAACGTCTTAATGAGTCCAAATCTCTACAGCTACGCCACGAAGCTCTGCATAAACTCTGTGAAACACGCTTACTAGCTGTGCATGCACTGGCAACTGAAAAGCAAAGACGCAAAGCTTGGCATGATTGTAGATTACAAAAGAAGGATCTTTGTTCAGGAGATCTGGTCATGATGTATAATACCAAGGCGATCAAGGGGAAGTTAAAATTCACTGGTGAAGGTCCTTATAGGACCAAGGAAATTCTTAATCATGGAGCCGTGAACTTAGAAAAGCTAGATGGGACGCCATTCGACACACCCATCAATGGTAGCCGGTTGCACAAGTACTAGCCACCATAGTGAGACAGATCCAGATTGGGGGTGGCATGTTACAAAATGCTAGTCTACTCAACCATCCCCGCTAGATCTAAGGAGATCAAGACAAATAAAGCTAAATCCATCAACATTCAGCCAGATCTGGCAAGATCGGGAAAATCCATCAGAATCCAAGGAGGATCCAGATCTTGATAGGATAAAAAAATAAAGTAAGATATCAGATTAACTGATGGATCTAATACCTCACAAAATGATATTGTATCTCAATATGCTTGCTCCTAGCATGAAAGATAGGATTGGATGCCATTCTTTGGGCTGATTGATTGTCACAAAAGATGATTGGGCTCTCTGAAAAATATAGCAAGTAAAGATCCTTGATCATCCTTTTGATCCATACCATCTCCTTTGTGCAATGTGTAAGAGCTTTGTACTTGGCCTCACTAAATGACAATGAGATAGTGGCTTGTTTCTTTGACATCCATGATATAGCTCCATCACCTATGAAAATACAATAAGCACTAATGGATTTCCTATCCATTACATCTCCAGCATAGTCCTAATCTGAAAATCCAAAAATATTAGGTGATGATCCCTCATACAATATGCCAAAATCTTGAGTTCCAATGATGTACCTCAAAACTCGCTTTCCTAGCTTCCAATGCTCCTCACTAGGATCTTGCATGAATTGACTCAATCTTCCAACACAATAGCTTAGATTAGGTCTAGTAATGGTTAGATAGATGAGTGAACCAACTAGTTTTTTATAGAGAGTAATGTCCTCCAAGAATCTTTCATTACCTCTTATAGTTAGCTTTACATGAGACTCCATAGGTGTATCAATAGCTTTTGCATCTACCATATGAAATCTTTCTAGAATAGAATTAGAATATTTCTCTTGACAAATGAAAGAGGATTGAGAAGATATAATGACTTCTATTCCTAAAATGTAGTGCAAATTACCAAGATCATGCACCTCAAACTCCTTCTTAAGAGCATTCTTGATATCTTCCACATCTTGATTTTCTCCACCACTCAAGATGATATCATCCACATAGATTAGCAAGATGGTGACATCATTTCCAAAAAACCTATAATAAAGTGAATGATCATACTCACTCATAACAAAGCCTTGAGAGAGTAAAAAAGTGTTAAGCTTAGCATACCAACTCCTTGGTGCTTGCTTAAGGCCATACGAACTCTTTTGTAGAAGACACACATGATTTGGCTTTGTTGATGAAATGTAGCTCTCGGGTTGCTCCATGTATACTTCCTCCTCAAGATCACCATTCAAGAATGCATTTTAAATGTCCATTTTCCATAGATCCCATCCATAAAGTGTAGCAAGTGAAATGATGGCTCGAATGCTTACCATCTTTGCCACGGGTGCAAAGGTCTCATCATAGTCAATTCCTTGTTGTTGAGCATATCCTTTTGCCACTAACCTTGCCTTGTACTTGTTGATAGATCCATCTTGGTTTGTCTTCACCTTGAAAATCCATTTGCATCCAATAGCTTTCTTGTCCTTAGGCAACTCCACCAATCTCCATGTTCCATTCTTCATAAGAGCTTGATACTCGAGATCCATTGCATGGATCCACTCCTCTTCTTTCCTTGCTTGATCTACACTTGTAGGCTCATCCAAAGAGGTTAGGAAAGCAACATAATTTCTAGAAACTACTTGCTTACCCTTTTGATCATATGTGAGCCTTGAAGGTACTTGTCTTTCTCTTCATGTTCTCCTTGGCTTTTGACTTGATGAAGGTCCATCATCACCACCATCCAAAGTAGGATCCTTCTCATCAACATAAAGAATGTTAGATCCATCTACTTTACCATCAATCATGCTTGAAGACACCTTTGTAATGTTCCCCTCATAAAAAATGACATCTCTACCAATAATCACTTTGTTAGTAGAAGGAATGTAAACCTTGTAGGCTTTACTCACCTCACTATATCCAACAAAAATACCTCTTCTTGAAGATGGATCCTCCTTGGTCCTATCATCAAGAGTAATGTTGACATAGCATGTGCATCCAAAGGTTCTTAGAAAGTTGACACTCGGCCTCCTCTTGAATAGCATCTCAAAAGGTGTCCTTCCATCCAAAATAGCACTCGGCCACCTATTGCACAAGAAATTGGCACACAACAAAGCTTGATCCCAAAATGGTTTGTCAAGATTAGAACTTTCACATAAAGTCCTATTCTTCTTTTCAGCCACTCCATTTTGTTGTGGAGTCCTTGATGTTGTATACTCCCTCTTGATCCCATGCTCATCACAAAAGGCCTTGAACTTGTTAGATATGTACTCACCACCATTGTCACCTCTCAAGCACTTGATTTTTGTGGAAAATTGGTTCTCCCTTGCATTCTTGAACTTGACAAAGACATCATACACTTCATCCTTGCTCTTTAGTAGATAGATCCAACAAAATCTACTAAAATCATCAATGAATGTTACATACATCTTAGCTCCACTATTGCTAATTGTAGTAAATCCATGAATATCCGAATGTACAAGTTGAAAATGCTTTGTAGATCTAGAAATAGATCTAGTATAAGGTAGTCTATGTGACTTAGACAAAGGAAAA
Organism: Diphasiastrum complanatum; assembly: GCA_029204225.1. Lineage (NCBI taxonomy): Eukaryota > Viridiplantae > Streptophyta > Lycopodiopsida > Lycopodiales > Lycopodiaceae > Diphasiastrum > Diphasiastrum complanatum. Next base: position 6,497,944 of record CM055100.1, read on the forward strand.
GACTCACAAACATGCTTGTCATTACTTAAGAAACTTGGAAGACCAATCACAGCCTTCTTCCTTGCCATTACTTTCAATGACTTGAAGTTGAGCTGTCCCATCCTTTTGTGCCAAACCTCTTGAATAGAAATTTGATCCCTTGAAACCCATCCAACTTGGTTAGCAATAACACAAGCATCAAGTTTGAACAACTTCCCTTGCCTTTTACCTTTTCCAATCAAGACATCCTTCCTTTTGATCAAACAAGCATCTCCATCAAACTCCACCTTGAGGCCCTTACTTAGCATTTGACTCACACTAAGAAATTCTTGGTAATAGATGGAATAAATAAGACATCCTCCAAATGAACATTCCTATTTGTAGAGAGAGAAATAGGAATTGTGCCAATCCCTTTGATTGCACACTCACCATCATTGGCCGTGTAGATCACCCTCTTGTCATCTCCATATGCCAACAAAGAAGTGAAGTACTCTTTGTGAAAGGTCATGTGTGAACTTGCTCCACTATCAATCCACCAAGGATCTAGATCTCCATCATTAGCAAGCATACATGAAGACATCACAAAAGCATCATCATTTGCATCTTGCACATCCAAACCATCCTCATCAAGAGTAAGATTACCTTGTTTGTCTCCTTGATCTCTCTTCTTCTTGTAGCACTCACTTGCAAAGTGTCCTTTGATGCCACAATAGAAGCACTTGAGCTTTGATCTATCCTTCTTTTTGCCACTTCAAGAAGCATCCACTTGATCTTGCCCTTTAGACCACTTGCTTTTGGTTTTGCCCTTGAATTTTCCCTTTGTGAACATAGCATCCTCTTGAAGTGTCGATGTAGATCCACCTCTTGCTTGAAGCCATATTTCTCATTGATCAAGATCTCTTGAAGATCCATCAAAATTGGCAAAGTCTTTTGAATAGGAATACTTTGAACAATGTTAGCATGAGCATCCAACAAGCCATTAAGAATCACTTGAATAAGCTCTCCTTCCTTTTGGCTTTCATCTATGCAAGCTAACTCATCATTCAATGCTTTCATTCTCAAAACAAAAGTACTTGGACTTTTTTCATTCTTTTGCAAACAAGAAAAGATTTGCCTTCTTAGAGTCAACACTCTAGAAGTAGACTTGGATTCATAAAGCTTCTTCAATGAATTCCAAGCTTCCAAAGATGATGTGCACTTACCAACTTCCTTGAGAAGTTCATTGGTAACATTCATCTTTATCATGTGTAGAGCCTTCTTGGCCCTCTTGTCATACCTCAATTGATCTTGTTGTGTTGCTGGTCTCTCCTTCAAGCCTACAACAATATCCAAAACATCATTCATCTCAAGAAGTGACTCTATCCTTACTTTCCATAATGAATAGTTACTTGAGGTAAGTCTATCATTGGCTTCCAACATGACTCCAATTGAGGTTGCCATGTAGCAATGACCTGATCTTCTCTTTCAACCTGCTTCAATGCACAAAGCACTCCTTTGAACAACAACAAATGCTTTCAAAAGAAATCACCAAGATTTGAAACTATCTCACAAATTCTCTTCTAGCACTTATCCAACCAAATCAACACATAGAATCATGGAATCTTGATCAACCTATAATCTATCCTCAATCTAATGACTTTTGCCACTTCCTAAGATTGAAACACACTCAAATGAGGTCCAGCAACCTCACTATCTAGAGATCCAATCAAAATTAGGGTTTTGACAAAATCACAAAAAATTAACTATTCCAAATCTACATGCAAATGTTGAAAATTTGATATGCAATCTATAAGCCACCACTTAGGCTAAACCAATGATCCAAAAATCGGCCAAATCCAGTATGTGAATTCAAAAATAGGAATTGAACAAGTATATTGACCTATTTAGTGTTTTGATCTACAAAAGATCCAATCTACAAAAGCAAAAAATCCGATTTTGGTGTAGAATCCTCTCTAGCATGCTAGAGACTTGATATCTTCACCAAATCATTGATAGATATGATTTTCTCCTTCATAACCTGAAACACAAGCTCTGATACCATGTGAAAGATTTTAGATCCTTAAGATCTAGCTTTTGGACCAACGTTTGATAGGCCACCACTGGAATGGCAGTTCCCTCAGGGATAGCTGGTGGTGCGAAGTCATTGAAGTCCACAATTTACAACTGTTCCTTCATAGCGGAACGTGCTGCTTGTGAATCTACTATAGCCTCATCCTTCTTGGCTTTGAGGGTATTGATGGTTTGTTGCATGTTGGATACCTTCAGTTGGAGCTGGTTCTGGAGATGGATTAACATTTGCTGTTGTTGATTGTAATTCGTGAGGTTTTGGATCTGCAACTGTTGTTGTTTGATTTCCTCCTCCAACCTTGTTTTTTCTTTCTGAAGGCCCACCATAGCACCATCGTCAAATTGTCACATAGTGTGTTGTCCCCCTAGGGTGCCGAATATATTGTATTGGAGCTCATTCACCAACCATACCACGCCACAACGGAACAACACGCAAAATTACAACAATCATACATTGCTTCCGTCGAGGCCCTAAACCAGCACATAGCCACCCTGGAAGAATGCTTAAAGGCTGCTGCCCAGTCGACACCGTCGGTTCTTGTAGAGCACGCCCAATTTCATGATTTGGGGCACCACTTTGATGGACCTGATGGTGGAGATGGCGCAGGATTTCAACAGCCTCCTCCTGCAACTCAAGGCTTCGCATTTCAAAGCCAACCCTTGGGGCAAGGAGCTCAAACACCAACCAATCCATCGGGCTCTGGGGGTACTAGCTCCCAACATTTTCTTTTCTCTTCCACCGCTTCTAACCCCCTCGACACCACTAACTCCACCTTCATTCCATGACACTATTCACCTGAATCACAATGCACAACAAAAGCTAACTGTTAAAAATTCACAATTCTAGCTTGACTAGTTTTGGTCATATGACTTGTAAATAGTTAGATGGTCATGATGTGGCCTTTCACACGTGCCAAATAGAATAGGATTCCATTCATAAGGATGTTCTCAAGTAGACCTAAGTGTTAGAACCTTTGGAATGAGTCCAAATTATGCTTAGATACAAGGAAGAAAAAATAGGAGCTATTTTTGGTAATTTTTGCATTGTTGAGGGATCTCCAAGATTCCAACCCTAACTTGGTAGGGATGAAAGATCCACCAAAATTAGCATTAGGGATAGGTTTAGGGCTACTCACACCTGTCCAAAACCGTGATGGATCATGTATATATAGGTGATGATATCTCACCAAAATCAATCAAGCAATTTCATGTTTTTTCTCTCATAATGGTGCAATTGCTCTCTATGTTCACAATTGTTTGAGTACTTGTTGTGAAAATTGTCAACATTTCCTAGCTAGTTTGAGGCCTAAATTGGCTAAAATTGTAAATAGTTTTGGTTCTGGAGTTTCACACGTGTGAACCAGGCCACAATGTTTTTATTTACTGTATTTTTTCAGTATGATGAAGTGTCAAACTTCATACCCTTCAAAATGAGACCATTTTGATGTATTTTGGTCATATAAGCCATTTTTGGCTATTTTTCCTATATAGGGAATATCTAGGGTCAAGTACCTTCTAGAGAGAGGAGAGAGAGTCATCTTCCTCATCCATAAATAGTAGGGAAGTCGTGGAGAACAGGTTGGAGAAACCTTTTGTATGCTTCATTGAGATCAATAGATCATTGTCATTGTTTCTTCCTCCATTGAGAGCATTGTTGTGTGTATTGTCTTCAAGCTATTGTGTATGATCTTAGGTGCTTTCCAAAAGTGATAGGCTGATGTATTATGGACTGTATAATGCTATTTTGGGCCGCACTTGATGTTTATGGAAGTTTCCATTTGTGATAAATGCTTTTTGATCAAGTTCTTTGCATTCTAGGTAGCATAGAATGTGTTGCCAATTCCTAGCTTATGTAGTTTGGAGTGCAAGCATTCAAGCCAATGATCTTGGAGTTTAGATCCACTTAGGATCTGTATTTTTCACATGGTATCAGAGCTGGTTGGCTTCTATTTACAGTAAGTATTCCATTTTTGGTGATATTTGGATGTTTGATCAAGTTCTAGCATGATTTTGCATTGCTTTGTTGATCAAATCTTACTAACCTTTGTTTTGTGAGTTGAACTTGTGGATCAAAAGCATATTTCAGGTCTATTGAAGATCAGAGGCTGAAAAGAAACTATTTTGGATCAGATCATAACACCTAATCATTTGTGATTGTGAGGCTTGTGCATATTCAATACTAACAATGTTCTTTTCAATCCTATTGTTGACAATCTCCATTCTTGGATGAACACTCTCCTTAAGTGGATGAAACTTCTCCTTAAGTGGATGACAAATGCTCTTTTGAGTGAGTTGTAATTCTCCTAAAGGCTGAGCAAAGCTCCCATTTGGATGAAAGATCCCCTTTTTTGGGTGAACATATTGTAAGCTCCATTGTGAAGAGCATATTGTAAAGATTGTCATCAATTTTGGCATAAATTTTGGTGTACTTTGTTGAGCATGTAAGTAACTCTCCTTATGTAATTTGATTGGAGCATTTGCTGGAAGGTGTTAACCATTATGCAAGTGTGTTTTCAGGTTCTTAACAGGTTGAGGAACATTCTCATGTGAAGTGATCTTAGATCTACATCTAAACACCAAGATTTGACAAGACAGTGAAGCTAGTCTTGTGATTCACTAAGTGTGCTCATTCATTCACCTCTAAATCTTGTATTTATCACTTGCTGGAGTTTATAAACTTTTAGAAGTGTGGTTTACATGTGGTTTTACAGGTTGAATCAATATCTTAGTGTGTTGATCATATGTTGATCAAGTTTGTTCATTACTAGGTAATCTTGGCATCCTAGTTTTGGGTATTTTCTAAGAATGCAAGTAACTCTTCACACCATAACTTGATTTGGTCACTTGCTGGAAAGTTTGAGAGCTTAAGCAAGAGTGTGTTCAGGTTGGTTTGATTTTGTAATCCATTCTTAGTGTGTGCAAAGTGTTGCATGTGTTTCAATCTTCCTTTCTATGCTTGGAAACCATCTAGGTTCAAGATAGAAGTGTTTTAGGGTCCTAAATCTTCATAGATCTCTTTATCTATCATTTGTTGAGAGAAAAGTGAGTGCTAAGTGCTTTAGGACAGAACCTAAAAGTTGAAGAAACATTAGAATCATGGCTTCCAATGGTGGGATCATGCTAGAGTCTAGTGAAAGGTTGAGTTCATCAAACTACTCTACTTGGAAAGTGAGGATGGAGTCCTTACTTGAGTTGAATGAACTCATGGACATAGTTGCAGAAATTGAAGAGAGACCTCTCACACTTCAAGAGCAACAAAGGTTTGATAAGAAGGCCAAAAGGGCTCTTCATATCATTAAAATGAATGTTACAAATGAACTTCTCAAGGAAGTTGGAAAGTGTCAAAGTGCAAGTGAGGCATGGAATGCCTTAAAGAAGCTCTTTGAATCAAAGTCCACATCTAGGGTATTGACCCTAAGGAGACAAATATTTTCTAGTAGGCAAAGAGAGGGTGAAAGTGCTCATGCATTTATCTTGAGAGTTAAGTCCCTAAGTGATGATTTAGCATGCATTGATGAGAACATAAAAGATGGTGAAATAGTCCAAGTTATGTTGAATGGTTTGCTAAATGAACATGCTAACCTTGTGCAAAGTTTTGCCATTCAAAGAGTCTTGCCAAGTGTGGTTGACTTGCAAGAAATCTTATTGGCTGAAGAACATAGGTTGCAATCAAAGCTTGATGGTGCATCCTTGCAAGGTGGAGGTGAAGAGGCTTTCTTCACAAAAGGCAAATTCAAGGGCAAAGGTAAAGGCAAAGGGAAATGGTCCAAAGGTGGTAACTTTGATCATGATGATCACTCTTCCTCTTCCTCTTCTACTAAGAACAATAAGTCAAAGTTCAAGTGCTTTTATTGTGGGATAAAAGGTCATTTTGCAAATGAATGTTATAAGAAGAAAAGAGAGCAAGGAGAGAGGCAAGGAAATCTTACAATAGATGAGGAAGAACATAACACATGTGAATCACTTGTTATGACTTCAAGTTTGTTAGCCAACATAGATGATAATGATCCTTGGTGGATTGATAGTGGAGCCTCATCTCACATGACAAGACATAAGGAATACTTTACATCCTTATTGTCTTATGAGGGAGAAGGTAACATCATCTACACTGCAAATGATGGTCAATGTGACATCAAAGGCATAGGTACTATTCCTATTTCCCTTTCAACAAATAGGAAAGCAAATCTTGAAAATGTTTTGTACATTCCTTCAATCACTAAGAATTTGCTTAGTGTAAGTCAAATGATTGACAAAGGACTTGATGTGGAGTTCATTGGAGATGCATGTTTGATAAGTAAATGTGGATCCTTGATTGCTCAAGGTAGGAGGCATGGTAAACTTTTCAAGCTTGATGCATGTGTGATCTCTAATCATGAAGGATGTATGGCTAGGGAGCAATTGACAAACCAAGAAGTTTGGCACAAGAGGTTGGGCCATCCCAACTTCAAATCTTTGGAGGTAATGGCAAAGAAAGAGCTTGTTCTTGGTCTCCCTAAAAGTCTTGTTGCAAACAATAGTGTTTGTGAACATTGTGCCTTGTCCAAATCTCATAGACTTGCTTATTCTAGATCTACTTCTAGATCTAAAGAAGCTTTTCAACTTGTGCATTCTGATATTCATTCTTCTAGTACAACTAGCAATGGTGGGGCAAAGATGTATGCAACTTTCATTGATGACTTTAGTAGGTATACTTGGATCTATCTTCTTAAAAGTAAGGATGAAGTGTTTGCTGCATTTGTCAAGTTCAAGAATGAAATGGAAAACCAATTCAATACAAAGATCAAATGCTTAAGATCTGATAATGGAGGGGAATACACCTCAAATAGGTTCAAAGACTTTTGTATAGCACATGGGATTAAGAGGGAGATGTCTAGTCCTAGGACTCCACAACAGAATGGAATGGCCGAGAGGAAGAATAGAACCCTTTGTGAATGTGCCAAGGCAATGAGACTACATGCTAATCTTGCTAAGTCTTTTTGGGGGGAAGCTTTAGCATGTGCTAACTATCTATGTAATAGATGGACAAGTGCTTCCTTGGATGGTAAAACTCCTCATGAGGTTCTTTATGGTAGAAGGCCGAGTGTCAAGCATTGTAGGATCTTTGGATGTACATGTTTTGTCAATATCACACTTGATGATAGAACTAAAGAAGATCCTTCATCAAAGAAGGGTGTGTTTGTTGGCTATAGTGAAGTAAGCAAGGCTTACAAAGTGTACATTCCTTCTACAAAGAAAGTTGTCATAAGTAGGGATGTCATCTTTCATGAAGAGAATGTTTCCAATGTTGTTGATGTTGATGTTGATGTGCCTACTAATCATCATGATGTGCAAGATGTCTTGGATGAAGATGGAGATGCCACTCCAAAGCAAACTTCAAGGAAGACTCAAAGGCAAAGGGCTAAGCCATCAAGGCTAACCTATGATGAAAAAGGAAAGCAAGTGGTGGACAACTCTAACTTTGCTTTTCTTACCTCTTTTGATGAACCAACTTGTGTAGGTGAAGCAATTCAAAAGAAGGAATGGATCCAAGCCATGGATCATGAGCATCAAGCGCTCATCAAAAGCAACACATGGAGGTTGGTAAAGCTTCCAAAGGACAAGAAGGCAATTGGTTGTAAGTGGATCTTCAAGATCAAGACAAATCAAGATGGATCAATCAACAAGTACAAGGCAAGGTTGGTGGCAAAGGGGTATGCTCAAGAATATGGTATTGACTATGATGAGACCTTTGCAACCGTGGCAAAGATGGTAACTATTCGAATCCTAATCTCTCTTGCAACTCTTTATGATTGGGATATGTGGCAAATGGATGTTACTAATGCCTTCTTGAATGGTGATCTTGAAGAAGATATTTACATGGAGCAACCCGAGGGCTATGTTTCACATGATGAGCCTAATCATGTGTGCTATCTCCAAAAGAGTTTGTATGGGCTAAAGCAAGCACCAAGGAGTTGGTATGCTAAGCTCAATTCCTTCTTACTTTCTCAAAACTTTGTTATGAGTGAGTATGATCATTCTCTCTACTTTAGATTGAATGAAAATGATATCACTTTACTTTTGATCTATGTTGATGACATTATCTTAAGTGGTGGTAACAATCTAGATATAGATGAAATCAAGATGGCACTCAAAAGAGAGTTTGAAATTCAAGATCTTGGTAAACTTCATTATATCTTAGGAATAGAGATTATTAGAACTTCTAAATCTACATTCATATGTCAAGAAAAGTATGTTAACTCTATTCTAAAAAGGTTTCATATGGAAGATTGTAAAGTTGTTTCTACTCCTATGGAATCAAATGTAAAGCTAACTACAAGAAGTAATGAAAGATCCTTCAAGGACATTACTCTCTATAGAAAGCTAATAGGATCTCTTATATGGTTAACCATCACAAGACCTGATCTAAGCTTTGTGGTTGGTAAACTAAGTCAATTTATGCAAGATCCTAGTGAGGCTCATTGGAAGCTAGGAAAGAGAGTACTTAGATACATCTCGGGATCTAGAGATTTTGGCATCTTGTATGGAGGTACTACACCTAACCTTTGTGGATTTTCAGATTCAGATTTTGCAGGTGATCAAATGGATAGGAAGTCAACAAGTGCCTTTTCAATCTATCTTGGAGATGGAGTGGTCTCATGGCTATCAAAGAAGCAACCAACTATCTCTCTATCTTCCACCGAAGCCGAGTACAAGGCATTAACAACATGCACCAAGGAGATTCTTTGGATCAAGAGGATGTTATTGGATCTTCACTTGCTGGAACCAGAGAAGACTCCAATCATACTTTGTGATAACCTTTCAGCCCAAAGCTTGGCAAGCAATCCTGTTTTTCATGCAAGGAGCAAGCACATTGAGATTGCTCACCATTTTGTGAGAGATCAAGTCATTGCCAAAGAGGTGGAGCTTCAACATGTCTCTTCAAAGGAGTGTGTGGCTGATATCTTCACCAAACCATTGGGAAAGGACCTATATTTAATGCATAGATCTAATCTTGGAATGTGCTCAAAGACTATGTTGAAACTAGCATCCAATGTTGAAGAGGGAGTGTGAAAATTGTCAACATTTCCTAGCTAGTTTGAGACCTAAATTGGCTAAAATTGTAAATAGTTTTGGTTCTGGAGTTTTGCACGTGTGAACCAGGCCACAATGTTTTTATTTACTGTATTTTTTCAGTATGATGAAGTGTCAAACTTCATACCCTTCAAAATGAGACCATTTTGATGTATTTTGGTCATATAAGCCATTTTTAGCTATTTTTTCTATATAGGGAATATCTAGGGTCAAGTACCTTCTAGAGAGAGGAGAGAGAGTCATCTTCCTCATCCATAAATAGTAGGGAAGTCGTGGAGAACAGGTTGGAGAAACCTTTTGTATGCTTCATTGAGATCAATAGATCATTGTCATTGTTTCTTCCTCCATTGAGAGCATTGTTGTGTGTATTGTCTTCAAGCTATTGTGTATGATCTTAGGTGCTTTCCAAAAGTGATAGGCTGATGTATTATGGACTGTATAATGCTATTTTGGGCCGCACTTGATGTTTATGGAAGTTTCCATTTGTGATAAATGCTTTTTGATCAAGTTCTTTGCATTCTAGGTAGCATAGAATGTGTTGCCAATTCCTAGCTTATGTAGTTTGGAGTGCAAGCATTCAAGCCAATGATCTTGGAGTTTAGATCCACTTAGGATCTGTATTTTTCACACTTGTGATTACTAATGATTATAGGATTGAATGTAGGCCTGGTGTACAGTACTCAGACTGTGGGAGGCCGTACTTTCACACGTGTGAAGCCTTCTTCAAGGATTTGGGCCATTTAGTGAGGTTCAAGCATAGATTTTTGATGGATTTTGATGGTTCAACTTGTGCTAATCTTATGAAATCATAATCTATTGTTTCCCTCATCATTTCAAGTGTTTTAGGATCCTTATTTGCTGTAATTTTTACATGGTATCAGAGCCTAAAGGCTGAAATGAGCTAAATCCTTGGTTTTCATTCAATTTGATCACAATTTTTGATCTAAATCTTGTGTAGATTGGATCTTAGCATCTAGTATTGATTCTAGAACTCAAAGTGAGTCAAATACATTGGAGATTGGTGTTGTGTGACCTCATTTTCAGGTGTTTAGGTGTCTAAAACCAGAGGCAAAGTTGAATTCAATTCACATTACCAAGATAGCAAGTTTTGCTTGCTCCAAGCATTGATTTCTAATTGAGTTTTGGAGGTGATTTCATAGAGGAGGCTTTCTAGCATTCAAGGAGAGTGAAGATCAGAGTTTTGGGGACTCTTCAAGGCTGTTCTAAGGTGTAGTAGGCACCTCCTAAAGTGATTTAGGTTCAGTCCAACCATTGCTTGACTTATGCACCAAATTAGATCAATTTTTCATCAATTTTGATCATTTTTTGCTTGCGATTGAATAATAGATTGTGTTGCATCCTCATTAAGTTCCATTTAGATATTTTACAAGTGATTTTGGAAGTATATTAGGTTGCTGAAATTCACTCTTGATCAGATCATTTGGAAGCTTTAATGTTCTTCATAGAAAGAGGGGCAATTCTACTAGTATTGTCTACTTTAATCAAGCAAGTGCATTGTTTCTAGTATTCTATGATTTGATTTTGTTAGAGATCATTCTTAGATCTTTATAGGAAGTCTATTACTGATCTTTTCAGGTCCCTAAGAAGTGGGATAAGGTAGACCTTCAATCAAATCAATAGAAGTAACCTTCATTTGTGTCAAGTCCTTGATTAGGAGACTAGATGGCATCTATAAATGCATATCTTTTGGATACTAATGAAAGGCTCAACAAAACTAACTATTCCATATGGAAAGTTAGAATGGAATCCATCATGATCATGCAAGATCTGATGGAAATTGTAAATGGTAAGGAGGGTGAACCTATTCATCCTCAAGAAAAAGCCAAATACATCAAGAGGTGCAATGTTGCACTACATTGCATAAAAATGAATGTTGCAAATGAACTCTTAAGAGAGGTAGGAGATTGCACTTCAGCTCAAGATGCTTGGGAGACTTTGAAAAAGGTCTATGAATCCAAGAACCAAACTAGAATGTTAGCTTTAAAGAATCAAATCTATAGAAGCTATAAAAAAAAAGGAGAGAGTGCACATACTTTTGTCCTAAGAGTAAAGGAATTGAACAAAGAGCTAGCCTTTATAGGTGATCCTATGAAGGATGAAAAGCTTGTTCAACTCATATTGAATGGACTAAGCTTTGAATTTGACAATTTGGTTCAGGGATATGCAATTATGGGTAAGCTACCCATACTTGAAGAACTCCAAGGCACACTCATGGCCGAGGAATCAAGAAGGAGCCAAATGCAAGAGAGGATGGATAGGCTTTCCATCCAAGGTGGAGATGACCAAGCTCTCTTCACCAAAGGCAAAGGCAAGTCCAAAGGCAAAGTATCAACATTCAAGAAGTCTACAAAGCTTGAGGATCAAGAAGGACCCTCAAAGGCATCTCCATCAACCACCAAAGTCAAGAAGGACAAATCAAAGGTGAAGTGCTACTATTGTAGCAAGATGGGGCATTATGCCTCGGAATGCTTCAAGAGGAAGCAAGATCAAAGACAAGCCAACATGAGCAAAGAGGAGGAGGAGGAGAGTTCACATGAGGACTCTCTCATGATGTCCATATTTTCTTCAATAAGCTTCAAAGGAGAAGATCCTTGGTGGATTGACTCGGGTGCTAGTTCACAGATGACTAGTAAAAGGCAGTTTTTCTCTTCTCTCTTATCTTATGATGGACCTATAGAGTCTATCTATACAGAAAATGATGAAGCTTGTAAGATTGAAGGAGTTGGTATCATTCCCCTTTGCTTAGGATCTTCCAAAAAGATCAACATAGAAGGTGTTTTGTACATACCTACAATAACAAAGAATCTACTAAGTGTTGGCCAAATGGTAGACAATGGTTTCAATGTTGACTTTGCTTCAAATGAATGTTTCATCAAGAAGAAGGGTAAGATAGTGGCTAAGGGCACTAGACTTGGCAAACTTTATAAGTTGGATGCATTTGTGGATACTAATGTTGTCATGTTGGCCGAGAAGAGCAAGATATCTACCTTTACCTTATGGCACAAAAGACTTGGACATGTCAACTCGGGTTCCATGGAGGCTATGATCAAGGAGGAGTATGCTTTAGGCCTACCAAGGTCTATTGGGAAGGAAGACAAGGTTTGTGAAGCTTGTGACTTATCCAAGGCACATAAGAAGGTGTTTCCTAACTCCATCACAAAGTCATCTCATCCTCTTGAACTCATACACTCGGATGTGCACATTGCTAGCACCAAATCTAATGGAGGTTCATCCATGTTTTTAACCTTCATTGATGACTACTCAAGATATTGTTGGGTGTTCTTACTTTCCTTCAAGTCTCAAGTATTTGATACTTTTGTAAAGTTCAAGTTGTTTGTGGAAAAGCATCATAATCATAGCATCAAGATTCTTAGAAGTGACAATGGTGGAGAATTCATCTCCAATGAGTTCAAGGCCTTTTGTGAGGAGGAAGGGATCAAGAAAGAGACTTCTTGTCCTTACACTCCTCAACAAAATGGAGTTGCTGAAAGAAGGAATAGAACATTATGTGAATGTTCTAAGGCTTTAAGATTAGATGATTGTTTGCCCAAATCCTTTTGGGGTGAGTCTCTTGTATGTGCAAACTACTTGATGAATAGGGTGTCTTGCAAAGCAATTGAAGGCAAAACTCCTTATGAGATGTTGTATGGAAAGAAACCCAATCTTAATCACTTGAAAGTTTTTGGGTGTATATGTTATCTGCATGTGTCATTGGAAACAAGAACCAAGGAGGATCCATCTTCCACAAGAGGGATCATGCTTGGATATGCAAGCTCAAGCAAGGGCTACAAAGTCTATCTCCCATCCTTGAACAAATTTGTTGTTTCAAGGGATGTCATCTTTGATGAACATCATATGCATATGCTTGAAGAAGGCTCAAGTGCTCCAGCAATCAAGAAGAAGATGGCCAAGGAGCAAGATCTTGGTTTTGAGGAGGAGCTCATGGAGGAGCAAGCACCAAACCCACCTATCACACCAAGGAGATCTTCAAGGGCAAAAGTAGAGCCATCAAGGCTCACATATCAAGGCAAAGGATAGCAAGTTGAGGGTATCTCATCCACTTCTCATGCTTTATCTAGTTTTGAAGAACCATTTAATGTTGAAGATGCATTGAACTCCAAATAATGGTATAAAGCTATGTTGGATGAGTATGATGCCTTGATTGAGAATGAAACCTGGTTGCTTGTTGAGAGACCTCAAAGGAATGTAATAGGATGCAAGTGGGTCTTCAAGCTTAAGTTGAATGCAAATGGGAGTGTTAACAAACATAAAGCAAGATTAGTTGCAAAAGGTTATGCTCAAGAGAGAGGGATAGACTATGAGGAAACTTTTGCACCCGTGGCCAAGATGGTCACAATAAGGCTAATCATTGCACTTGCATCACATTTTGGATGGATTCTATGTCAAATGGATGTCTCTAATGCTTTCTTGAATGGTTTTTTGGAAGAGGATATCTATATGGAGCAGCCACAAGGGTTCATCAAGCATGGAATGGAGAACAAAGTATGCCATCTCCAAAGAAGCATCTATGGCTTGAAGCAAGCCTCGAGATCTTGGAATTCAAGACTACATTGCTATCTTATTTCACTTTCTTTTGTTCAAAGTGAATATGATCCCACTCTTTACATTAAGTTTGATGATGTTGGTATTGTATTTTTACTCATTTATGTAGATGACATCATCATTAGTGGAAATAGTGTTGATGGTATTGAAAAAATAAAGATAGATCTATCCTTAGAGTTCAAGATGGTAGATCTAGGGTGTCTTCACTTCATCTTAGGCATGGAAGTACTTAGAGGGTCTGATTTTATTTTTATAAGTCAAGTAAACTATGCTCAAAGTCTTTTGAAGAAGTTTAAGATGGAAGTATGCAAAAGTGTTGGCACGCCAATGGAGCAAGATGTAAAAGTGCCAAATGAAGATGATGAAAGATCCTTCATGGACATCACTTTGTTTAGGCAACTTATAGGTTCCTTAATGTGGATCACTATAACTAGACCAGATCTTAGCTTTAGTATATGTAGGTTGAGCCAATCCATGCAAAAGCCATTGAATATTCATTGGAAAAAGGCTAAGAGGATTCTAAGATACATCTCGGGTACATTGGATTTTGGGATTCTATATAGAGGAGATGTGGTTAACCTTCATGCATTTAGTGATTCAGATTTTGCAGGGGACAAGAGGGATAGGAAATCAACAAGTGCCTATTCAACTTTCATAGGAGAAGGTGTGGTTTCATGGCTTTCAAAAAAGCAAGAAACTATATCTCTATCTTCAATCGAGGCCGAGTACAAAGCTTTGACAACCACTACAAAGGAGGTACTTTGGATCAAGAGATTATTGGTGGAACTAAAGATCATGGATTAAGAGGAGGCACCAATCATCTACAATGACAATATATCAGCCCAACACCTTGCATCTAACCCAATCTTCCATGCAAGATCTAAGCACATTGAGATATGCCATCACTTTGTGAGAGAAATGGTGCAAGCCAAGGAGATTGCTTTGGAGCATGTTCCAAGCAATGAATGTGTAGCTGATCTACTTACTAAACCACTTCAAAAGACACCTTTTATGAAGTTCAGATCATCACTTGGAGTGATTAGTAAAGCAATGATTGAACCAAGCTAGATAGTGAGGAGGAGTGTTAAAAATTCACAATTCTAGCTTGACCAGTTTTGGTCATATGACTTGTAAATAGTTAGATGGTCATGATGTGGCTTGTCACACGTGCCAAATAGCATAGAATTCCATTCATAAGGATGTTATCAAATAGACCTAAGTGTTAGAACCTTTGGAATGAGTCCAAATTATGCTTAGATACAAGGGACAAAAAATAGGAGCTATTTTTGGTAATTTTTGCATTGTTGAGGGATCTCCAAGATTCCAACCCTAACTTGGTAGGGATGAAAGATCCACCAAAATTAGCATTAGGGATAGGTTTAGGGCTACTCATACCTGCCCAAAACCGTGATGGATCATATATATATAGGTGATGATATCTCACCAAAATCAATCAAGCAATTTCATGTTTTTTCTCTCATAATGGTGCAATTGCTCTATATGTTCACAATTGTTTGAGTACTTGTGATTACTAATGATTATAGGATTGAATGTAGGCCTGGTGTACAGTACTCAGACTGTGGGAGGCCGTACTTTCACACGTGTGAAGCCTTCTTCAAGGATTTGGGCCATTTAGTGAGGTTCAAGCATAGATTTTTGATGGATTTTGATGGTTCAACTTGTGCTAATCTTATGAAATCATAATCTATTGTTTCCCTCATCATTTCAAGTGTTTTAGGATCCTTATTTGCTGTAGTTTTTACACTAACCCCTCGCCTCCTCTATCTCTTGATCCTGATCCACAAACCGCACACGAGATTGCCTCTGAAGCCCCCACCATCTGGCACAGAATCACGCCCACAGAACCAAGCAAGGAGTTGCGGGTCTCTCAGGAGTTTGCAAAGAAGTACCCAACAACAAAAGAGCGAGGTGGCTACATACTGCCAGATTTGGACCAGTGTCAAACACATAAAGCAGCAGTCAAACTCCTAGATCCACAACCTCTCTGGCGCCATCAGCTCTTCCTGCAAAGTAAGACCTTGATGGCATGGTATCTCAAAGCTCCCTCCTACATGCGTACCAATCCTTATTACTATCCAGTGGCGAGGCGGGAACCATTTCCTGCCACCAAGGTCAAGAATAGAATCTTTTGGCCTAAGCTCACAAGAGTCAATACCGGCAACTTGGCCGAAGACATGGTCACCAACTGCCGAGTCTTCTACCAGAAGCACCATGGCAATCCTGATCGCGATGTCAAATATTTTGCAGACAATTGCAACCTGGTGGCATTTCTAGCCTCAGAGGTTTTTGGGATCAAGGGTTACCTCCAATTGCCCTTGACATCAATAAACCCTTGTGCACGCAAGACGACCATATCAACATTGCAAGGCTCTATTATCACGCTGCACTTACTTCTGCCTTGCACGTTGATATGGTGGAGCTACGGAAAATCCATAATTTTCTCCAGGGTATGCTCCAGTATTACAAACTCATGTCCTTCCTGAACAAATTATAGTGGCAAATGATGGAGGGCATCATGACGACCATCTACTACTCCCGACAACAATAGTCTTTCCTCCAAGAAGCACAAAAAATCCAGGACGAAAAGGCGTCAATTGGTGTGGGACCACCAATCCAATAAGGAGGGGGATAATATTAGCAACTGTGCTAACACAGGGAAAATTAAAAATAATAATAAAACTCCGTGGCATGTGTTTTGTAAGACCACGTATGAGTATCTCTCAATAAACTTCAAGCCACGGCATGTGTTTTATAAGTCCATGAGTAGAAGCTTAAATAATTATAAAATAACTTAAACTTAGATTTTCATTGCAAAGGAGGTGGAGCTTCAACATGTGTCTTCAAGGAAATGTGTAGCTGATATCTTCACCAAAGCATTGGGAAAAGACTTGTTCATGAAGCATAGGACTTCACTTGGAGTATTATCAAAGTCTATGCTAAAACTAGTTGAAGAGGGAGTGTGAAAGATTCAACTAGTTTCATCACATTTTGCAATATTTTCATATTTGGCATATTGAGGCCAAAACTTGTTTTAGACTTAGACGTTGATTTTCAAAGTTCATTAGTCTAAATTTCATTTGAATAAACACTTTTTAAAAGTGTGAAAAAGATAGAATGCGAGTTTGAGCAGATTCAATTTGAATAAGTTGGGTACATTGAATCTAGACCCAAAATTGGTAGGGTTAGCATTTTGGTGGGAAAGCCAAGTGGCCAAATAGGGTTTGGACCTGCTATAAAAGGATGTAACTCGTGGAGAGAGTCATCTTCTCTCTTCTCTATCTCATTTAATGCTTATACATGGTTCTCTTGGGTTCTACTATCCATTGGTGCACTATCTTGTGATTGCTTGCAATTCTATGTGTAGAATGATCTATATTGGTTATTTTTGGATCCACATGTGTGAAATACAGTAGCTTGCTGGTTTTTTATGGACAACAACAGTACATAATCATTTCATTCAAGTTTGATCAAGTTCTATTAGTGTTTGTATTTCAAGTTGTGTGTAGATGCTGATTTTTCTACATTGGTGAAATTGGTAGTGTATTTCTCTTTCTAACCAAAGATCATTCAAGTAGATTGGATCTTAAGGATCTGAGATCTTTCACATTACCCTATCACTAATAAGCTCTAGAGGACATCCGAACCGAACTATAACCTATTCATAGAGAAATTTGACGGTGGAATGAGCGTCAGCATTGCGAACAGCTCTTGCTTCAGCCCATTTGGTGCAGTAGTCCATAGCTACTATGATGTAACGAGATTGTGTGTGTCGAGCAGCAGGACTAATAGGTCTAACATAATCAATTCTCCATTTCTGGAAAGCTTGATCAGTGGGTACAAGATGTAAAGGCATGTAGTCTGTTTTTTTAAAGTGTTTTGTGTGTTGGCAGACATCACAAGCCTTAGTGTAATTGTGCATATCCTTGAAGAGTGTTGGCCACCAGAAACTGGCCAAGAGGATTTTCTTAGCAGTTGTTTCGAAAGAGAAATGGCCGGCACCAATACCTTCATGAGTGAGGGAAATTATAGAGGGGATTTCTCCTTCAGTAAGACATTGTCGGATAATTCCATCTAACCCTTGCTTGTAGAGTTGTCCTGCAATTAACGTATAAGGTTTAGTTTTGAGGACCAACGCTTGTTGTTCGGGTTTAGAGAAGGAAGGATCCATCTACCCTGAAGTTAAATATTCGGTAATTTCCTTAGGCCATAAAGGTGTAGAGTCAACTTGAAAAAGTATTGCATCTGGTAAATCATTGTTGACACCTTGATCAGGGGTAGGAAGGTTAGGGATTCGGGATAGATGATCTGCTAAACAATGTTGAACTCCCTACCACTTCAATGAGCAATGAAGAATCACATAGAATGTAAATGTTATGATTTCTACATGTGCAAAAAGTATAAAAAGGACCAAGAGTGGATCCTAATCTGATCCTCAAGAGAGATTGGTTGTCAGATCACTTGATCTATCAATCTACTTGAGATTAAGATCAATCTAGATCAATTCTAGACACAAAATCCTAACAAGAACAATCATTAATTGAAGGTAGGTGTACTTTATGGTTTCACACGTGTGAAATACTGACTGAGTATGGACTCCAACCTAAAAATCAAGTACACATTGATAAAACCTCAAAACAATCAAAACAAATGTAGACAAATGGAGAGAATCACTCAAAATTGCTTCCAAAACCAAGATTGGTGTCTCACAAGGATTATGGCCAAATAAGCCTCTATGTATACACTTTTGGAGCTCGAAGTACTGATCATGCATCAGATCTCACACGTGTGAGGAAGCCTTGTCACCATCATGCAATTTGACACTTGGATTAAAACTTTTCATTTTGGGCATTTTTGGTCTATTTTCCTACTATATGGAGATCTTCATGGAAATCTTCTAGAAGCAAAAACTCGCCTACTTCAGCTATTTCTACATGTGTGAGCTATCCTCTGCACATGGAATATGACACCTAACCAAAGGATGTGGCTCATGCAATCAATAGATTGATGCCATGTGTTATATGTCTAGAAAACTAGTTTTTGGCCATTTTAGCCACTAGAACTGGAATTAAATCATATGTACAACATATATGATTATGTTACATGACAAGTACACTAGTTTCACACATGAGAACAAGATCCACACACGTGTGTTTATCTATATACAAGATTTTTTATCTCTACCAAGCTTACTTCTGCATTTTTCACACTCCTCAAAAATCTAGTCTGGTAAATCTAGCTTGATGGAAAACATGATGATCTTGAACTTGACTCCATGGGCTGAATTGGCCTTTGTTGGTTCAAAAGGTGTGAAGATCAGCCAATGAGCTTGATGTTGATCTGAAATCACCATATCCATGATAGTGCTTCTTTGATGTTGACATCTTTGAGAGCTTTGCACCATCCTAGCACCTCTAAAATTGATTCCTTCCAATTTTCACGTAGATGCTTGACCTTGAGGCTTGCTCCTTCTTCATGTGCATGCTCCTTCATGAGAAAATAAATATTTCTTCTTGATTTATTAGGATCACAAAGATCTAACATCATATTACCACGATCTAGAGAATTAGACTTATCCAAATTGGCAAGACTATGCATGCTATAATAACAAAGTGTTTGCATCATATATTCATGCTTGTTTACCATGCTAATCTCAGATCCAATGAGGCTAAATACTTCATTATGGAGATAAGTGTCTTTAGAAGATAATTCTCTTACTCTCATAAAGAGTTTACAATTTGCCTCAATACAAATTTTCAAACTATGAGTGAACAAATCACTTTTGCTCTTACATGACTTAAGAGCATACATTTGATGAAATAACTATTTGCTTTCTAATTGATTTAAAATCAATTTCAACCTTTTAAAAACAAATCTTGCAAGTCCTTGTGAGACTCCAAGCCTCATTCAACTTTCCACAAAGGAAACACCTTTCCTTGGACTTGTCCTTCTTGTATTTGCATTTCAAACTTGAATCTCCATCCTTCTCCTTGGCCCCCTTGCTTTGCTTCTTCTTGGATGGATTGGTCTTCTTTTTGTAGCATCTTGAGGAAAAATATCCTTCCTTGCCTCAAAGGTTGCACTTAGGATCCTTTCTTTCCTTCAATAGGATGCCACTTGTTGATGCTATGTGAGTAAACACCTATGATATGATTCTACAAATGTAATTTGTGACTCTCAAGAGACTAGATTTGAACATCTTCAACAATCTAGAAGGATCTACAAAAGATCTAGCTCACAAACCTAAGAATCAATCTTCACTGTAATGACTAGTCACTTGGAAACTTTGCTTTGATCATTAAGACAAAAGCACACAATCTTTGAATAAAATCACGAAAAAAATCAGATCCACTCTCCTATTGGACTCATCAAATACCAATGACTCTGTTCACAGATTCACTAAATCAGTGAACACATTTTTTTTCTTTTGTCTTTTATCTCTTTTCTTTTCTTGGATGACTTACTTCTGTTATTATGGTTCTTTGTTGTTCCTCTTCTTATTAGAACTGTTACAGAGCAGAAGCGTTACTCAGATTTCATTACATATTCCCAACCTGTTAGTGGGTAACTTAAATCCGATACTCAGCTACATGCAAGAAACCAGCCATGTAACCATCTACAACTCAAGAAGATCAACATTCAGCGTAGAGAGCGATCCTACTACTAACTACTAAATCAGAAAACAATCAAGAACTAGATTAGCTATTGAAAACAAGATTCAAGAAACAAGAAACAAGATTCCTAGCAGCATTTTAACAATCTAAGAATCAAGAAACACTCATCACTTGATGCTTAGATTACTCAAGAACAATCAAGAACTAACTGTAAGAGAGTATGCAAGATCTATGCCACAAACCAACCTATCTAGTTTACTTGAATGCTGATTACTACAAGATTCCATAAGCAAGAACTGAATGCTAATCCACAACTAAACAAGAAACAAGAAACAAGAACCTAGTTTATCCACAATGCAAAGGAATCAAGCATGCTCATAGAAATATCACTCAAGATCATTGCCATGAACAAGGAGCTAAGATATCATCAAGAACTCATGGAGGATCCTCTTTATTTGCTCAAGAGAACTTGACAATACAATCAAAGCTCCCTCACAAGAGAGGGGGGCCCTTAAATAAGCAAGAAGGCTGCCCATGTGGAGCCCATGTGGCAATTCCACTAAATTAGAATTACATGTGGAATTCGCCCTTCCACTACCATCAAAAGGTGGCTCACTCTAATTAATTTAAGGGGGTTCTACCTTTATTTACAATGCCTAGGAAACATTACTAGCTCCTACATGGTCATTCCTTCTTTGGGATACACCATGTAGGCTCACATAATTACTCACTGTCTTCCTAGCTAGTATTTCCTCGGCTCTCATGCTTGGCTCTCAACTTCTTCTGCTCTCTTCCTTCTGAGACCTCCTCGGTCATGGGTGAGAGATAACTTGTGTCTTCAGCTTGGCTCGGCACTAGAGAATTGGCTAACATTATCCACCCCTAATCTATTGTAGGACGCACTGCAACATCGATGATGTCTTCCACTTGGCACTTGAAAAAGCGTGGATTTTCATTTGCTTCCGTAAAACCAGGTGCTTATTATCCACAAAATTTACTTCCCAAAATTGGAAGTCTCTCAATTGGCCGCTACATACCAGTCCTCTTGAGCACTTCTTGTGAATCATGTTCGTCTCGTCGTCGCGCTGTCTGCTTTCGCTCGCTCATCTTTCGGTCCAGGGCTTCAAAAACTTGGAAGCGGAGCTTACTTCCAAAATTAAAGGCCCCCAGATATTCTCTTATCTTTTCTATGAACCCCATTTTCTGCTAGTCTTCCACCATGGTCACATAGCGTGACGACATGAAGGCCACTCTGTAGTATAGCCTGGCCATCATCTCATGGTCTTCTTATGACTAGAGGGCCGTATTTGGATTGATCCTAATTGGATATAAGCCTCGATCCCAGAAACACTCTTGATGCATCAGAAAATCCATGGATCTGCAATATTCAACATTTTTTGCACGCAGAGATCAGCACTTGACTTGTATTTGTGCCCGAAGTCTAGTAACTGTAGCCTCAGATCATCTGGGGTGGTTCTTTCTGTAATTCCCGGAATGACTGGCCAGTTTACTAACTCCACTCAAGGCTTTTCCACCGGCCATGAGTTTCTGCATTTGAGTGGCATGTAGAAGGGATCCACTCGCTTTCATGTCAGTGCCTTCAAATACTCCTGAAGTCACCTGTTATCCTTCAGGACTTTACTTCGCCATTCTGGCTACGGTTGTAGCGCGACAATGATCTCGGCCCTGGTAGAATATTGGCTTTGATCTATATCTTCTTTGCCTCCCCTCATGTTGGGAGGGTATTTCTTCTCAAACTTCTCTGACTCTCTCGTGTCATCCAGTTTGCCTCTGGGCCTGGTAGGAGAAGTTGTCCTACGTGGTTGGGATGACCTTTCTAGATAATCGTCTAGGGCCTTGTGCCCGTATCTTTCTCTTTTTTTCGCTCGCTTGTCGGCGACTCATCTGCACCTGTGTCTGGTCTGGGCGAGAACCTTCTCATTTCTGATTAGTCTGCCAAGAAGTCATCATCACCCCCCCCATGTCCATGTTAGTTTCTGGAAGGTTGGGAATGGAATGATCTGGGGAGAGGGGTGCGGGGGTGAACGGTTTAGGAGGAGGTGTAATCAACAAGTTATACGCAACAGTGAGGGAGTTGAGTTGTTGGAGGAACTCATCCCGTCGGGCTTTGTAAGTGTCAGCTGGACCTTTTGATGGGCCCATTATTTGGCTAGGAGGTGATGAAGAAAGAAGAGATGGAAGAATTGGGTAAGTTGGAATGAATGTTTCTGAAAAATCAAATGCGGAGTAGGAGAAAGGATTAAAGGTGGGAGGGGGTCTGAGAAAGCTCATGGAAGCAGCACCGGTTCTCTGGCACCCGATCTTGAGCTACTGTCTGATGGGTGGGTTTGCCCGTCTTGATTTCCTGTACCATCATTCTCATCATCATCCTGTGGCTTTATTGGTTGAGCACCTGCTTGAGCCTTGCATGTCGTGTCCCATAGTTGGTTCACCTTGTCCAAGACTTGTTGCAAGGCCTTCGTAGTATCTTCTAGCTACTTTTGGGACTCCAGGATGATCTTCTCTTGTTTGGCCACAATGTTTTCGAAGTTTCACTTTTTGGCTTCTCTTTCCTGGATTAACCTTACATATTTTTCCATCCGGATGGCTGAGGCCTGTGGGGCCTAGGATTGAATATCCTCGGGCTTGACTAGAAAAGCATCGACTATCATTGCACTCGATGATCCATCTCGTATTTGGTCGATTTGGACCATCTGGTGCTTCAGTTGTTGCTAAACCTCTTCCAAAGTGGATTTCTGTCCGGCCATCACGGATCTGTTTTCTACTGTCTCTTTTTCTTTTTCTTTGGCCAGCCTTTGATAATGCACTTGGTGCTAGCTCACCAACCAATGCATGTGGTAGCTTGTTTCGGATAGGCCTATCATCGAACGTTTGGCTGCTTCAGTGAGCTTTTCAGGGTTAGTGAGAGTTGGATATTGATCTGGAGTGTAGAATGGTGAGGCTAAACTGAAAAATAAACGTGGTGTTAGAGCTGAAGATGGAGGTGGAGGTGGAGGGAGTGGAGGGATTTGACTTCTTCTTGGTTGCTTCTGTTTTTTTGGCTTGTCGTCGCTGATTTCCATCAGATTCACAACATCAAAGTATTGCGAGGTGTCAAGTGTGTGGACTTGCTGGGCTTGTGGTTGCTGAGCCGCTTCTGTGTCCTGGGGACTGGATATCCCCACTCCTCCCCCTCTCAAAACTTGTGCCAGTGGTGATGTTGGTGGCGTTGGCGTAGTAATCAATGTGGGTGGGGTGGTGGCTTCATCTGGATGACTTGTGACTTGAGGTACTGTCGCGCGTCAGGTGCCAGTGTTGAGGTAGTTTCTCCATCACCCCCGTCGATGGCATGTGAGGGTGACGAGTGTTGTTGTGATGTTGTTGATGAGCTTCCACCATCTGCCATGGAACCATGTAAAACTGATCCCACCGGTGACGTGCTCCCAGCTTGAAGCTTCTCTTGCCTCCATTGTTGCCGTGTGCCCGGCAACTGAGCCCTTGAGGTATCTGCCTATTGAGCTCTGGAAGTTGCAATTGTTTGTGGATCCTGTGGTGGGCTTCTTGGCTTCTGCACCAGAGGGAAGATACTGGTGTTGACTCGTTTAGCCTGGGACCCCGATGGTGAAGTGGTCCTTGCACGCTTGGATTCTTACGTTCAATGGGAACTTCCCATGCTTTGTCCGCAAGCGACAGTTGTTGTTGAAGCTTTGGCCCATTTTGTACTTGATGCAGAGTGATATCTATCATCAGTATATTGTGATGGGATGCTTGTTCTTAATGTAATCATGAAGACAATTTGAAGCAAATTGTGCCCAATCATAGAGGTTCTGGGCATGCAGTCGTGAATCTGCCATCATGTGAAATAGGGACATGGGTACTCTCAGCACTTTCATTCGAGGCTTTTGTGTGCATCTGGTGAGATATGCACATGCTGCTTGAAGTTGCTTGTCGTTGATTGCTTCCAGTCTGTACCCATACTTATTCTTTCACTTGGTCATAGAGGGATCAATATACTTGAAATATGTCGTTTGCTCGATATTTTGGAGTGTCCTTGTGACTGTGTTTGGTCCTCGTGGGAACCCATAAGATTGCAAGTCAACTGCCGCAAAAGATATGTTATGGACATAATTCCTGATAGGGGGAACTATAATTTGATATGATCTTGCCGTGGTATGATAATTGGCATATGCCATGTGTACCAGATACGGACTTTGATAACCTATCAAGACAGGGATCTGAAATTTGATTTCCTTGAAGAAGGACTCCGCCTGCTGGTACCAGGTTTGCATCTCTGTAAGGTCTAACTTGCATAGTAGGATGTCGAGCTTGCTTGCTTCGGGATCATCTGAACTTGAACTGGGATTGGACGACATGGTGGGAAAATGGAAGAAGGAAGATTCTGGAAAAACTTGTTCGGTTGAGATGTGAGACAGTGGAAAGGGCATCGATTGAGATGTGAAGGGTTGGGCTCCGATTGATATGTGAAGTGGAGGACTTCGGTTGAGTTTGTAAAGGGTTGGGTTCGGTTGAGATGTGAAGTGGAGGACTTTGGTTGAGATGTGAAGGGTTCGGCTCCGGTTGAGATGTGAAGTGGAGGACTGCGGTTGAGTTTGGAAGGAGGTGGCTCCGGTTGAGATGTGAAGTGGAGGACCTCGGTTGAGTTTGGAAGGAGAGGGCCCCGGTTGAGATGTGAGACAGTGGAAAGGGCGTCAGTTGAGATGTGAAGGGTTGGGCTCTAGTTGAGATGTGAAGTGGAGGAATTTGGTTGAGTTTGTGAAGGGTTGGGTCCGGTTGCGATGTGAAGTGGATGACTTTGGTTGAGATGTGAAGGGTTGGGCTCCAGTTGAGATGTGAAGTGGAGGACTTCGGTTGAGTTTGGAAGGAGGGGGCTCCAGTTGAGATGTGAGACAATGGAAAGGGCATCGGTTGAGATGTGAAGGGTTGGGCTCCGGTTGAGATGTGAAGTGGAGGACTTCGATTGAGTTTGGAAGGAGGGGGCTCCGGTTGAGATGTGAGACAGTGGAAAGGGCGTTGGTTGAGATGTGAAGGGTTGGGCTCCAGTTGAGATGTGGTGGAGGACTTCGGTTGAGTTTGGAAGGAGGGGGCTCCGGTTGAGATGGGAAGTGGAGGACTTTGGTTGAGATGTGAAGGGTTGGGCTCCGGTTGAGATGTGAAGTGGCGGTGTGGAATGGTTCGGAAAGTGTGTGGGGAGTGATGTATGAAAGGGTTTGGAAAGTGAGATATGTGGAAGATGGCTATGTTAGATAGAGTGGCGTGGGTGGTAAATGAAAGAGGATGATGTAAAGGAGGGTGAACAGAGTGAGGTCGAGTTAAGAAATATAGGGAGTGGAATAGGAGCAAGTGGAGGTGTTTGACAATGGTTGTAATGTTATAGATGTGGATTTGTGAGGAATGAATCGTGTTGAAGGTATATGGTTTGTGATAGTGATTTTAGGATGTTCAATAGTGTGACAAGAGCATGATGAGTACTCGCGTGACACTACCCCTCAGCATGCGAAACTTGAAATATGAGGTATTCTGTCGGCGACGGTGGTATGGAAAGTTTCAGTGATGATGCTCACAAGGGAGAGGTAACGATGTAGAGATGGTGTGAAGATAATGACTGAAGGATTGAATAGTCGAGCGCCAGGATTGGTCATGATAGCAGGAAGATCGTCGCAGATCGTCGCCAGAAAATAATTGAGCTTCGCACTTCGTTGAGGTGCGAATGGCTTCGGGGTGAGGGCATTTATTGCTGCCGTTGTTTGGTTGCAAGGGAGATGAGATGTACCAGTTCGTGAAATTGGAATGTAGGTCCTCCGGTCGAGATTTGACAGAACTGCTTCGGTCGAGATCTGAAGGACTGCTCTGGTCGAGATCTGAAGGACTGCTCCGGTTGAGATCTGAAGGAAGGCTCTGGTCGAGATCTGACAGAACTACTTCGGTCGAGATCTGAAGGAAGGCTCTGGTCGAGATCTGATAGAACTGCTTCGATCGAGATTTGATAGAACTGTTCCGGTCGAGATCTGAAGGAAGGCTCCAGTCGAGATTTGAAGGAAGGCTCTGGTCGAGATCTGACAGAATCACTTTGGTCGAGATTTGATAGGAGCACTTCGGTAGAGATTTTGAGAAAATCTCATGATGCATATAGGGATCTGTTTGATGCAAGTAAAGAACTCCAAAGAAAATAGGATTGTAGCTCAGAGTAGAAGTTCTTATGAAAGAGACGTATCTCCAGGAATGTTGGTTACCCTGAGATACCAGTGAGACAGAGGTGAGGTGACCGAAGTGTGAGAATGATTTCCTAAGGTGTAGCCTATCAGTTGTTGATCTAGAACATCCATGACCCATGAGTATGAACAGAAGGAGAAAAAAAAAAAAAAGGAAAATGCATAGAATGTACATAAGTAATGATATGAAGTATAAACAAGAAATGAGGTGAACAATAGGCATGAAAGACGAGATGTACAAGGAAAGGAATAAAATAACATGAAAATAACATTTTTTTTTTCAAGGGAAAAGATCCTAAATTGGGTCAACAAAGAAAAACTCTTCGTAGTACCGCCGTAGACAACCACCGTTTACGACAGTGTCTAGGAGTGTTCCGTCGAGTGTTTGTAACTGGACTACACCATTAGGAAATATTTTGTTAATAACGTATGGCCCCTCACTTCTGACGAAGGATAATCTTCGTTGTGGCTTCAACAGAAAAGTGGCCACCTCCAATGCCCTCATGAGCCTGAGATATTATTGGTCGTATCTCAGATTCATAAGCACATCGTCGAACAATGCCGTCAATGCCCCTTTTGTAAAGTTGTCCTGCAATTAACTGAAAGGACACTGCTTTTATTAAAAAAAAAAAAATTTCCGTTGTAGTCAGGCCTTCTTTTAGTTGGTCCGTTGTGAGGAACTGAGTGATCTCCTCAACCCATAAGGGTG
The DNA here is from genome assembly GCA_029204225.1 of Diphasiastrum complanatum. Lineage (NCBI taxonomy): Eukaryota > Viridiplantae > Streptophyta > Lycopodiopsida > Lycopodiales > Lycopodiaceae > Diphasiastrum > Diphasiastrum complanatum. The sequence goes on from CM055100.1 coordinate 6,525,216, forward strand.
TAGCATCGATCTGAAAAAGACACGCATCAGGAAGATCATCATTGACTGGTGCAGTTGGTTTTTCAGCACTTGGTAGTCTGGAAAGGTGGTCCGCCATGAAATGTTGGGTCCCTTTCCGAATGACTACAAGAAAATTAAATTTCTCCAAAATCAGTAGCCATCGATCTATTTGCCCGTCTTACAGGACTTATTAACGATATATAGGAGTTCTTGATGGTGTGTGTACAAAGCAAAGGTTTGGCCTAATAAATAATGTTGTAGTTGTTGTACCGCATAGACCATTGCCAATGCTTCTCTCTCGGTAGTTCTATAGTTTACTTCAGCACGCACCAGTTGCCTGCTTAAGAAACATATAGGAAAATCTTTGCCATACTCATCCAGTTGTGCAAGGAGACCTCCAATGGCATATTTACTTGCATCAGTATGCACATGGAATTCTTTCGTGTAATCTGGCGAGCGGAGTATGGGAGCCATCGTGAGGGCTGTTTTCAACTCCTCAAAGTCCTTAATTCATTCTTCGGTCCATAGCGGATCTACCACAGCTAAATAAACGAGGCGTGCCTTGCTGGCATCGTCGATTATAAAGATGCGATAATAGTTGGTATGACCGAGGAAGACATATACTTCCTTCACTGTTGCAGGTAGGGGCATGTCCACGATAACCTTGATTTTTGATGTGTCGGTAGAAATATCGTCCTTTGATATTATATGCCTGAGTACAACCCCGTGGGTGGCCCATATTTGGCATTTATCAAGGTTTAGTGAGATGCCAAATCTACAACAACGAATGAAGATTTACCCAAGGTGTCTAGGTGTGTAGCAGCGGAAGAATGTACACCTAGATCATCGAGATAAATCTCCACGACCCGATATAACAGATCTTGAAAGGCCAATTGCATGACCCGTTGGAAAGTTGAGGAGGTGTTACATAAGCCAAAAGGCATAACGTTATAAGTGTAAATGCCGCTCTCTATGGCAAAAGCCATTCTATGTTTATCTTCAGGGGCTATTTGAACAAGAAAATAACCGCTGAATCCTCCCAAGAAGCTGAAAGCTTCAGCTCCTGGCATTTCCTCTAATATTTGGGTCGTTAAGGGCAAGGGAAAATGGTCTTTCTTCATAACCGCATTTAGGTTCTTGAGGTCAACACAGAAATGAAGCTTGCCATTTTTCTTGGGTACAACCACAATGGGTGATACCCAATCAGTATGTTGGACTTCATAAATGAAGCCAGCATCCAGCAATTTCTTGATATCCTCATCGATCCTCTCATGATAGACTGGGTTACTGCGGTAAGGTTTAGCCCTAACAGGCTTAGCATTGTCTTCTAGAGGAATTTGATGTACTACTATTTCAAGGAGGATTCCTTTCATTTCGGTATAATTCCATGCTAATACATCCCTGTATTTGCGTAATAAAGTTTCTAGATCAGACAGTTGGGTTGACAACAGATGTGCACCAACATGAACTATGTGATCTATGTCCTCATCTTGGCAAAGTGAGCTCTGCCACAACCACCATCCTTCCTTGAAAATGTGTTGATCTTCAGCAACTTGTTCTTTTGCCTGCATTCTTCAGCAATAAGAACATCATGCAGAGCCTCCAAAGATAATAGCTCCTCCTTGATAGCATAAGATTACACAAAATTTGCATACTCTTTCCTAAGTTCATTAAGGACTACTTGAATAAGTTCACTGTTCTCTAGAGTATCTCCTATGCATGCTATCTCTCTATGAAGATCTTTAACTCTCATTACAAAACTTGAAGCACTTTCATCAACTCTTTGGAAACTAGAAAAGATCTGATTTTTAAGAGTAAAAGTCTTGATGAGGATAATCTTCCCTTGATCAAATGTGACAACATATCGGCACAAGCTCTTGCAAACAATCCTATTTTTCATGCAAGAAGCAAGCATATAGAAGTGGCACATCATTTTGTAAGGAAAAAGCTCATTGGAGGTGAAATCAACTTGGAACACATCAACACATCTTCATGTATTGCTGATCTTCTCACAAAGCCACTTTGCAAAAGTGCCTTCTCAAAGCATAGGTCTAATCTTGGTCTTATCTCAAGATCGATGCTTGATCCACATTATATACATTTTTTGGAGGAGTGTCAAAATATTGGAAAAATCTATCTAATGTTGTGAGTAGGGGTCCTAAAAATTCCAAAGATGAATTAAGCTCTTTTGGCTTAGTAAAGACCCATCTTAGAATAAAATATTCAAGGTAGGTAGAAGTAGAAACTTGAGCTACCATAGGAATTGCCATTTGTACTTTACATGCCACATTTAATGTCTGAAAAGGCTAGGTGGCACAATTAGACATAGTGAGGTGGCTTGGATAAGTCTAGATAGCTTGAAAGGTGGACTCACAACTCCAATTCAACTCAAAGTAGGAGGATTATAGAATCTATTTTCCCTCAACCTCAACTATAATTGAGAGTAGAGATGTTATCCATAAAGATCAAAAATACGTTCTTGAGGAGGCCGAGTTCAAAGATTCTCACAAAGATACTCCAATCATTACTCTTGAAGACTATCATGGAGAGATGGGGCCGAGAATTGAGGAGGAGTCACCTCGAATCTTTTCACCTAGGAGATCTCAAAGAGAAAGATTTGAGCCTAGAAGGCTTACCTATGAAGATAGAGGCAAGCAAGTGGTTGTGCTTATTTTAGTTCTCATGAGGAGCCGAAAGATGTATACGATGCTCTTAACTCGAAGGAATGGTTGTAAGTGGGTTTTTTGAATCAAGTATAATCAAGATGGTACAATCAACAAGTACAAGGCTAGGCTTTGTGCCAAAGGTTTTGCTCAAGTTTATAGACTTGATTATGAGGAGACCTTTGCTCCAGTTGCAAAGATAGTATCAACTAGAATCATAATTTCTCTTGCTTGTTTTTTCAATTGGCAAGTTCTTCAACTAGATGTCTCTAATGCATTTCTAAATGGGTATCTATAAGAAGAGATTTATATGGATCAGCCTATTGGGTTCATCCATGACAAAGAAAAAGTTTGCTTGCTCTTCAAAAGTTTATATGGATTAAAGCAAGCTCAAAGGTCATGGTATTCTCTACTTAACATCTTTCTTGAGTCACTAGGATTTAATCTTAGTAACTATGATCCTTCCTTATATGTCAAGTTTCTTGATAAAGATATTGTCATCCTTCTTATTTATGTTGATGATATCATTCTGACAAGAAGTTGCATCAAGTTAGTTGAGAAAACCAAGATTGCACTTGGAAAAGAGATCAAGATGCAAGATCTTGGAAAAATTCACTATATTCTAGGATTGGAGATTGACTTTCTTATAGATAAAGCTTTCGTATGTCAATCTAAGTATGCTCTTTCAATGTTAAAAAAGTTCAATATGTTGAATTGTAAGATTATATAAACACCTATGGAGCAAAATGTAAAGGACTCTAACAAAGGTGATGAAAGATCCTTCATGGATATCACACTTTTTAGAAGTCTTATAGGCTCCTTAATTTGGATCACAATAACTAGACCTGACATAAGCTTTAGTGTTCATAATTTGAGCCAGGCTATGCAAAATCCTTATGTTTATCATTGGAAAATGGCCAAGAGAGTGCTTAGATATATATCTTCAACTTTTGATTTTGGTTTATTGTATAAAAGTGAAGATCATCTGTTATTGGGTATTCTGACTCGGATTTTGCAAGTGATAGAGCAGATCGAAAATCTACAAGTGCTTATGTCATATATCTTGGAGGAAACTTGATATCTTGGCTTTCCAAAAAGCAAGATATTGTATCACTCTCATCATGTGAAGCTGAGTACAAGGCACTCACTACAACAACAAAGGAAGTGCTTTGGATCAAGAGGTTACTAGTGGAGCTAAGGATAATCATGGAAGAGGATCTACCTATGATCATGTGTGACAACATTTCAGCCCAAGCCCTTGCCAACAACCCAATATTCCATGCAAGGAGCAAGCATATTGAAGTTGCACATCACTTTGTGAGAGAGAAGCTCATTGAAGGTGAGATCAAATTGGAGCACATCGACACATTATCTTGTATTGCTGATATGCTTACGAAACCTTTGAGCAAAAGTTCTTTCATCAAGCATAGAGCCAATCTTGGAGTTATACCAAGATCCATGTTCAAATCAATATAGATTATTTTTAGGAGGAGTGTTAAAATTGAAAAACAATCCATATTGATTTCTTGGCTTGCTACAAATGTTGTACCATGCAAGTATGTAGCTCATTAATGCAAAATGCCAAGTTTGGCCTGCATAGAACTCGAGCTACATGGTTATGTAATATCTAGATTGAAGAATACAACTTGCATATAGTTTGTAGACATAGAATTAGCAAAGTCATGCTTGTAGAAACTCGTGGCAATTCACATGCATTAATTGTAAGTGATCCATAGTGACATGCAAGGCATGCACAAAGTGTAATGGACACATGCATGATTATTTGTACTTTGTTAGTTAGAACTAGTACACTTGTAAAAAGTTGGTAGAATATCAGGATGTACAAAATTTTGACTTTTCACACATGTGAAAACCAGAATACATCATTTGACTCTATCTCCTCTATGTTAGATCCAAAGGTACTAATATTATAGCTTGTTGGAAAGCTATAAGAGTCCTCTTTCCATTGCAATTTGTCTCAATTCATTCTGATGACCCTAATAGGAGTTATAAGCTCTTAAAGAGGGTAGGGAGAGACCCAAAACCTGAGTGGACACTTTTTAATTTGAATATATTGCATGCATGATTCATCATTCACAATTTTGGTACTCAATCTGAGATAAAATTGGATAAGACAAGTTTCTATTGTCATAGTCACATCATTTCACACAAAGGATTGTGTTCTGAGTTGAATGTGTGTTTCTAGAGTGTGTTTCATTCATTTGAAACTTGTGGGAAAATTTGACATCAGAATTTGTTGCATGATTTCAATAGGTTGGATCAACTTTGCATGTTAGATTCTAGATTGAAAGAAAAGCAACAACTCAATTCCATTTTGTTGTCCAATTTACAAGAGTCTTCACATTCATGGCATCTATAGGAGATTTTCTCTTTGAAAGTAGTGAGAGACTAGATACCTTCAACTATTCAGTTTGGAAGGATAGGATAGAATTCTTGTTGGTTCTATATGGAGTAGTGGACATTGTATCAAGAATTAAAGTTGAACCTGAAGCTTATGATGAGCCTCAGAGATTCAAGAAGAGAGCAAGAATTGCTCTACATATCATCAAATTGAACATCTCTGATGAGATGTTGAGAGAAATAGGTTCATGCATCTCAGCCAAGGAGACTTGGGAAACTCTTAAGTCCATTCATGAAGAGCTCCATGATTAACCTCTTGATCCAAAGCACCTCTTTAGTTGTTGTAGTGAGTGCTTTGTACTCGGCCTCACAAGATGATAGAGATAGGTATCTTGCTTCTTTGAAAGCCAAGACACAAGATTGCCTCCAAGAAAGATAGTATATGCATTAATGGACTTTCGATCCATTTTATCACTTGCAAAATCGGAATCTGAATAGCCAACAATGGTTAGATCTTCATTCTTGTACAATAAGCCATAATCTTGAGTAGAAGATACATATCTTAGAACTCGCTTTGCCATCTTTCAATGTTGGATCTTGGGATCTTGCATAAATTAACTCAATTTGTGCACACAATAGCTCAAATCGGGTCTAGTGATAGTAAGCCAAATTAAAGAGCCTATAAGACTCCTATAAAGTGTGATGTCCTCGAAGGATCTTTCATCACCTTTAATAGGATCTTTTACATGTTGCTCCATGGGAGTATCTATGCCTTTACAATTTTGCATATTAAATTTTCTCAACATAGAAAAGACATATCTAGATTGACAAATAAAAGCATACTCTCATGAAAAATCAATCTCAAGGCCTAAAATGTAATGGATCTCTCCTAGATCTTGCATTTTAAATTCTCTTCCTAATGCATCTTTAGTTTCTTGAACTAGCATCACACAACTTCCACTAAGAATAATGTCATCTACATATATTAGAAGAATGACAATATGACTATCATCAAATTTTAAGTACATAGAAGGATCATAGTCACTAGGCACAAATCCTAATGAAAGTAGAAAGTTGTTGAGTCTTGAATACCATGATCTAGGTGCTTGCTTCAAGCCATAAAGACTTCTAAATAGCAAACACACCTTAGATTTATCCTTGATAAATCCTTGAGGCTGTTCCATGTATATCTCCTCCTCAAGATAGCCATTCAAAAAAGCATTGGAGACATCAAGCTGAAACAGTTTCCATTTAAAAAATAAGGCAAGAGAGATTATGATTCTTATTGTCACCATCTTTGCTACAGGAGCAAAGGTTTCTTCATAGTCAACACCCACTTGCATCCAATGATATGCATGTTAGGTGGTGGATCCACTAGCTCCCATGTGTGGTTGGTGATCAAGGCATCATATTCAATCTTCATGGCCTCATACCACTCCTTGGTATTGAGGGCTTCTTGGACACTTTGAAAAATTTGATTCCTAAGAGTGAGTATTCTAGAAGTATTCTTTGCTTCATAGATGGACTTTAGTTCATCCCAAGCTTCTTTGGCTGTAGTGCAAGATCCTATTTCTCTCATAATTTCATTAGATACATTCATCTTAATGAAATGTAGAGCCATTCTAGCTCTCTTCCTATACTTAGAAATTTTAGCATGTGTTTGAGGCTCCTCCTCAACACCAAGCACAATATCCATAACATCCTGGAGTATCAAAATAGACTCTATTTTGAACTTCCAAACTGAGTAATTAGAAGTGTTTAGTCTTTCACTGGCTTCTAGAAGATATCCTCCCTGAGATGTCATTTTAATGAAGACTTCTTATTTATTGGACTGAGATATGTTTGAGCTTGTTCCAATCAGACTTAAAGTTGTTGCTCTCTTTCACTATAGGTATTTTCAAGGATGTACTACCTTCCTATGTGAAACACTTGCAACTGTATTTGAGATGAATCTCAAATATTCCACAAGACAAGTTATCTAGATCAGACACACAAAGTGGATTGAGACACTTTGGCTAGTTTGAATCCTACTTTTGGCACATGTGAAATGCTTCAAAAGAAAACACAATTGACTCTTAGAAGGCTCAAAAGGTGTTCATTACTTCAAACTCAATCATGATCTTCAATTTCTTGTGTAGGATGCTCAAAACAATGGATTCAAAACAAAGCAAGATTGAATCAAGTCAAAGTGTTGTCACTCGGATTTTGGACCTATCCCTATCCTCTTTAAGATTTTATAACTCTTTCTAGACACATCGGATTGATTTGATTTTAGTTTTTATAGAAAGTACATATCATAAGCTTTCCATCAAGCTATAACACTGCTATCTTTGGATCTATAAGCAAGGAGAACAAAGGGACTGAAAATCTCTGATTTTCACACATGCGGAATTTCAAAATTGTGTACTACCACATTTCAGGTCTAAAAATTTAGTTCCAATCCGATTTGATCCAATTACACTTCAGCGAAAGGTGAGAAAAAGTGCAAAACTACTTTTTTGCTTGATTTAGCTCTCAATTTCTTGTACAATCAAAGATGTTAGCATGAAAAGCTTAATTTGGCTCTGATACCATGACAAAATTTTCAAATTTCACACGTGTGGGGAATGTCCACAAGTATGATGGATCTAACTAAGCTTTGTGATTGGCACAGTAACCTGATTCTAGATTGATTAGCAAGATCTAGTTCAGAAGAAATGGCTTAACCACAATCTAGCATGCTAAGCAACTGAATATGATAGCAATGAATCAATAATGAGCAAAAGTACAAGATATCAGTGTATAAGCATTAGCTTCAACACGAGTTAGAGAGAGAAAAGTAGAGAGATAACAAGCAAACTAGTTTAGATCCAAAATGGCATGAGATAGCTACAAAGCTTTGGTTTTTCATCATTGATTGTGAGGAGAGCTACACATATTTATGGAGTTTGAGGTAGCTCAAGGTAGAACCACATCCATCCATTACAAAATGACATCTAGAGTTAATGTGACATTTGTCACTTGCCATGCATGAAATTCTACCAACTTTTTACAAGTGTACTAGTTTTAACTAACAAAGTACAAATCATCATGCATGTGTCCATTACACTTTGTGCATGCCTTGCATGTCACTATGGATCACTTACAATTAATGCATGTGAATTGCCATGAGTTTCTACAAGCATGACTTTGCTAATTCTATGTCTACAAACTATATGCAAGTTGTCTTCTTCAATCTAGATATTACATTACATAACTATGTAGCTCGAGTTCTATGTAGGCAAAACTTGGCATTTTGCATTAATGAGCTACATACTTGCATGGTACAACATTTGTAGCAAGTTAAGAAATCAATATGGATCATTTTTCAATTTTAATAGATTCAATGTACCCAACTATTCAAATTTGAATCTACTCAAACTCGCATTCTAACTTTACCACACTTTCAAATAGTGTTAACTTTGAAAAGTCAACCTCTAAGTCTAAAACAAGTTTTGGCCTCAATATGCCAAATATGGAAATATAGCAAAATGTGATGAAACTAGTTGAATCTTTCACGCAAGCTTCACCAAAAAGGGATGATGACCAACATGAATCAACAAATTAGGATCAAGATCTAGAACATGATCGAAAGGCATGTGTTGTTGCTTGTAATGTAATACTGCTTCAATGAGGGCAATGTTCATATTGTTTCGAGAACCATCACATTGCCAATTGTCCAACTAGGAAGCAGAAAAGCATCAAAAGTTCCAAGATCCACCCTTGACAACAAGCAAGCAAGTTGCACCCAAGCAGTTCATCTTCAAGAGATGGGCCCACTTTGAAGATAATAGGTAAAAGATTGGTAGCAATTGTGCATTCGCCATGTGCATCGCCAAGATCTACGAGAGCCGAAACCCATGACAGTTCTCCATTATATTATGTGGAAGGATCTAGTGAAGAGCATATAGCAGTTTATGCAATTCAGCTCTGAGGCGTTTTCCAATGATACGATGCTATGGTTGTGGTGGAAGACATCACAAATCAGGATGTCCACACCAAGGTAACCCAACAGCCATCATGGCGTTATGTTCAAATTGTGGCATTGGACATCTCTACCTAGATTGTTCGTTGTGGTTACAATCGACTATGGCGGAATCCATCTTTTCAATGCATGTGGGTCGCCAAAAGGCAAATCCAGTCACCCAGTATTACAAACGCAAGATCATAATTCGAACAGGCTTTGAAATGGTTGATGAATCGAGGGATATTATAAAGGTTGCCAAATGTGCCGAAACATCCATCAAAAGAATTGCAGTACCTTCAGACATGGCAGAACTGGTGGAGACAATCAAGCAACAAGCGACAGCTGATCTTATAAAGAAATTATCAAAAATTATTCAACAAGCAATACAACAATCCTTGGATGTTGTAATACCAACTGAACTCACAACTTGTAAGCCTTATGATTCACAAGTCAAATGTGCTTTAACGAAGGCTCCTACGGAGAATAATGATAGAGGCAAGGCCAAGGCAGTTAATTACAACCCATTGCAGAGATCAACAACGAGTAGTCAACCCCTGAAGTCAACATCTTCCAGCAGCAAGCCGACCACCACAACGCCAAATCTGGTTACATCAACGATCAAAGGGCCAAATCTAGGGAATCTAGGCCTGACATGGCCACCCATCTAGCAAGCACCAACACTTCAAATATCAAGACCTTGTCCTCAAGTGGTACTCTTGACTGCCGAAGAAAGTCTTCAAGTTTAGGCATATCATGAACACATGGATCGATTAAGCAGTCAATCACCCCTATCCTAATTGTCATACCAATTGACCGAACCTTCAATAATACCATCGATAACAGTTGTACCATTCTATGAAGATCCATGCCAACAAGTGTTATTTTGGGACCCGGTTATCCATTTGTCAAGGAACAAGGTTATCAAGAATGGCCACTAGACTTTTGTTGAAAATCGAGCAAGTCTGGGTTTTGTAATAGTACGGTTAGCATTTTGGTGGAAAAGCCATGCTAGAAATTGCCAATATCACATCAACTTCTCATTAATTTGGTTGATCCCTTTATAGATCAAGTACATCCACAAGTTGAGTACTATCCAGCAAGCCTTAACATGTGTGAAGAGTGCCTAGTCATCTAGATCCACCAATGGGAGCCATATATGCTCATTTTTCAAAGTTGACTATTCTCATTAGCTAGAAACAAAAAGGCTAGTCTTCTACATTTATATGAATATTATCTATAAAATAGAATATAATGGAATCTCTTTATCTTATCATCTATGATCTTATCCACACATGTGAATAGAATTTTGACATGTGGGAGCATTTACTCATTCACATGGAAGTGCATTCTATTTACAAAAAGTTTGACCAAAATGATTTTTTTCTAAATTCTACTCAAAGGTCAGTTCCACACTTGTGTAGATCCATCTAAAATCAGTCTAACTTTGTAAAAGTAAGTTATGTATATCCTTTCACATGTGGGAATAGGATCCACATGTGTGAGATCCTACCATGATAAAATATCTCAAGATTAATCAAGTACATCAAGTTGGAAATGACATTTTTAACACTCCTCCTCACTTCTAACTTGGTAAGTCTAATGTACATGTATCTACTATTACAAGAGCACATCTTAACTTAAAAAATGGATCTTTAGAAAATGGCTTGGTTAAGATATCAGCTATGCACTCGGATGATGGCACATGATGAAAATGTACCTCCTTGGATTGCACATTCTCCATCACAAAGTGATGAGCTATCTCAATATACTTTGTTCTAACATGGAAGATCAGATTGGTAGCAATTTGTTGAGAAGCTTGATTGTCACAGATACAAGGGATCTCATCGGCCTTTAGCACTTGTAGTTCCACCAAAAGTCTTCCTAGCCATAGGAGTTCTTTGGTTGTTGAAGTCAATGCCTTGTACTCAGCTTCACAAGAGGAAAGAGAGATTGTATCTTGCTTTTTGAAAAGCCAAGATATCACTCCTCCACAAAGAAAAGTGAAAAATGCACTTACGGATCTCCTATCCGTCTTGTCTCCGACAAAATTAGAATCCAAATATGCCCTTAAGTACAAGTTAGATCCTTGATAGAGAATTCCAAAATAGCAACCAATCTAGATTTGTACTTACTTATAGATCCATCTTGATTGTACTTTAATCTATAGATCCACTTACATGCAAGTGGCTTCTTCCCATATGGAAGATGTACAAGATTCCAAGTTTGACTATCTATCAAAGCATCAAACTCTACTTGCATTGCATCTCTCCAAACTTGTGATCTACTTGCATCTTCATAACATGATGGCTCTTCAAGCATTGTGGTTAGAAAAGAGTAAGAGGTAGAAGGAGTTGTATCTTCCCTTTGCTTTCCTTTCTCAAAGTATGTGAGCCTTGAAGGCTCGGCCTTGCTCCTTGTGGATCTTCTCGGCCCCTTTGGCTCTTGATCTTGATCTTCCAAAAAATCATTTTCAAGAAGCTCCTCCTCGAGTTTTGCAAGATCTTCAACACATAAAGGATTAGACGCATTTGGAGACATCTTGTAGCTTTAAGATTCATCGAATAAGACATCCTTGCTAGCTTTTACTTTGCTTGAAATGGGATCAAATATCCTATATCCTTTGTTATTTTCACTATAGCCTACAAATATTCCTTTGAAGGAAGTTGCATCTTCTTTTCTTCTAGTTTTCAAAGGAATGTGGACATAACATATACATCCAAAAACTTTAAAGTCTTTTACATTGGGCTTATTGCCAAAAAAAAGCTTGAAATGATGAGATCCCACCAATAGCACTATTAGGATGCGTATTACATAAGAAATTTCCACAAGTTATGGCCTTCCCCCAAAAAGAGATGGGTAGAGATGCATTAGAAGCATCAATTTGCTAGAAAACATCCTTGGATCTGTCCTCCAAGTGAAACCTTTGAGAGTTTCTAGTGCATATAGAGCATCTATGGAAATTTTTTTGTAGAATTTGACATAGATTGGCTTAAATTGAGAGTTCTAGAAAAGAGATTGAGATCCAAGTCACATTGTTCAACCCTACTCAATTTGTTTGAGTGATTGTAAGGTTTGAAAAGATTCATTAAGGTGTCTATGGCAAATGTGTAGAGAGAGATCCAATTTTCTAAGAGTTCATTCCTTTGTAGAGGGCAAGATCTAGAAGCTCGTTTTGTGTTGTTATTGGTGGAGAATTTGTCTCTTCCTAAGTGATCAAATCTTTCTAAGTGGCATTAGCTCTTTGAAGCACAATATCTTAGTGAGAAAAATCACAACTTTTGATTTTGAACTTGTAGTGTTAAGACAGATTCCATTCTAACCTTCCAGATTGAGTTATTGGAGGTTGACAATCTTTCACTTGCTTCTAATAGAAAGACACCTATTGAAGTCATAAAGAATGATGGAAATAAAAAAAGATGGATGAAAAAATTGCTTATCTTCTCACTATACGAACCAATCAAGGGCAAAAAAGCAAATCCTATAACTGTGAGATAGATCTCACTATCTTGACAATCTCTCTAAGACAAGATTTGAATCATCAAAAAAGATGAAGTGTGGCAAAAGTTATGGTTCTCTGAATCTCACACGTGTGAAATAATCCAAAAATGTCAAATTGACTCAAATACAATCTATTTGTATGAAACAATTTGCCTAGAACCTATAAATTTTGTCTAAATCACATATAGATGAGATTGGTCAACTTCTGGATAATTTTTGTGATCATTCAGGCAATAAATGACATTTACACATGATTTCCCACAAGTCTAGGCCCTACCTATGACTCTTCAAAAGCTTATAACTTCTGATTGGCTTTTCCAACTGTCATGATTCAAATTGCATCAGATGCTACACATTTCTAGCTTTCTAGTGTGCTAATGTGCATGAAATTTAAATCTAAGGTGAGAGAGAACCACCAAACTGAAAATGGATAGATTTCACAAGTGCCAGCACCTGAAATTCCATACAGTACCTAATCTGGACCATTCAAAGTGGTTTGAAGCTCTAAATCACCAGAAAACTGCAAACCAGCTAGAAAGTAGAATCTAGACAATTCCTAGCTTGAAATCTGATCAAATTTGCAAACTTTTTAATTAGATTTGCTTGTGAATCTTAGGTAGGCTCTAATACCATGCTGAATTCACACGTGTGAGACGCCCTACACATGTACTTTTGATCTCCTAAGCCGAATAATACCATAAAGATCAGACTAGCATTGGTTGTCAATAGGAAAGCTGATCATACAAGAAATATTATCGTGTTACAAGCAAGATCTATCAACAAAACATGAAACTAAACATAATAAATGCCCCAACTCGGCTAGAGAGAGAAAATAGAAAGTTCAAAACTCGTTTAGAGAGAGAGGGCACAAAGAGCTTGTCTCCAAATTGGCATTACTCACAAATTTCATCGTTTTCACAATGAGAGTACATCACATATATATAGATCCATGGACTCTCCTCCTACTTTGAGTGGAATTGGAGTTCTAAATCCACCTCTCAAGCTATCTAGACTTATTCAAGCCACCTCACTATGTCTAATTGTGCCACCTAGTCTTTGTGCCATGTAAAGTACAAATGGCAATTCGAGTTTCTACTTCTACCTACCTTGAATATTTCATTCTAAGATGGGTCTTTACTAAGCCAAAAGAGCTTAATTCATCTTTGGCCTTTTTAGGACCCCTATTCACAACATTAGATAGATTTTTTCAATTATTTTGACATCGACGACCCACTTCGAGATAGTGAATCAGACGAAGATGTTGCTGCTACCTAGCAACATATCCCAGGAGCGGTTCATTAGTCGAATTCTCCCAGAAGATCAAGCCGAGTGCACACACAACCCACAAGGTATACTCCTGAGTCTGCTTGACTTTTGATGCAGAAACCGATGAGAGTCGAAAAGGCACTTATCCAACTAGACTATAATCTCTGGAGAGAAGCTATGGAAAGAGAGTATTCCTCTCTGATCAAGAATCAGACATGGTCATTAGTCGAAGCTCCTATTGGCTGCAATATTATTGATTGCAAATGGATCTTTAAGATCAAATATAACGCCAACGGAGCGATCGATCGAAGGAAGGCTAGACTGGTAGCACGAGGATTCACCCAGATCCCGAATGTCGACTAAAGTGAGACTTTTAGTCTAGTCGTCAAACATTCGTCGATCCGAATGCTCATGTCTTATACTGTAGTTGCCGACCTCGAAGTACATCAACTCGATGTACAAACAACCTATCTGAATGGAGTTGATCCAACCCGAAGGATACATTCTGGAAGGCATGAAGAATCATGTCTATAAACTCCATAAAGCACTGTACTGCTTGAAATAGTCTTAGCCTTCTCACCAATGGATCCAGGCCTGCATTTGTCAAAGGACCAATGTCCCCAAACACAGCAGGAAGAGGAGCAGATGAGAGAATACCCGTATCAATTGATACTCGGATCTCTCATGTATGCAATGGTCTATACAAGGCTAGATATCTCTTTTGTTGTCAGCTCACTCAGCCAATACATGGCTAATCCTGGAATTATCCATTGGAAGGCTCTTATTCGAGTCATGATATATATTTGAGCTACCATGGACCAGTGCATCTGCTATGGAGATGTCAGCAATGGCAATATTCATCATCTCAGTGGATATTCTGATGCAAGCTGGGGAGGAGATGCAAACCATCGTAAGTCCACATCTGGATTTACATTCTTGTTCAATGGCGGTCCTATTTCGTGAAATAGTCGTAAGCAAACCTCTATCGCACTTTCTTCTACTGCTGCTTCTCAATCTATTAAGGAAGCATTTTGGTTGAGAAATTTTGTGTTAGAAATCAATCTGTATCTGTACAGCCCTACAATTTTGTTTTGTGATAACCCAAGTGCTATTGTCTTATCGGCGAACCCTAGATTTCATTCTAGGAGTAAGCACATTGAGATAAGATATCACTACATCAGAGACAAGGTTCTCGACAGAGAGGTGAGCTTGACATACTGTAGAACGCTAGACATGGTTGTAGACATTTTTACGAAAGCATTCAGTGTTAATGCACACATTAGATTTTGTGCATTGCTAAGTCTGAAGATCAAGGCATTCACGGATCCAGATTAAGGGGGGGGGGGTATTGGATTTACTCCTCCTACTCTCCTAAATCCCAATTTTAATATGCTTCCATTCATGCTGCATATTTTTTCTAACGTTGTTACGCAGTCTGCATTTTTACACGCAAATTTGCACAGACGAAGAAAAGACGAATGAATCGCGACATTGTGTTCTTACATAGGTCATGGTGACAGGCGAAAAGGGGACACTACCTTACTAAATGCCAAAGGTGTCCTAACAAATAAGTCACCCTGTAAATCTTATCCTAAGGCCATTCGTAAGAGTGACGCACTTTTGCGTCATCACCAATGTTCACTTCAGTACTGGCTGACGTCGCACCCTTTTTACCTTCACCCCATGCAGTTGCGCTAACAGATTGGACAACGATTGCAGCCACCCACAATCTCATATAGACAACACATCCACTCTGTACTTTTGCATCTACAAACTTGTAATATTATGTATATATATTGGATACCATCTGCGTATTTGATGATGATGATGATTAGATGATCAAGTGAGTGAAGAAGAGACTAAGAGAGTCACTCTTATGAATGGCCTTAGGATAAGATCTACGGGATGCCTTAGCTTTTAGGGCACTTTGCCATTTTGTGAGGTAGTGTCCTCCTTTTGCCTGTCACCATGAACTATGTAAGAACACAGTGTCGCGATTCATTCGCCTTTTATTTGTCTATGCGAATTTGCGTGTAAAAATGCAGACTGCGTGACAACGTTAGAAAATATACAACATGAATGGAGGGAGATTAAAATTGGAATTTAGAAGAGTGGAAGGAGTAAATCCAACACCCCCCTTTGGTCTGGATCTGTGAATGCCTTGATCTTCAGACTGAGCAATGCACAAAATTTTCTGTGTGCATTAACACTGACTGCTTTCGTAAAAATATCTGCAACCATGTCCTGTGTTTTGAAGTACGTTAAGCTCACCTCTCGGTCGAGAACTTTGCTCATGATGTAGTGATATCTTATCTCAATGTGCTTACTCCTAGAATGAAATCTAGGGTTGGCCGATAAGTCAGTAGCACTTTGGTTATCACAAAACAAAATTGTAGGGCTGTACTGATATAGATTGATGTCTTACAGCAAATTTTTCAACCAAAACGGTTCCTTAATAGATTGAGAAGCAGCAATGTATTCTGCTTCAGTAGAAGAAAGTGCGATAGAGGTTTGCTTACGACTGTTCCATGAAATAGGACCGCCATTGAAGAAGAATGTAAATCTAGATATGGATTTACATGGTCTACATCTCCTCCCTAGCTTGCATCAAAATATCCACTGAGTTGATGAAGATTGTCATAGCTGACATCTCCATAGCAGATGCACTGGTCCCTGGTAGCTCGAATGTATCTCCTGACTCAAATAAGAGCCTTCCAATGGGTAATTCCAAGATTAGCCATGTATTGGCTGAGTGAGCTGACAACCAAAGAGATGTCTGGTCTTGTACAGACCAGTGCGTACATGAGAGATCCCAGTATCGATCGATACAGGTATTCTCTCATCTGCTCCTCTTCCCGCTTGGTCTGGGGACATTGGTCCTTTGAAAAATACAGGCCTGGATCCATTGGTGAGTGAGCTGATTCACAATTCATCAAATTGTATTCGTTAAGAATATTATGAAGATACCTTTGTTGAGTGATGTAAATCAGTCGATTTGCTCTGTCTTTGTGGATTTGAATTCCAAGACAAAAGTGAGCTTCACCCAGATCAGTCATGTTGAATTATGAGAACAACATTTGTTTTGAATCCTTGACCATATTGGTATTGTTACTAAAGAGCAACGTATCATCAACATACAAGGTGATGATTGTGAAAATTGTCAACATTTCCTAGCTAGTTTGAGACCTAAATTGGCTAAAATTGTAAATAGTTTTGGTTCTGGAGTTTTGCACGTGTGAACCAGGCCACAATGTTTTTATTTACTGTATTTTTTCAGTATGATGAAGTGTCAAACTTCATACCCTTCAAAATGAGACCATTTTGATGTATTTTGGTCATATAAGCCATTTTTAGCTATTTTTCCTATATAGGGAATATCTAGGGTCAAGTACCTTCTAGAGAGAGGAGAGAGAGTCATCTTCCTCATCCATAAATAGTAGGGAAGTCGTGGAGAACAGGTTGGAGAAACCTTTTGTATGCTTCATTGAGATCAATAGATCATTGTCATTGTTTCTTCCTCCATTGAGAGCATTGTTGTGTGTATTGTCTTCAAGCTATTGTGTATGATCTTAGGTGCTTTCCAAAAGTGGTAGGCTGATGTATTATGGACTGTATAATGCTATTTTGGGCCGCACTTGATGTTTATGGAAGTTTCCATTTGTGATAAATGCTTTTTGATCAAGTTCTTTGCATTCTAGGTAGCATAGAATGTGTTGCCAATTCCTAGCTTATGTAGTTTGGAGTGCAAGCATTCAAGCCAATGATCTTGGAGTATAGATCCACTTAGGATCTGTATTTTTCACATGGTATCAGAGCTGGTTGGCTTCTATTTACAGTAAGTATTCCATTTTTGGTGATATTTGGATGTTTGATCAAGTTCTAGCATGATTTTGCATTGCTTTGTTGATCAAATCTTACTAACCTTTGTTTTGTGAGTTGAACTTGTGGATCAAAAGCATATTTCAGGTCTATTGAAGATCAGAGGCTGAAAAGAAACTATTTTGGATCAGATCATAACACCTAATCATTTGTGATTGTGAGGCTTGTGCATATTCAATACTAACAATGTTCTTTTCAATCCTATTGTTGACAATCTCCATTCTTGGATGAACACTCTCCTTAAGTGGATGAAACTTCTCCTTAAGTGGATGACAAATGCTCTTTTGAGTGAGTTGTAATTCTCCTAAAGGCTGAGCAAAGCTCCCATTTGGATGAAACATCCCCTTTTTTGGGTGAACATATTGTAAGCTCCATTGTGAAGAGCATATTGTAAAGATTGTCATCAATTTTGGCATAAATTTTGGTGTACTTTGTTGAGCATGTAAGTAACTCTCCTTATGTAATTTGATTGGAGCATTTGCTGGAAGGTGTTAACCATTATGCAAGTGTGTTTTCAGGTTCTTAACAGGTTGAGGAACATTCTCATGTGAAGTGATCTTAGATCTACATCTAAACACCAAGATTTGACAAGACAGTGAAGCTAGTCTTGTGATTCACTAAGTGTGCTCATTCATTCACCTCTAAATCTTGTATTTATCACTTGCTGGAGTTTATAAACTTTTAGAAGTGTGGTTTACATGTGGTTTTACAGGTTGAATCAATATCTTAGTGTGTTGATCATATGTTGATCAAGTTTGTTCATTACTAGGTAATCTTGGCATCCTAGTTTTGGGTATTTTCTAAGAATGCAAGTAACTCTTCACACCATAACTTGATTTGGTCACTTGCTGGAAAGTTTGAGAGCTTAAGCAAGAGTGTGTTCAGGTTGGTTTGATTTTGTAATCCATTCTTAGTGTGTGCAAAGTGTTGCATGTGTTTCAATCTTCCTTTCTATGCTTGGAAACCATCTAGGTTCAAGATAGAAGTGTTTTAGGGTCCTAAATCTTCATAGATCTCTTTATCTATCATTTGTTGAGAGAAAAGTGAGTGCTAAGTGCTTTAGGACAGAACCTAAAAGTTGAAGAAACATTAGAATCATGGCTTCCAATGGTGGGATCATGCTAGAGTCTAGTGAAAGGTTGAGTTCATCAAACTACTCTACTTGGAAAGTGAGGATGGAGTCCTTACTTGAGTTGAATGAACTCATGGACATAGTTGCAGAAATTGAAGAGAGACCTCTCACACTTCAAGAGCAACAAAGGTTTGATAAGAAGGCCAAAAGGGCTCTTCATATCATTAAAATGAATGTTACAAATGAACTTCTCAAGGAAGTTGGAAAGTGTCAAAGTGCAAGTGAGGCATGGAATGCCTTAAAGAAGCTCTTTGAATCAAAGTCCACATCTAGGGTATTGACCCTAAGGAGACAAATATTTTCTAGTAGGCAAAGAGAGGGTGAAAGTGCTCATGCATTTATCTTGAGAGTTAAGTCCCTAAGTGATGATTTAGCATGCATTGATGAGAACATAAAAGATGGTGAAATAGTCCAAGTTATGTTGAATGGTTTGCTAAATGAACATGCTAACCTTGTGCAAAGTTTTGCCATTCAAAGAGTCTTGCCAAGTGTGGTTGACTTGCAAGAAATCTTATTGGCTGAAGAACATAGGTTGCAATCAAAGCTTGATGGTGCATCCTTGCAAGGTGGAGGTGAAGAGGCTTTCTTCACAAAAGGCAAATTCAAGGGCAAAGGTAAAGGCAAAGGGAAATGGTCCAAAGGTGGTAACTTTGATCATGATGATCACTCTTCCTCTTCCTCTTCTACTAAGAACAATAAGTCAAAGTTCAAGTGCTTTTATTGTGGGATAAAAGGTCATTTTGCAAATGAATGTTATAAGAAGAAAAGAGAGCAAGGAGAGAGGCAAGGAAATCTTACAATAGATGAGGAAGAACATAACACATGTGAATCACTTGTTATGACTTCAAGTTTGTTAGCCAACATAGATGATAATGATCCTTGGTGGATTGATAGTGGAGCCTCATCTCACATGACAAGACATAAGGAATACTTTACATCCTTATTGTCTTATGAGGGAGAAGGTAACATCATCTACACTGCAAATGATGGTCAATGTGACATCAAAGGCATAGGCACTATTCCTATTTCCCTTTCAACAAATAGGAAAGCAAATCTTGAAAATGTTTTGTACATTCCTTCAATCACTAAGAATTTGCTTAGTGTAAGTCAAATGATTGACAAAGGACTTGATGTGGAGTTCATTGGAGATGCATGTTTGATAAGTAAATGTGGATCCTTGATTGCTCAAGGTAGGAGGCATGGTAAACTTTTCAAGCTTGATGCATGTGTGATCTCTAATCATGAAGGATGTATGGCTAGGGAGCAATTGACAAACCAAGAAGTTTGGCACAAGAGGTTGGGCCATCCCAACTTCAAATCTTTGGAGGTAATGGCAAAGAAAGAGCTTGTTCTTGGTCTCCCTAAAAGTCTTGTTGCAAACAATAGTGTTTGTGAACATTGTGCCTTGTCCAAATCTCATAGACTTGCTTATTCTAGATCTACTTCTAGATCTAAAGAAGCTTTTCAACTTGTGCATTCTGATATTCATTCTTCTAGTACAACTAGCAATGGTGGGGCAAAGATGTATGCAACTTTCATTGATGACTTTAGTAGGTATACTTGGATCTATCTTCTTAAAAGTAAGGATGAAGTGTTTGCTGCATTTGTCAAGTTCAAGAATGAAATGGAAAACCAATTCAATACAAAGATCAAATGCTTAAGATCTGATAATGGAGGGGAATACACCTCAAATAGGTTCAAAGACTTTTGTATAGCACATGGGATTAAGAGGGAGATGTCTAGTCCTAGGACTCCACAACAGAATGGAGTGGCCGAGAGGAAGAATAGAACCCTTTGTGAATGTGCCAAGGCAATGAGACTACATGCTAATCTTGCTAAGTCTTTTTGGGGGGAAGCTTTAGCATGTGCTAACTATCTATGTAATAGATGGACAAGTGTTTCCTTGGATGGTAAAACTCCTCATGAGGTTCTTTATGGTAGAAGGCCGAGTGTCAAGCATTGTAGGATCTTTGGATGTACATGTTTTGTCAATATCACACTTGATGATAGAACTAAAGAAGATCCTTCATCAAAGAAGGGTGTGTTTGTTGGCTATAGTGAAGTAAGCAAGGCTTACAAAGTGTACATTCCTTCTACAAAGAAAGTTGTCATAAGTAGGGATGTCATCTTTCATGAAGAGAATGTTTCCAATGTTGTTGATGTTGATGTTGATGTGCCTACTAATCATCATGATGTGCAAGATGTCTTGGATGAAGATGGAGATGCCACTCCAAAGCAAACTTCAAGGAAGACTCAAAGGCAAAGGGCTAAGCCATCAAGGCTAACCTATGATGAAAAAGGAAAGCAAGTGGTGGACAATTCTAACTTTGCTTTTCTTACCTCTTTTGATGAACCAACTTGTGTAGGTGAAGCAATTCAAAAGAAGGAATGGATCCAAGCCATGGATCATGAGCATCAAGCACTCATCAAAAGCAACACATGGAGGTTGGTAAAGCTTCCAAAGGACAAGAAGGCAATTGGTTGTAAGTGGATCTTCAAGATCAAGACAAATCAAGATGGATCAATCAACAAGTACAAGGCAAGGTTGGTGGCAAAGGGGTATGCTCAAGAATATGGTATTGACTATGATGAGACCTTTGCACTCGTGGCAAAGATGGTAACTATTCGAATCCTAATCTCTCTTGCAACTCTTTATGATTGGGATATGTGGCAAATGGATGTTACTAATGCCTTCTTGAATGGTGATCTTGAAGAAGATATTTACATGGAGCAACCCGAGGGCTATGTTTCACATGATGAGCCTAATCATGTGTGCTATCTCCAAAAGAGTTTGTATGGGCTAAAGCAAGCACCAAGGAGTTGGTATGCTAAGCTCAATTCCTTCTTACTTTCTCAAAACTTTGTTATGAGTGAGTATGATCATTCTCTCTACTTTAGATTGAATGAAAATGATATCACTTTACTTTTGATCTATGTTGATGACATTATCTTAAGTGGTGGTAACAATCTAGATATAGATGAAATCAAGATGGCACTCAAAAGAGAGTTTGAAATTCAAGATCTTGGTAAACTTCATTATATCTTAGGAATAGAGATTATTAGAACTTCTAAATCTACATTCATATGTCAAGAAAAGTATGTTAACTCTATTCTAAAAAGGTTTCATATGGAAGATTGTAAAGTTGTTTCTACTCCTATGGAATCAAATGTAAAGCTAACTACAAGAAGTAATGAAAGATCCTTCAAGGACATTACTCTCTATAGAAAGCTAATAGGATCTCTTATATGGTTAACCATCACAAGACCTGATCTAAGCTTTGTGGTTGGTAAACTAAGTCAATTTATGCAAGATCCTAGTGAGGCTCATTGGAAGCTAGGAAAGAGAGTACTTAGATACATCTCGGGATCTAGAGATTTTGGCATCTTGTATGGAGGTACTACACCTAACCTTTGTGGATTTTCAGATTCAGATTTTGCAGGTGATCAAATGGATAGGAAGTCAACAAGTGCCTTTGCAATCTATCTTGGAGATGGAGTGGTCTCATGGCTATCAAAGAAGCAACCAACTATCTCTCTATCTTCCACCGAAGCCGAGTACAAGGCATTAACAACATGCACCAAGGAGATTCTTTGGATCAAGAGGATGTTATTGGATCTTCACTTGCTGGAACCAGAGAAGACTCCAATCATACTTTGTGATAACCTTTCAGCCCAAAGCTTGGCAAGCAATCCTGTTTTTCATGCAAGGAGCAAGCACATTGAGATTGCTCACCATTTTGTGAGAGATCAAGTCATTGCCAAAGAGGTGGAGCTTCAACATGTCTCTTCAAAGGAGTGTGTGGCTGATATCTTCACCAAACCATTGGGAAAGGACCTATATTTAATGCATAGATCTAATCTTGGAATGTGCTCAAAGACTATGTTGAAACTAGCATCCAATGTTGAAGAGGGAGTGTGAAAATTGTCAACATTTCCTAGCTAGTTTGAGACCTAAATTGGCTAAAATTGTAAATAGTTTTGGTTCTGGAGTTTTGCACGTGTGAACCAGGCCACAATGTTTTTATTTACTGTATTTTTTCAGTATGATGAAGTGTCAAACTTCATACCCTTCAAAATGAGACCATTTTGAAACTCTCTGCATCGGTGTTTCTCCTTCCAACTTCAACATGCCGTAAGCCCCGAACTCTCAGAAGACAGTTCTCTTCAACGACGATGTTGTACTGTGTACACTCCCTGTACGGCTCTGATACCAACTTAGAATTTGCTTTGAATAGAAACACAGATCATGCTACACAGTAATGTGAAAAATTGTCAACTAGTAGTATTTTCCTAACTTGAGATTTTGTAGGCCTATGGCCAAATAAAAGTTAGAGATAGGTTCATACATGTATGTAGAGGCCCAAAGTATGTGTACACTACTTTTGAGGTCACATTAATTAGAGGAGGTCGAGTGTGGAGCTCTTCTATTGGCTCATAATTTGGTGCATTCCTATTTGACCAAATTTCTAGGTAGATGGGTGAATCCTATTGGACCCCAATTTTAGCCTATCATAAGACAAGTGGCCAAGAGGCACTATGGCTGCTATAAATAGCCATCTCCACGAGTATGTACACATCTCATTTTCATTCTATTGAATGAATGTTATGCTCTTTGAAGATCCATCTTCTTCTCTCTCACTTTTTTGTTCATATCTTGCATTCTAGCCACTAGAATTGTGATTTCTTTGTTGCTATGGCTTCACACGTGTGAAATGCAGGTTGTAGGCTCTGAAGTACGGACAGGGACAGCAAGTTTCTGTTTGTGGAAGCTTATGATCAGATCTTGATGTTTAGTTGATGTTTAGTATGCTTAACATCACAATTTCTATCATTTTTTCAATCTAGATGTGCATAACTTCCATGGCCAAGATCTTTATGAAACTTTAGCATCTTTTGGATCTGAGTTTTTCACATGGTATCAGAGCATTAGGCGGCCAAATGTGCAGGTTTTGCCAGATTTAGAAGAGATTTGTGGGCGAGTTTGCTTTTGTAGCATTCCAATCAAGTTTCTAGCTAAAAATCTTGTTGATTTATGTGTAGAAATTGGATCTTTGTGATCAAAACATCATTTGTATGCATTTCAATTGAAGTAGGGCGAATTACCTCTGTACTTATCAGAATAAGGAGACAAAATTTGTTTTGGAAAGAGGGAGATGCAAGATCCAACAAGATCCTATTAGTTTTCCATTCTAGCATATAGTTTTTTGATTCAATTTCTTGCTTCTTCATGTCAAAAACTTCAAAATTGATGTAACCCTCTGATTTTCAGTTTGCTGAATGATTCAAGAGTGTATTTCAATCTTAGGAGTGAGGGAAAAGCAAGTATATTGAGGTTTGGTCTTGGTTTGATCAAGAAATCATAAAACTAGTGGCTAAAATTGAGGAAAAAGTGAGGAAAAGAGAGAAAAAGTAAGGTTTTAGGTTCCAAATCTTTGTGATTTCTTCTTGTGTTTCATTTGTTGATTCAAGAGAGTGCTTAGTGCATTGGAACAGGTCAAAGATCAGAGATCAATCATTGCAACATGGCTACAAATGGAGGCTACATGTTGGAAAGCAATGATAGGCTTACCTCCCTCAACTATTCTACTTGGAAAGTAAGGATGGAGTCTTTGCTTGAGATGAATGAGTTGATGGATATTGTTGTAGGTGTGGAGGAGAGACCTTTGGCACCTCAAGAACAATTGAGGTATGACAAGAGGGCAAAGAAAGCCCTTCACATGATCAAGATGAATGTGACAAATGAGCTTATCAAAGAGGTTGGTAAGTGCACATCATCTAGTGAAGCTTGGGAAGCCTTGAAGAAGGTTTATGAATCCAAGTCTACTTCTAGAGTGTTGACTTTAAGAAGGCAAATCTTTTCTTGTATGCAAAAGAAGAGTGAGAGTGGACATGCTTTTGTTTTGAGAGTTAAAGCATTGAATGATGAGTTAGCATGCATTAATGATGGCATAAATAATGAGGAGCTTGTTCAAGTGATTCTCAATGGCTTGTTGGATGATCATGCTAATCTTGTTCAAAGTTATGCTATCCAAAAATGTTTACCAAGTGTTGGAGACTTGCAAGAGGTCTTGTTGGCTGAAGAATTCAGGTTGCAAGCAAGAGTGGGAGCATCTTCTACATCTCAAGGAGGAGAAGAGGAGGCAATGTTCTCTAAAGGCAAGTTCAAGGGCAAAGGTAAAAGCAATTGGTCTAAAGGGCAAGACCAAGGTGAGCACTCTACTTTTGGCAAAAAGAAGGATAGATCTAAGCTAAAATGTTTCTATTGTGGAGTCAAAGGGCATTTTGCTAGTGATTGTTTCAAGAAAAAGAGGGATCAAGGGGAAAAGCAAACCAATCTAACTATTGATGAGGGTGGGGATGAGCTTCTTTCAAATGATGCTTTTGTTATGTCATCTTGCTTGTTGGCTAATCATGGAGACATTGATCCTTGGTGGATTGATAGTGGAGCCACTTCTCATATGACATATCATAAAGAGTATTTTTCATCTTTAATGGCATTTGATGGTGATAGGAAGGTAATCTATACCGCAAATGATGGTGAGTGTACAATCAAGGGGATTGGCACAATTCCTATTTCACTTTCTACAAATAGGAATATAGAATTGAAAGATGTTTTGCTCATTCCATCCATTACCAAGAACTTACTTAGTGTAAGCCAAATGCTTGACAAAGGATTCAAAGTTGAGTTTGATGGTGATGCTTGCTTGATCAAAAAGGGGTGTAGTATCATTGCAAAAGGGAAAAGGCAAGGGAAATTGTTCAAGCTTGATGCATGTGTTGTTGCTAACCAAGTTGGATGCATGGCAAATGAACAAATGTCAATTCAAGAGGTATGGCATAAAAGGATGGGACATCTCAACTACAAGGCCTTGGAGGTAATAGCCAAAAAGGAGGTAGTAAGGGGACTTCCCAAGTCTCTTACTTGCTTGAATCATGTTTGTGAAGAATGTGCTTTGTCTAAATCACATAGATTGCCATATACTAGATCTATATCTAGATCTAAGATGCCTTTTTCTCTCTTGCATTCGGATATTCATGGTGTTACTACAATTAGCAATGGAGGTGCTAAGATGTATGTAACTTTCATTGATGATTTTAGTAGATTTTGTTGGGTTTATCTACTAAAGAGCAAGGATGAGGTGTTTGATGTGTTTGTCAAGTTCAAAGTTGCTATTGAGACTCAATTTACAACCAAAATCAAATGCTTGAGGAGCGACAATGGTGGTGAATACATTTCTAACAAATTCAAAGCCTTTTGCGATGAGCATGGGATCAAGAGGGAGTACACATGTCCAAGAACACCACAACAAAATGGAGTGGCCGAGAGGAAGAATAGAACCTTGTGTGAGAGTGCAAAGGCAATGAGATTGAATGCTAATCTTCCTAAACCTTTTTGGAGTGATGCTTTGTTGTGTGCAAATTTCCTTTGCAATAGATGGCCAAGTGTTGTATTGGAAGGAAAAACCCCTTTTGAAGCTTTGTTTGGTATGAAGCCTAATGTCAAGTTTCTAAGAACTTTTGGATGCATTTGCTACTTCAACATTACTCTTGATGATAGAACTAAGGAGGATCCATCTTCAAGAAAGGGCATTTTTGTTGGTTATAGTGAAGTAAGCAAAGCATATAGGATTTATGTTCCTTCAATCAAGAAAGTGTTCACAAGTAGGGATGTCATTTTTGATGAAAGTAACATTCCAAAAGTTGTTTCAAGTGATGATGGTGTTGTTGCAACTAATGTGCTTGATGACAATGGAGTTGATGACACATTGGATGTGGATGTTGAAGAAGCCTCTTCAAGTCAAATTCCAAGGAGAACTCCAAGGCATAAAGTGAAACCCTCAAGGCTCACTTATGATGGCAAAGGTAAGCAAGTGGTGGATGGATCCAACTATGCTTTCCTAACTTCTTTTGATGTACCTTCATGTGTAGATGAAGCAAGGCAAAAAGAGGAATGGATCCAAGCAATGGATCTTGAGTTTGAAGCACTTATGAAGAACAACACATGGAGATTGGTGGAGCTTCCAAAGGGCAAAAGTGCAATTGGATGCAAATGGATCTTCAAGGTAAAGACAAATCAAGATGGATCTATCAACAAGTTCAAGGCAAGGTTGGTGGCTAAAGGTTATGCTCAAGAGCATGGCATTGACTATGAGGAAACCTTTGCACCCGTGGCAAAGATGGTGAGCATAAGAGTAATCATTTCCCTTGCAACTCTTTATGGATGGGATCTTTGGCAATTAGACATTTCTAATGCTTTCTTGAATGGTGATCTTGAAGAGGAAGTCTACATGGAGCAACCCGAGAGCTATGTTTCTCATAGCAAGCCTAATCATGTGTGTTTTCTACAAAAAAGTTTGTATGGTCTTAAGCAAGCACCAAGGAGTTGGTATGCTAGGCTTAACTCTTTTCTACTTTCTCAAAACTTCACTATGAGTGAGTATGATCATTCACTTTACTTTAGAATTAGTGCTAATGATGTTACAATCCTTCTAATTTATGTGGATGACATTATTTTAAGTGGAGGGAACAAGGAAGATATAGAAGATATCAAGAAAGCACTAAAAAAGGAATTTGAAGTGCATGATCTTGGTCTTTTGAGCTATATCTTAGGAATAGAAGTAATTAGAACTTCTCAAATCACTTTTATTTCACAAGAGAAGTATGCTATTTCTATTCTCAATAGATTTCATATGGTAGATGCAAATCCTATTGATACACCTATGGAATCACATGTAAAGCTAACTATAAGAGGTAATGAAAGATCCTTCGAGGACATTACTCTCTATAGGAAGCTAATAGGTTCTCTTATATATCTAACCATCACAAGACCTGATTTATCTTATTGTGTTGGTAGATTAAGCCAATTCATGCAAGATCCTAGCATAGAACATTGGAAACTAGGAAAGAGGATCTTGAGATACATCTCGGGAACAAAAGATTTTGGCATTGTTTATAGAGGCTCATCACCTAACTTATTTGGTTTTTCAGATTCAGATTTTGCAGGAGACCTTATGGATAGAAAATCCATAAATGCACATGCTATTTTCATAGGTGATGGAGCTATCTCATGGATGTCGAAGAAACAAGCAACTATATCACTTTCTTCTAGTGAGGCCGAGTACAAAGCTTTGACATCATGCACAAAGGAGATGGTGTGGATCAAGAGGATGATTATGGAGCTTCATTTGCTGGATTTTTCAGAGAGTCCAATCATCTTTTGTGACAACCTTTCAGCCCAAAGTCTAGCAAGCAATCCGGTTTTCCATGCAAGGAGCAAACATATCGAGGTGGCTTACCATTTTGTGAGAGAACAAGTGTTGGCAAAAGAGATCAAGCTTGAACATGTCCCATCAAAGGAATGTGTGGCTGATATCTTTACCAAAGCATTGGGAAAGGACTTATTTTTCAAGCATAGAACAAGTCTTGGTGTACTTTCTAAATCTATGCTAAAACTAGTTGAAGAGGGAGTGTGAAAAATTGTCAACTAGTAGTATTTTCCTAACTTGAGATTTTGTAGGCCTATGGCCAAATAAAAGTTAGAGATAGGTCCATACATGTATGTAGAGGCCCAAAGTATGTGTACACTACTTTTGAGGTCACATTAATTAGAGGAGGTCGAGTGTGGAGCTCTTCTATTGGCTCATAATTTGGTGCATTCCTATTTGACCAAATTTCTAGGTAGATGGGTGAATCCTATTGGACCCCAATTTTAGCCTATCATAAGACAAGTGGCCAAGAGGCACTATGGCTGCTATAAATAGCCATCTCCACGAGTATGTACACATCTCATTTTCATTCTATTGAATGAATGTTATGCTCTTTGAAGATCCATCTTCTTCTCTCTCACTTTTTTGTTCATATCTTGCATTCTAGCCACTAGAATTGTGATTTCTTTGTTGCTATGGCTTCACACGTGTGAAATGCAGGTTGTAGGCTCTGAAGTACGGACAGGGACAGCAAGTTTCTGTTTGTGGAAGCTTATGATCAGATCTTGATGTTTAGTTGATGTTTAGTATGCTTAACATCACAATTTCTATCATTTTTTCAATCTAGATGTGCATAACTTCCATGGCCAAGATCTTTATGAAACTTTAGCATCTTTTGGATCTGAGTTTTTCACAAGTAACACAAACAGAAAACACTCTCCACAACAAGCTCACATGGCAACTATATTTCAAAAAATGTGTACATATAGTTGTTCACTCGAGCAACCCATGCATGACCCAGGTTGCCGTTGGCGGGACGCGTGTCCCGTCGACTTGCCTCGTGGCGAGACCAACTGATCCTTATCAATTGATAGGACCCACAGTACAGTAGCACAATGATTCTACTTTAATTCTAACTGACGGATCGTCCACCACCAATCACACAATTGATCGCCCAAGGCAAACCAAGGGAGGTCATTATGACTCTAAAAAGGATATCGTGAGATGGGTGGATGCATTGGCGACAATTGACTATATGGCTGGGCATGCTTGTCAACCAGGTTCAGATCCAAAACCCAGCACATCTTCACCCAAGTGCTATACCTTGGACACACCAATTACTTTCGAGATGAATATGATCAATGTAGCATAGTTTTCTATGAAAAGTATTGAGGACCCTGTGGATGATGATTTAGTGTTGTGGGTATTCCTGCACAATAATAAACAAGTGGGTCCCACCACTTAGATATTGTTGGCCAAGCCTTACCTAGTGGGCCCCACCATAGTACATTGTAAGTAGGGTAATAAGTGCAAAGGCACTGACATCCTACGCGTATAAGCCCAACCCAATGAGCACAAGTAGCAAGTTGTAATTCCTAGGAATAAGAGACTAGGGGCTTAAAACTCTAAAATGACATTAGAGGCCCTAAGTCAAGTTGCAAATAAAAAAGCCAAAAGGACCCAACTTAAAACTCACATGAATCATGTGAGTGCCCTTGTGCTTTCTTGTCACCAATAGATTTAAGTCGTGTTTATTTTAAAGGCTTGGATTAGAATCCTTGCCCCAATGAAGTGGCCAATGAGAGTGAAGGAGGCTCACCTCTAAAATCTATAAGAGGGAGCCATTTTCATTGTATTGTATCATCTTTCATCTAATACTTTGTTGGTCTCACTTCTTCTTCTTCTTCTTCTTCTTCTTCTTCTCTCTCTCTCTCTCTCTCTCTCTCTCTCTCTCTCTCTCTCTCTCTCTCTCTCTCTCTCTCTCTCTCTACGTTGAGATAGAATAGCTTTGGGTAGGCACTCGAGCCCCCAAAGCCTTTCTCAACCTAGGCCTTCTCTCTCTCCATCTCTCCACTCTCTTTCTCCTCTTTTAAAACTTTGCAAAAAAACCCAAAAAAAATGCACTTTTTTCAAGAGTTTTGGAGTTTCCTTGGGAAGTAACTCACACAGTTTGGTGAGCAGGTGAATCTGACTTAGATGAAACTGCATACCACTCTACAAGGGTTTGTTCTTAGAAAATCTTAAAATTTTGCAAAAAAAACCCTAGAAAATACATTTTTTTCAAGATTTTTTGAGTTTCCTTGGGAAGTAACTCTTGCAACTTTGTGAACTAGAGAATCTAACTCCGATACAAGCACATATTAGTCTGTAAGGGTTAGTTCCCATAAAATCTTAAAATTTTGCAAAAAAACACCAAAAAGAATGCACTTTTTTCATTCTTTTTTTAGATCCGCTGGGAAGTAACCTTTGCAAAGAGTTTTATAGGTATATATAACCTAGATCTGGCTATTGTGAAATTTTGTGAAGATCCAATGGCTAGATTTAGAAATATCTAAGAAAAAGTGCCAAAAAACTAAGTTTTTTCAATATCCTGACAAATTTGTCCATCAAGAATTCTTGCAGAACTCACATTATCTAGAAATGGTCCAGATACACTACTATAGGAAGGTTGAAGATTAGATTCACTCAGATCTAAAGAAATCTCAAAAAAAAAAAAACCCACAAAAAACCAAGAAAAAGAGCTAAAATTACACTGTTAGCCAACTGAAACTGATCAGATCTTGCCAAATCTAGGTTGTAGTCACAACATCTATTGATATCCAACACCCTAGACTTAATCAAGTGAATGAACCTCAGATCAAGCCGATCAGTTCCCTCCACATCAGCCACCATCCATCCATCATTCTTCTATCCCATCTCTATTTCATCTTCTATCTCTATCTCTGTTAGATAGATCCTCTTTCCATTCTTATCCTTATTGATCTATCTGTATTTACTCTTTTCTCTTCTTCTTCTTCTTCTTCTCCATCTTCTAAAAAAAAAAAAAAAGTTTGGAACACCAGCGTCATTGAGGAAACCTTGAAGCAATTCACCAACCAGCTACTTTGCGACATTCTAGTGGTGAACTATGGAGACTGCCCTTGTAGGATTATCGAAATTAAAAAAGTTCCCTGATGAAACAATTCGAGACTACACCTGTCGGATCTATTATCTAGTGAAGGATTATGATCCTCCGATTTTCCAACAGATCATCATGACAAAATACTATGCCGGACTACCCAAAAGGATCACATCTAGTATGGAAGAATTAGCATCCTATGCGTCACTTGCACAACTTTGTAAGGATGCTGCCTTGATGGAAATCTCACTTGGGAAGAAGGATTTTTCCTATCTAGATGGGGAATCAAAGGAACAAAGGTTGACAACAAGCGATGATCCAACAAGAATGGAACTCCATGCAAGGCAACAAAGTGTAGCAAGGTCAAGCAGATCAAGTAAAGTGGAAGAGCAAGAACCTTGCACTTCAAGCTGTCAACAAGCTTATGCTCGCTCTATTAAGTTTCTTGAAAAGGAAGAATGTACCTTTTGCTTTGGAGATCATCCAAGTACCAGGTGTCCAAACAAGAATTCATGCTTATCAAAAGGACAAAATACAGAGCAACAAGTTCGTCGGCAACAAGATCCAGCGGTTCAACGGTCATTTAGGCAATATTGCACATTTTATATAAATGGAAATTGAAAATTCTTACGATATATGACAAAATTTGGATAATGTGAGATCATAAGACTCCACATATCCCCTTCCTCAACTGTGCAGTGGCTTGCAAACAATCTGATTTATGTCCTTCTTTGTCGCTTTTGGCTAGCTGGCTTGCTGTGGAAAATAGTCTTGGCTCGGGCTTCATTCTCTTCATTTTCTTGTTCCAATGTCAGTCCTTTTGTTGCCAGAAAATAGTTGTTCTTCTAGTTGTAGTCTTCTTGGAATGACAAATTTGGATAACCACCCATTCCTTGATTGCCGATTGGTGCAAGGGGTTTATCAATTAATGTATTATTAACAAGATGTGTATATCAACTATCCTCGGTCAGAATTTCAGACATCTCGGCAGAAGGGACAGTTAGTGAAAGGGCAACATATGTATATTAGAGAAATTTCTCTTAA
This sequence comes from Diphasiastrum complanatum, assembly GCA_029204225.1. Taxonomy (NCBI): domain Eukaryota; kingdom Viridiplantae; phylum Streptophyta; class Lycopodiopsida; order Lycopodiales; family Lycopodiaceae; genus Diphasiastrum; species Diphasiastrum complanatum. Next base: position 6,557,368 of record CM055100.1, read on the forward strand.
ATATACAGTTGTTGAACAGACAGGAGGGCATATGAAATGAGAGAAGCAATATTTACATGGTTGTAAGTATACTATGGTCTAGTTATTGGGTTAGTGGAGCGAAGTATATTATTTGCTTTTACTTCCTCCAAATAATGAGAATAGTTAGTTTCCCAATCTGTGTAGATTTTCCACAGATCAGGGAATAAGAACTGATGAGTAACTTGGGAAGAAACTGATTTAGAGTTAGAAACAACTTCTTTCACATCAAAAATGTTAATTGATTCTAACTTATTCAAATACTCATCCAATGCTGGAAAAATATTATTTTCAAATGTTCTTAGGTATTCTAAGATGTATATATACAAGGATCCTGTGACCACATGAATATAATTAGTTTGCACATTAAACTTGTTCTGAACAATGGCAAGGACGAGGATTCTTTTTTGATGTATAGTTAATCTAGACCATAAAGTATTTATGTTAGAAAAAGTCCAAGGGTTCTCCCATTGTTCTTTTGTGTAACCAAAAAATTTAGGTAAGAAAAGGTAATCCATTCTCCATTGGAGTTCTAGACTACAAAAAGGTGGAATAAAAAATGTTAGTTCCTGATGAAATGTCTGAAATTCTAACCTTAGTAGTGAGTAGACAATCTTGTTTTTCTTTACAGCTGCTCCACTTGGTGACGTCTGGGCTTGGTATGGAATGATGCTTAACGCCTCAGGTTGGTCTTCAGTAGCTTGTACCTCTGCAGCATCCTTGGCTTCAGTCTGTGTTTCTTGATCTCTCAGGATCTACCTGCCGATGATATCCATTTAAATGGCCTTTTTTGACATTACTGGTGCTGGCTCATCTGTCTACGTCTCCTGATCTTGTCCTTGCGCTGGTTCTTCTGCATCATAAATCTACATTTGGCTTGATTGGAATTTGGCCTCTTCTAATTCTTCCTTCAGCTTCTCATAAGCAATCATCTGCGACTATAGATATTGCATCTGGAAGGTCTGGATCATCCTCTCCTGGATTCCCTTCCATGCTACCGGATCAATTCGGTACTTGCCATGAGATACACAGGCACCGAGTGTGACTTCGGCGCTGATTCGCCATAGTATTGCCTCTTCGGCCTGTTTCTTGTATATCTGATTGTCTTTCTTTAACATTTCTATTGAATTTTGCAGTTGGGCAATTGATTCCTGAGCACTGCTGAGTTCATTGCTCAGCTCCGCATTGCTACTCTGAAGAGTAGTTTGCACTCGTCTCTCCTCCTGCAAAGTAGCCTACAGGGTCTGTGCAAGGATTAAAGCTAGCAAGAATTGCCATGAAGCTGGCAGATCAATCCTGTGTAAAACCAAAAGGTGTAGTTGCTGATATCCTTCTAAAGATAGCAGGCATGCAGTTTGTGATTACTGATGGGACGATTGCCTCTCTCCTTTGGCATTCGATCCAAATAAGTTGATGGCCTTAGAGCAAATCAAAGATCAGTCCATAGTGTAACACTTGGGTGAAGATGTACTAGGTTTAGGATATGATTCATATTGACATTTCCGACAGTCAATAGTTGCTAATGCATCCGTCCATCTCACGACATCCGTCTCTGAATCATAGTGACCTCCCTTGGCTGGCCTTGGGCAATCAATCGTGTGATCTGTCATGGATGATCCGTCATCAGCTTTGGGTGCAATAAGTTTCACCGCCCATGTGGTTGGATCAACCTTCACAACCTACTCTTTATTCTTGAAGGTGAGTTTCCTCGTATCTCAGCTGTGTACTACCAACACTTCAAGCGTGGCATCCTGCCTTCCTTTCGCTTTTTCAAGCTCTGTATCTTTTCTGCTCTGCTCTGCATTGGCTACTTCAAACTCCTCATTTCTATAGGCCAACTCAGCCTTTGTTTCGCTCAACTCTGTATCTTTTTGGTGAGGTCTGCTCGGACTCTTTCATACTTGGACCCCAACTTCCTAGATACCTTCTCCAAGCTAGCAAGATGCTGAATAGCTGCCCGAGTATGGCAGTAGTGTTCCAAAAACCTTTTGATATAACTCGGCATCGAGAATTGGTTCCTCGACGTCGCTTTCGCTGCCCTGTTGGTCATCAGAAAGCTGTTCTGCTCCTTGTGGTTCTGGCTCTTGTGGTATTTCAGCCTGATTATGCTCCTGATCAGCAGTGTCCTCCGCCTCCTCCTATTTCCTTCTTTGTTGGACACTGGTGTGTACTGGAATGATGGCGAAGTCATCCTCATCGTGCTCCCTTGACTTGATGATGTTGATGTGGCTGCTACGGTGGTTGCCTTTGATGTATGTATCTGGGATTCCACCTCAATTGATGGTGCTAGCTCTGGTAGTATTGGTGCAAGCCTGATATCCTCCTGCACTGGCAGCACACCAGCATGCATACATAAAATGCCCATTTGCTGACCCATCCTGGAGAACTGATTAGCTTTTATTAATTTACAGAATTGCTTGAAAGCAATCTGTTCTCCATTAAAAGCTCTCAGCAGGTATCCCATATTGGTATTTGAAATTGTGTACTCTTGCTCCGGTAAGAATATAGAAGCAAGAGCAAATAGAACGAAGCTCTTGAGATTGGGGTCTCTTATGTAAGAGAGTTTGTATCTCCGTTTCTCAAGATAAGCCTCTTCTTGAAAAGCTTCGCTCTCCGCAATGAAATCTGGTTTAGTAACTGGCATACTGTCATCCATAGACAATCCTAAGGCACGATAGTAAAACCCCTCTGTGATAACAATCTCTTGATTGCGGACAGTTGTGGAAATATGTCCTTCTTTTGTTTCGCCCAAATTGCGAATCAGCTCATAACATAAATCAGTAAAAATTACTGATGGATTGAATTGAAGAAGACCTTCAATTCGTGCTCGGACAGCTAGTAGTTGTAATACTGGTATCACTGGCTTTCGGTGCGTTTTGAATACAATCACCATAGTGCTTGCAGATGTAAACGAGCGATGGCAGACAAGAGCTTGATCGCAACAATTCGCAATTCGAAGAGCAAGGGTGATGGAAAGTGGTAGCGACAACAACTGAAGTGTTTGAGGTTTTAGGCATATTGATGGTATTTCGGCGGATTAGACTAATATTAAATGGAAGTGTGTCCTTTGTTTTGAAGGTACATACTCAATAATAAAGTGGCTAGTCCTAAAAATAAAAATAAATCAACAAAATACACAAATGCTTCGCTTGGTAAATCAAAACAAAAATTATTATGCAAAAAATGTGAAGGTGTTGGAAGGTAAAAATCTCGAAAAATGCGAAAGTAAGTGTCGCAATTTCCGTATTTCTAAAATGGTAAATTCCAATGTAGTGTCAGGTTTTTCGCAAAGTATAAAATGTAGCGAAAGTCTCGGGTTTTTCACAATACAAACAATGCAGCATGTTTTGGCATTTTTGCTAAAATGTAAATTAGTTTCGGCATTTTCGCTAATACTTCGGTTAAAAAAATAATAATAATAATAATTGGACAAAAAATGACGGCTTCAAGAACTGATGTATCGGACATTAGCATAGTAGCGCTTCACCCTTGAACCATTTACTCGAATGTCAAGTAAATGTCCTTGGAGATCAGCTAACTGAAGTGATCCATTATTAAAAACTTCTATAACTTTATACGGTCCCATCCATCTGGTATGTAATTTTCCAGGAAACAGCATGTGTCTGTTATCATATAGAAGCACAGAGTCCCCTTGTTTAGTTTTTATTTTCTTGATGGATTGATCAAAAATTAGTTTTCTTTTATTCTAAACTCGTTCAGTCTCGCTTAATGAAAGACGACGATCCTCTTCCAGTCAAAGAAATCATCCGCTCCCATAGACTATCGGGTTCATCCATTTGTTCTTTATTTCTAATGTGAAACGTCGGAACTTGGAATTCTATTGGTAGTATGGGATGCATTCCATACACAAGATGGCATGGAATCTGCCTAGTTGTAATCTTTTTGGCAGTTCTTTATGCCCATAAGACAGATGGTAACTTCTGATCCCAATCAGAAGAATGTATTTCCGTTACTTTATTCAAAAATCTACATAGAATTTCATTTGCCCGTTCCGTAAGCCCATTTGCTTTTGGATTATATGGAGTGGTTTGATGATGTGTAATAGAAAAATATGACAACATGGCTTCTATGGTCTGATCAAGGAAATGGGTTCCCCTATCGCTAACGAGTTCTAAGGGACAACCATATCGCGTGATAATGTTTTGGAATAAAAACTTTGCTACAATCTTAGCATCGTCCTTAATTGTGGCTTCGGCCTCTACCATCTTGGTAGCATAGTCCGTTGCAACGAGTATGCGACGACACGTTTTACGCGTGATCGGTTTAATAGGCCCTACAAAATCTATTCCCCATTTCTCAAAGGGTGCTAAGGGAATAATTGGAGTAATTGGAGTTGCGAAGCTGGGTTTTCCCATCCTCTAGCATGCATCACATTTTTTAATGAATAATTTAACATCTCTATAGACGGTAGGCCACCAATATTTAGCATTGAAAATTTTTTTTGCAGTGTTTTTAAGAGCATAGTGACCCCCCAAATCTTCCTCATGTAATGCACTTATTACAATGGTTGTCTCGGTTGGTTCTAAATATCAACGGAGACTATCGTCAGCTCCTAATTTATACAATATACTATTCACAATCGTGTAAGGTCCTACCTTAGAAAGAAAAACAGTTTTTTGTTGTTTATTAAAATGTTCAGGATCTACCTTGTCTTTAACAAGGGCATGTTAAAATTTTTTACTCTACAAACCAATGGCAAATTGCCATCCTGAAGGTGAAATATCATTGTTATTGAATGAAATTTTTGTTCAACAAGTGCCATACAGTTCACATATTTCCATGTTATTCTTTTTTTATGAGATTGATTTTTGCATGAGAAATAGCTACTGCACAAGCGTCATAATTGTAAAGTATCTCCAGACCAAATTTTCTATTCATCCTCTATCTCCAAATCACCTTGTGGAGAGATTAAGATTTTTGTCCATCTTCCAAATCTCTATACTCCAAATCACTTCAGAGTTGATTCCTACATCTCATTGCATATTCATCGTTAAGTCAACTACAGGAAGATCGAAACAAATTTAGTTAAAATTTGTTCAATCTTCAATCTCGTCACGTGTTCATCGTGTTTCCACTCACTGCGAGTTCCAAATGACGATCAAACCTTTAGCATGCATATTACCAGTAACAACATCCCCACCAACAGATTTTTTTTTTTTTTTTTTGGGGGGGGGGGATAACAGAGAGAGTGGATTTACAAGCATCCACTGAAGCAGCAACATTGCTGACAACATGAAAAAATTGACAGCCAAAGTCACGAAACCAAAGACAAAAAAGACAAGGCTAAGAAGACAAATGGGAAATCCAAAAGGACTCAATAAAAAAAAGTACCCCAGTCACGACAAAGATCCTTCAACAAATAAGTACAAATATGGGAAAATCAGTTTTCTTTTTCATCCACTCCCATGCCTATTCTATCATCCACACCATCTACTGATGTCACCACCACCACCACCACCCTTCCTTCCTTCCTTCCTTTGTTTTTCCATCATCTCGTTATCCATCTGAGAAATCCCCAGTTTCTCAAAGCCTGATAGTTTTACCGAAGTGGCTAAGAGATCATTGCAAGTGTTTTGAGGAGACCAAGCACATTGGTTGATTCAACTAGAAAAGATTTAAGAAACAGGCGAAGCCACATCACGAAATAAAGAGAAAGATCCAAGAAGCTGAAGAGGAAAGGACAAAACTTTATGTAGTAATCCTAACATTGTGAATCTCGTCACTTGCAATTTTCAACAAGATTTGTAAGTTTGGGAGAGAATTAAATTATATGTGTGTATTCTTCATAATGGGCTTGTGAGCTAGAATGGAAATGAGAGAGAGAGAGAGAGAGAGAGAGAGAGAGAGAGAGAGAGAGAGGGAGGGAGAGAGAGAGAGAGAGTGGATTTGAGAGAGAGAGAGAGAGAGAGAGACATTATTTAAAAATTGAAAGAGATAATGTGAGAGAAAGAATGAGAAAAAAAAAACGTGCGAAAAGATGAGACTTCTTCTTTTGGCAAAAAGAAAGATAAGTCTAAAGTGACTAAGAGAGAGCATGTATGTGAGTGTTAAAATGAATGAGAGAGAAAGAAAGAACTAGATAATTTGATAGAAAAAGCCCATTGGAAGTGTGGAAGACTTAGAATTAATGAGAGAGTGAGAGAGAGAAATCAGATCCAAAACACACTTGATGAATTTAAGATCATTAGCCAAATTTGGTTGCACATTTAGATTTAGTTACAAGATAGAAATCCTCACTTTACACTACAAAAGGCAAAAGTTACCTAAATGAAGTACAATTTTGGACACTCGAGTTCTTGATGAACCACTCAACGCAACGTGCTTTCACACTCAAGGCTTTGAATCTGACACTCATGTGATTGCCACACTTTTTGTGCTTTCATCTAGGACCAATTCAAGCATGCACATATACCTCTCAAAAACCACCCTAAGTGGAGAATGGATGTGTTTTGGGAGACCTATGGACCATGGCTCACATAAAATAAAATCAAAAGTGTTTCGTCGATCGAAAAGCTTCTCATTGCTTGGAAGTTCTAGCTCGCAAAACGGTAAACCCCTTTAAAAAATATTGCTTGAACAAAGAACTTTGGAAAAAGATAGAGAAGAGACTACATGACAGTCCAGCCATACGCTACATGATCATTTGGCATCACATCCATGATGATATAGAGAAAAAATAAGCTACCAATCTGTGTACCAAATTAAGTATCACCTTACAGGAGGCCAAGCTCTTACATTTTGCAATTCACTGTTCAAATGTTGATAAAATTCAATCCTCTCGCAAACGTCGAACATCATTGCATCTTCATGTGAGCAACCAAGAAGGGTAAAATGACAACACCTTATGGTTTAATGGTAAATGGAAGATTAAGAAAGCAACCGAGTACATGGAAGATAATGTTAGCTAGGATCTAGAACTAAAGTCAGCCAAGCATAAGGTCTCTACACTCATGTTAGTACATAATTTTGCTCTAGTGAGAGTCAAATTCAAAGAGAGGAATAAATCTTGCGAGCAACTTTGCATCCTAGAGAAAGAAAATATTTGTCAGGTATTTTAGAGATCTCTTAAGTCCTACAAGATAGACCCAACTCAAAACTCTAAAATTCGTCAAGTTAGTTCAAGTCTCTAAAAATGGCAAATTAACGAACGACAATGACTTCAACAATGAGGACTTTCAGAAGATATGGGATCTAGGGCAGGTACCATAGTTGAAATTCTGGACAAGTAGGAACACTAGAGTATATGAGGGTGAAAATATATGTATATCAACACTTATTCCATCTTTAGGTGAAACAAAAGGTTTCACAAAATGGTTTAAATGCTAAGCTATAATATGTTCATCTTCAACTACAATGTACATAGACGGCTCCACATAATTTTAGCACCCTGACAGGTGCTACCACGCGCCAAGGTGAGCCAGCCAGGGGCTGGGCCCACTGGGCAAAAGCACGTAGGCGGGGGCCGTGGTGGGCGCCACCGGGCAGGCGGGCATTGGTGCCAAGCAGCCAATGGCGCCGAGCAGGCAACGCCGGGATGGGTGGTGCCAGGCAGGCCACACTGTGGGCGCCGAGCCTGTGGCGCTAGGCAGGCAGTGGCGCCGGTGTGGACGGCGCTAGACAAGCAATTGGCACCTGCACACCCACACATACAAATAGAGAGAAAAATTTGGTTATATATTCACTCTGAGTAATCTCACAAGAAAGCTTATGCAAAAAACTGGTGCACCCTCACACATGCCAACACCCCTCCCTCAAGGTGCTGAAAATAAGCAAAGCCATACATAGATCGGACTCATTAAATCTTTTATTTTCAGCTCATTAAATTGTGACTTTAATGTGCTATGTCCCTCTTCTATTTATTGTACAAAGCTAATAGTTGGTGTAGTCAGCACTGAGCACTAAAAAGTCAGTGTGCGAACAAGGGGGATGATGGATCTCAAATCTTGATGCAAACTCTAATTTTATCTTGGCTACGCAACTTGCCCCAAGTGAGAAGGTATAGTGTCAATCACTATTGATTATCAATGATCATCTACAAGTGTCAACGTTAAGTATAGCAAAGTTAAAAGTAACGGTCCAGGGACCAGGGGTATGTGAGTTTGGAGTGTGGAATTTGGTAGGTTATTCTCGGATAGGCACGTTCTGGTGGTGGACTTGAGAAAGCATTGCCAGTTGCCCCTACAGTTTAGCTTGTGGAAATTGCCTTGATGCTTCCTAAATTTCTCGTGGCCTGCCATAAGCTAGAATAGGGGATAGTCACAGTCCAGAAAGCAGGAGGCATTCATTGACTCAGTTAGCTTTTGCTATCTATCTCTGGGTCAGTGGCCTGGGGCCTGGGCCATGGCGCCTAAGTAGAAAATAGGATGAAAAGATATCATTTTTATCTGGCTGATTCAGGCTTGAGTGGACTGAGCAGTGGGCCGTTCAAGTGGAGTCTGCACTGAAGCTTGTAGATGCATCACAGCGTGGCTGCTGCGTTGAGTGAGGCTCAGCGAGCTATCAGCCTTTGCTTTAGAATTAACGACAGCAGCTGTGATGTGGCATATTCTTGGTTGAGATGCTGGCAGCTACATTGTGGAGACATAATGGAATAGAAAAGCTGGCATCATCAGTTAGCGCCAAGCTTGACTTAGGAGGACCCACAAGACGAAGGAAAAGAGAAAAAGTTAGGCAATCTGCTCAGTGTGAAATATAAATCATGATCTATCTATGGACTACGACATGTCGCATTGGTATGTTGTTGTGCAACGCGGGCCCATTCCTCCTTTTTATTCATCATGATGGTGGGACACAAGATCTGCATATCATCAAAAAGAGATTCATCATTTGAAATCGTAAACAATATGAATGAGATCGGAAGAAAACTCTTAACTTCAGTCTTCAAATCAGCCGACTGAGAGAATTGAGAACAGGACTGCAATAATAATAGAAAAAGATTGAGAACTGACGATGCTAGTCACTCATTACTTGACACTTGTTCACTAGCTGCGCCCTTGCCACATGGGCCATGATGGGCCATGAACTTTAGTTTTCGGACTTGCGCTGTCCTTCTGAAGTTCTAATCAAGTGTCAGCGGAAGTTGGAAGCGGCCCATCTCAATCCATTTAAAAAGTAAACCCTGATTTGACTATGATTTTGAAACGTCTTCATAGTTGGTAATAGCTATACAAAATTCGAGAGAGAAAGCAAAAATAGCTATACGTAACTTATTGGATACGTTTTAATAAAAGAATAAAATTGAAAAGTTTGATTGTCATAGTTGGAGATACTTTCAAAGCATGGAAAGGATATATCAGACAGAAGACTCCAGAGTCCAGAAGCTGCATCATACAATGAAACCCTGTGCAGCGCCCATATGGGCCATAAACCATGCCAGGACCGTTGGCTGCCTATGGCTGGGCCTACCTACAGTAGCACGGAGCACTCAGAACCCAGAATCTGCAGAATTCAGAGTGCAGACGAGACTCTGGTGGTCTTCAATGTTCACAAGTCCACAAGACTCCATACAGTGATACACGCATCGCATGAAATGCCATGATCATGATTATCTTGGTAGCTCCATTCCCAAGGCAGCAGCCAGCTTGGCCTCAGAACTTCAGAGAATCAGAAGTTGAGGAGGCTCAGAATCTGAGCCTCAAACTCCGAAGATGTTTTTCAAAGGCATAGTGCAGCCTGCCCAAGAGATCACCTCCTCTGAGTGACTCAGTCCCCTCTCTCTCCTCTGCAATCAGAGCGCCGACTCCCGAGGATTTTGCTCTCTACCATAACCTCATGCATCGCTATCGAGTCATTGGTAAACTGATGAGCCTTTGAGGGGAGAGATTCTCTCGTTTTGGCAACAGCTTATTCCACGTAAGAAGAGACGAATTTGCAAAACAAAAAAGATGCAGGAGAGTCGAGGCCTAGGCTAGGCTACACCTATGCCACATGGTCCTCAAAGACTGGGTTAGAAGTTAGAGCTACCGCTAAAAAGGCTGACCAATACAGTTACGGAGCTGCAGCGGCCCGTCGTCGAAGGCGGGCCGAGGAGTGTTCAGTGGCAGACCGGATGTGGGAGTCCACTGTCATAAAGGAACTGTCCGCATTCACACGCGCATATCACTCGTCTCGAGGATACGCGTAAGAAGAGACTACGGACTGCGGAGCGATTACTTCTTCTAACTTCAAAATACGGTACTACAGCGTAGAGCCTTCAGAAATACTGTGTACGAGTAGTAATAGCTTCAAATTCGGTATGTCACAGGCACGTGTCTGGTGCGGTCACGGGTGATGTCGCAGCCTGTAGGTCACAACGCAGTCATTTTCATCCAATTATGTACGGTAAATGTACCAGAGTCATGGGTCATCTTGCAGTATGTACCCGTGTCAAGGCTTCAGATTATACCCATGAACCGTATGCTTTAGATTTATATGTTTTTTAAGTGAGAGTCCGTAGCAAAGTGATTGTAATATGTGTGTGTACACTGTACAGTCTAGGTGTATGGTCGGTTACTTAATTAATGATACTTGGATAATACCTCACTTTACTTGGATATCATTTTCATCCTTTTTAGTAAAATAATGGCCAAAGTGTGTCCATTGAGAGATTCATATCTCCAGACTTCAATGTCCATTCATTTTACTTCTCATCCTCTTTTAGTAAGATAAAGGCCAGAGATTCATATCTCGATTGTCCATTCATCACTAGTGGATAGAGTCATATCTTGTGGTACAAGTTGAGATGATATCTTTCTTTACATGTGCATCTTACTACAGCTAGTTTTGACATATCTAGTCAACAATGGAAGACAAAATGCAATCACCAACCAAGCAGTATATTTGTTCTTGGGTATATTTTTCCCCATATTCCCTAAAAATACAAAGAATGGAAGAAAAAGAAACATAGAATATGCAAGAGCAATCACAATATGCTATACAAAGAAGAGAAGGGAAAGAAAAATAAAGTATGCAAGAGCAATATGCTAGAGAGCGAGATTCATATTCCCTAAAAATACAAAGAAGTAAAGAAAAAGAAACATAGAATATGCAAGAGCAATCACCATATGCTATACAAAGAAGAGAAGGGAAAGAAACATAAAGTATGCAAGAGCAATCACAATATGCTAGAGAGCGAGCTTCAACATAAACATTTTTATAATCTCAAGGATATTATTTTGACATTAACATTAAATAATAAGTTTGATATAGTAGATCAAAATGCAAAAGGTTTCGGTTTATGTATATATAATCACTAAAGCCATGTCAATACTTACAAATAAAAGCAACAAGTAACAGGAAAATTGCGATAATTTAGAGGTACTCTTTGCCCCTACTAGGTCCTTATGTTGTTCATATAAATTATCCAGTTTGTGCTCTAATGATTATTGAGTCCCTTTTCATATTGCTTTGCATTGTACCATGCTCTCCACCATTCTTGTTTAGCCATTTTTTCTAGAGCCGCTTAGCCCAAGCTAGGTACCATTTCCTTTGTATTTCAAGATTTTCAAAATCAATCTCATTCAATAACACCATGAGAGGAGAAATTCATGTGACTTAACATTAAAAAAAAAAAAAATTGAAAGATTGGGTGATAAAGTGCAAGGATAGAAGAGGTGCACAATGGTTTCCACTTCTTTATGGCATATTTATTCTTCTTGATACTTGCTACATCGTTGAGACAAAATTGCATGGTGATCCAGTAATGTCCTTCCCTAGAAATGACATGGTTCTATGCTAGCCAAGTTTGCTAGAGAAAAGTTATCCTACAAGTGTTCCATAAATAATGTAAATTACCTAGGAGATAAGAACCATCCTAAGAAAAATAGCATCACTTAATAGAATAGGAAGATTGATCCTTTGTTGTGGAGTGCCCCATATATGTTTCAAAATTGTAGCTATAGAAAAGGTGCAACACACATAGCCATGTCATTTATTGGGTAAAATTCTACCAAAAAAAACGTGCAGTTTACTTGACAAAGGATGAGAAAGAAATGAAAGCAAACTCGAAACATTTCTTTTCGTGACCAACTCGAAAATATTCGCGAACGATTCGCGAAATTTGTCTTGCAATCAACCTAAAAAATTCACGAAAAATTTGTGAAACAGTTTCTTGTAGAAGCTCGTGGCTTTCTTGTTGAAGCTCGAAATATTCGCAAACAGAATCTTGTCGCAAAATATTCTGTTTTTTGTTCAGGCTTCAGATGTCGCAAATTGTCGCGAACAATTCGTGAAATCTTCTGGACTGTTCTTCAAGCTCACCTGTCGCGAAACTATCTCGAACAGTTCGCGAAACTATCTCGATTTCTTCTTCAAGCTCAAGAATTGTCATCTGTCACGAACAATTCGCAAAAGATAAAAATGTCGCGAAAAGACAAGTGTCACAAACAACTCGCGAAACACGAAGCTGAGACAAAGAGATGAACTATCGCAAATTATTCACGAATAGATTTTATTCGAGCCTAGAAACAGAGCGTCTATTTGAATATCAACCATCGTAAACGGTTAGATATCTACTGTTACAGCATTAAAAGGCCAAAAGAACTGTAAATAAAATGCCAAAAGACCTATGCTATAACAATATAAATACATGTGCACTACTTGTTGTAACTCACTCAATCAGAGACACAACATCTAGATAAGACAGCAGGAGATGTATATTGACGAATGAGATTCAGAGTTATATAAATTCGTTTTTGATCAATAGTTTCTTATTGTCTAAATTGTCTTAAGTTGTCTCTTACTTTCGCATATAATTTATGCATGCATATTTAATCAGAAAAAATATTGTTCTATTAGTACATAGATCAGATAAAATTGCGATTGAAGACATTGATATTAGTTTGATTTATTCAAACCTGCATCGTGTTCTCTGTGGAAGAATAATTACTACAGTGGTATCAGAGCATACGAAATTAAAGTTGATACAATGGTATCTTCGCATCCCTATCAGTATTCTCCATACATCCATCAGTAAGCCGCTATCTGGAGCTTATTCAGAATTAAAAGATGCCGTCGATCACCATTCAAGCTAAGATCACTACAATCTTGGACCCAGAAGGTTCAAACTACTTGATTTGGAAATTAAAGACTTCACTCTTGTTGAAGGACGAAGGTCTATGGTAATGGGTAGAACCAATTAAGGAGAAGTTAGAAGATACTCCTAGCAAAGAACTTCGAGAATGGAGTTTAAAAAATGACAAAGCTATAGCAATTATTGCATCTTCAGGGCATGACAATATAATGCTAGATCTTACATCGATTTCAAACGCAAAGGATTTATAGGAAGAATTGCAAACCAAAAATGAGACTCGATCTCGTAATCAGATCATGTTCTTGGAAGACCAATTAAGTTACCTACAATGGGATGGCAAAGACTTGAACACATTCGTGCGAAAGATTTAAGATCTATTTATTTCCTTGCAGAATTTTGGTGCAGAAAATACAATTTCTAAGGAAAAACAGCTTAGTTATTTTCTCCAAGCCCTACCCAGGTCATTCCACACAACTCTAACCTTATTGGCGAAAGATGCGACAATGACACTCTTGGCTTGGAGGATTTGAAAGCCACAATGGTGGGAAAAGTCGTGAACAATTAAGAAAGCGTGCACATGGACATCTCAGATACGTTGCAGATTGGCTTCTGGGAAAATCGAAGCGAACCTTCAGATTCAAACTATGTCGAAGACAAAGCAGAATGCTCCAGAGCAGCAGAAGACAGGGCAACAAGGAATTCAGTAGCTTATGTTAGTACTAATCTATGTTGTTCATCTAATTTAATTCAAGAAGTACTACTTGATTCGGGAGCCACCTCACATTTTGTTTTCTCGAAACAAATTTTGTCTGAGTACAAGAAGACAAACTATTTGAGATTCATTATACTTAAAGACGGTTCTAAACACATAGTTGACGGAACAGGTGTATTATGGCTAGACACGAATTAAGGTGACAAAGGACTGTAGGAAGTTCTCTATGTCTCTACTCTTGATAAAGATCTTCTATCCGTTGCAAATATAGTCAATTCACGAAGAACTCTTGTAAACTGTTCAAGGAAGATTCTGATAACCTGGTTGCTAAAAACAACAGAGAAGGGAATTTATATCAATTGAACATTCGAACTCGAATCGAACAATTTACTCAAACTCAAGAATCAACAGATGTACTGTGGCACAAGAGGCTATATGTCACATGAATATGGAAGCCTTGTACCAAGCCAATTAAAGTTAGAAAATTCAATAAGTCGAAATCAAAAATAGAGATATTCGAACTACTTGTGAATCCTGTCTTAAAGGCAAGATGACTAGAAAACCTTTCAGTAAGGATGTTTAAAAAACAACTAAGGTACTTGACATTGCGCATTCAGATATTTGTGGACCATTCGGAGTATTGTCGTTGGTTGATGCAAAGTACTTCAATACGTTTATTTGCTAATGTTTTGAATCTCTCTCTCTCTCTCTCTCTCTCTCTCTCTCTCTCTCTCTCTCTCTCTCATCACTAACTCTAGAGAGTCAACTATTGTAAGACCCATTCTAGTTGTTTGATCTTTGTTTGATGACTTATGATAACTTGTGACACTCTCTTGTTCTGTATCTTATATCTTCAATTGCTCATTTACATTTATAACAACTGGAAAATCTTGCAATATTCAACTTTACATTTACAAGATTGTTAATAGCTGCTAAACTAATCAATAGATCGGTTTATTGTTGGAGCGTGAAGACATTATGATCTGGTATCTAAAATGCCTTGTAAATCCGCAAATGGATGATGTGACAGTCCTTCGTTTTTTGACCGTTGCCTTTAGTTAAGGACAACCTTCGGCATTGTAGGACACCTTTGGCATTTGTAGGACACCTTCGGCATTTGTAGGGCACCTTCGCAATTTTAAAGACAAGTGTCACATTTTTCGCCTGTCATAAATTGCGTGTAAAAATGCAGTCTCGTGTTTTGCCCTAATTGTCGCCTGTCAGAAATCGCATGTAAAAATGCAGTGTCATATTTTGCCCTAATTGTCGCTTGTCAGAAACTGCATGTAAAAATGTAGTGACCCATTTTTTGCACAAAGTGTCGCTTTTCTGGAAGTGCCTAAATGGCCCAAAAACAACTTCCATAAGTATCGCTAAACACTCAATTGCTCAGGAAGGTAAAAAAGAAGTGATTGTGTCGGGTGTCGAGTTTTTCGTCTGTGGAAAAACTTGAGTAAAAATGCAGACTGTAGTGACAATTAGTTCAAATATGCAGACTGTTGGAAAACAGTTCATTTTCTGCAGGTTGCATTTGCGAGAGTAAAAATCAGAGAAGGAAGAAGGGCTGTTGGGATGAGTAGGAGTTAGATTAACTTCCAACACTAGATGAATCCTATTATTGTGAGAATTTGAGTTTAGGATCATGGTTCGTAAGAGAGTTCAACATTTTCTAGCAGATCATCTGTCCCAAATCCCTAACCTACCCACCCCTGATCAAGGTGTCAACGATGATTTACCCAATGCCAGCATGACGGCCCATGCCTCTCTTCCAAAGATATTCTGGGTAGAAGCTGATACCACAACTGCCTATCTGCAAAATCAATCAATCACTAAATTAAGTCCCTAAATGGCAAAACACCTTATGAGGTATGGACATGATCGAAACCATCACTCAAGCATATTCGAGTGTTTGGATGCATTGCCTACGCTCAGATCCCTGTTAATCTAAGAAAGAAGTTGGGCGACACTAGCAGAAAGTCGATTTTCATCGGCTATTTCCCAGACCACAAAGCGTACAAGCTCTACAATCTAGACACTAAGAAATCGTTCACCAATAGATACGTCATTTTTGTGGAAGACCAATTTATCGACCCCAAGGAGAAAGCTCCATCGACTTCCTATCCCAGAGTTGTGACAATTTGGAACTCAACATTGATCAACAACTCGATTCTGACTCCGACAAAGAGACGGCGGATCCTCGACAAGTCAAACCACATTAGAGGATTGAAGTTCAACCCAGAAGATCGCACTGATCCAGATAGCCTCCATCCCGATTCATGGATGATCCAGCCTGCTACTTTGTGCAAGAACCAAACACTATTTCAAAGGCAATGTCGACACCTAATGCTGACCAATGGAAAGCAGCAATGGACACTGAATTTGACTCTCATCGAGAATCAAACATGGAATATCACTGAGCTACCAAAGGATCGAAATGCGATTCCTTGCAAATGGATCTTCAAAGCGAAGTATGATGTTGAAGGAAGATTAAATCGATACAAGGCCAGACTTGTTGCCAAAGGTTTCGCCTAGATTTCAGATCTGGATTATTCAGAGACCTTCAAGCCCTGTCGTTAAGCATGTTTTGATTCGTCTACTACTCTCCTTTGCAGCTACAACCGATCTCGAAGTCCACCAATTAATGGATCTCCAGACTGCCTACCTCAACGGGACTATTGAAGAGGAGATCTATATATTGCAGCCAAAAGGATACGAGCTCAGGGGCAAGGAACACCTAGTATGCAAAATTCACAAGGCTTTGTATCATCTGAAACAGTCACCAAGAGCCTGGTTTCAGAAAATCAATGCATTTCTAATTGAGAATGGTTTTAACCCAAACTCGGCAGACTCGAATGTTTACTTCAAGTCTCTTTTTCCTGCCTGCATAATCATCATTCTTTATGTGGATGATACGTTACTTTTAGTAACAATCTAAATTTATTGAAGGATACGAAATATGCTAGCACATGAGTACAAGATGACTCCAGCCCATTACTGCCTTGGAATCCAGATTCATTGAAATCAATCCAACGGACAGATATATATCAGTCAACAACGATATCTCACTAATGTGTTGGAAAAATATGTAATGACCAACTACAATTCAAGTTACTTTCCACTCGACCCTAGTTTGAAATTATCGAAGGAACAATGCCCTCAAACCGAGGCAAAAAAGGAGGAAATGAAGCAATATCCATTTCACTCCATTATCGGCTCACTGATGTATGCAATGCTCTGCACTCGACCAGATCTTGCATACTCAATCAATTCACTTAGCCAGTTCCTATCGAATTCAGGTTCAACCCATTGGAAAGCACTCATAAAGGTCATGAAGTATGTCCAAGCAACAAAACATCTTAGTATCTGTTGTGGAGGCAGCCAACCTGCCAATATTCTCCAAGGATACACAGATGCAGATTGGGCAGGAAATATCCACACCAGAAGATTGACTTCTGGATTTGTATTCTTATACAATCAAGATCCAATCTCATGGAACAGTCATAATGAGTTTTACATTTGACTCCATAGGTGTATCACAAGGCTTAGCATCTACCATATGAAATATCTTTAGAATAGAGTTGGCATATTTTTCTTGACAAATGCAAGTAGATTAAGAAGATCTAAACACTTCTATTCGCAAGATATAATGCAAATGTCCAAGATCATGCACCTCAAACTCCTTCTTGAGTGCAATCTTGATTTCATCAATATCTTGATTGTTGCCTCCACTCAATATGATGTCATCCACATAGATCAGCAAAATGGTAACATGATTTTCAACAAACCTAAAATATAGTAAATTATCACAACTCACTCATAACAAAATTTTGAGTAGAAAGGTGTTAAGTTTAGCATACCAACTCCTTGAAGCTTGCTTAAGACCATACAAACTCTTTTGCAAATAACAAACATGATCATGTGAGATGTAGCCCTCGGGTTGTTCCATGTATACTTCCTCCTCAAGTTCACCATTCCTAAATGCATTAGTGATATTGTTCAGCATAGATGCTGATCCGTCGTGTTTCACACAGTTGTTCCAGATGAAATAACCTATTTGCTAGGATCTGTCGATTATCTAGCTCAAGATTATAGGCTACTCGAAGGGATGGAATATGGAATTCTACAAGCATCACGGCTTCTTGGCCGTATGCTAGCTGAAAAGGGGTTAAGCATGTAGCTCTCTTCGGGGTGGTGCGATAAGCCCATAAAGCAGCATGAAGTTCCCAATCAAATCGACTAGATTCGACGGTTTTGGTGCGAATTCCACATAGGATTTTATTGGTGGATTCCACCTAGCCATTGCATCTTGGATAATATGGAGAACTTTCTCGATGTACCACAAAAAATTTGGAAAGAAGATCTGTTATGACAAAGTTAAGAAAATGTGTACTATCACTGATAAGTTCTAGAGGACATCCAAAATGAACGATAACCTGTTCATAGAGAAATTTTGTGGTAGAACGAGCGTCAGCATTACGAACAGCTCTTGCTTCAGTCCATTTGGTACAATAGTTCGTAGCTACTATGATGTAACGCGATTGTGTGTGCCGAGCAGCGGGACTAATGGGTCCAACATAATCAATCTCCCATTTTTGAAAAGCTTGATCAATGGTTACAGGGTGTAAAGGCATCTAGTCGGTCTTTTGAAAGCGTTTTGTGCATTGGCAGACATCACATGCCTTTGTGTAACTGTGCATATCCTTGAAGAGTGTTGGCCACCAAAAACCGACCAAGAGGATTTTCTTAGTAGTCATTACAGAAGAGAAATGGTCTGCACCAATACCTTCATGAGTGAGGAAAATTACAGAGGGTATTTCACTTTCAGTAAGACAACGTCGGATGATTCCATCTAACCCTTGCTTGAATAGTTGGCCTGCAATTAACGTATAAGTTTTGGTTTTGAGGACCAACGCACGTTGTTCAGGTTTAGATAAGGAAGAATCCATCTGCCCTGAAGTTAAATACTCTGTGATTTTCTTAGCCCAAACGGGTGTAGAGTCACCTTAAAATTCGAAAGCAGATTCTTGGTAAGTATAGGAATATGAAGAACGTTGGACAACAACTTAACATCACCTTTCTGGAACTCGACTTTGACTGTAACTTCTTCACCTTTGATAGAATGAAATGAGTTGTCTCCAAGTTGCATAACTCTTGAAAGGGTGAATGGCTTGTAGCATTGGAACCAGTCTCAATGGTGAGTCATATGTTGAGTTGCTCCGAAGTCCAAGTATCGGGAGTCGATATCCTGATGTTTTCCAACCTTGGTCATAAAGACAGCTTCATCTTCCTCTTGTTGCTGGATCGAGTGACTGGTTGTAACAGTATTGGCTTGTTGTTGGAACTGCTTATTCTTCTCGTTGTTGTACTTCAAAGTTCGGCAGTCCTTGATGAGATGACCAATCCTCTTACAGTATTTACAGAATAGCTTCAGTCTTTGCTGAAATGATGAAGGCTCTGAGATTGATGCTTCATTTGGTACAGGCTGCTGCATGTTGTTCTTCCTGTCAGGATAATCTGACTGTGTAGATCTCTTGGATCTGAAGTTCAGATTTCTTTTGGAATATAGAGCTTGAGGATCCGATCCTGAGCCTGAGGAGGATGCAGTTCTTCTGATCTCCTCTTGTAGTAGCATCGAAATTACTCTTGATAGAGCGAGATGCTCCTGGGTTGAAATTGCCATGACCCAATTTTCATAGGCATCAAGTAGACTCGATAATAGAGTCGTAACAACATCGGAATCTTCAATGACTGAGTCAGTTCAAATCATCTGCTCCATAAGATTTTTGAAAGTGTTGAGATGACTCGAAACACTATCAAACATTCTCAAGGTGAAGAATTTCTTCCTCAAATGAAGTTTGGAAGTGACGTCCCTGATATCGTAAAGAGTTGTTAGGATGTCTCATGCATCCTTTGCAATCTAAGCAGCTCGTATATGGCTGATTTGAGAGTGTTTGATATTGAGAGTAATCATGGTGAATGTCTTGCCATCTCTTAATCTCCATTTGGTGATGATGGCTGCATCACCTTCTGGCTTGACCTCTGTGCCATCAACTATGTCCCACAGTTCTTTGGCAAGTAGAACTACTTTCATTTTGAACTTCCAGATATGGTAGTTATCTCCATCGAGTTTGTCGATCATAGATGAACTAGAAGATGGATCCATTATGGTATAGAGTGAGATATCGTTGGTAGAAACAACAATATCGAAATACTGTTAGCTGTGCACTTGCTGAACGATGCTTAGAAACAAGACTAATAACCTGCAATAGAAATGCAGATTACTGAATCACCCGCCCTGATACCATGTCGGAAATCAATGGGATAGCAACGGAAGTAGAACAACGGACGGTTGTAGATCGGAAGTGCAACAATTACCAACAATATGGGCGTGAAGCTGATGAGCACAATTCAGTGAGGCGCAAATATTTTAGAGCTTCCGTCTCTATATAGATAACTAACTGAAAATATATTTATTTACAAGATATTTTCAAGTCTTTCAGATCAATGCCTTTCTACCTACTTAATTAATTACAACCGCCTTCTGAGTAATAAAGACTATGTACAAATAGGTGAACTGCCGTAAAGTCTTGGATCGACTTTTCCCTGATGACGAAGTCAGATTGTTCGGCCTAGTCCGATTTGTCGACTGCCTCAAATTTGTCGACTTTTTAAAAAACGACATCCACACGTGCGGTATTACGTCCGTACTATACGGCCTCAAAAAAAAAAAAAACCTTCGCACATTGACATTACGCAGGGGAAGGCCCTCTTCCTCTCGGCCATTCCACCATGCTCGAGCTCAAGCCCTCAGGCATTGGCCCTCCCAAGGTGGAACGCCCTCGAGGGAGGTCCCCCCCCCCCAAACTAAAGTTCATAAAAATTTACAAAAGGCACTTTATGGCCACAAAAAGTCCTTAGGGAAGAAAAACTTAGGTGCTTTGCCAATCCTCTACACTTGAAATGCATCTTTCTAAGAAATTGATCCGATGGACTGATGTAGAGGCACATTGCTGACAGTGGCAAGTGTGAACGCAAAGAAGTGCACTCTTTAATAAAGAGAACAGTAGACCGTTTCCCTATGCGTAGGATCTAGATCCCGCTTCAATCTCAACGTCAATACTAGTGTAGTGCCAAGCCACTGCCAAGGATAGGAACAACGGCCATTCGTTCGGCGTACAGTAAATAAGCGACGGTGAGAGGGAAATTGTCAATCAAAGAGAAGTTTCCAAGGCATGAAGGATGGCGGCATAGTTCAAGAATGGAACCAGCATCTTTTCCCAAAAACCCTGATTTGCTGCCTCAAGTGGTTGTAAATATTGGTTGTGTATTCCAAGAATTTGCGGCATCTTTATTAGAAAGACGCTCGACCAGAACACATTCATCATACTTGGAGCAATTGAAAAGACTATCACTATCGCCTTTATCCGATATCTAAACATTGCAAGACTTCCAAACCCATTTCAAAGACCTTGAGGCATCCATAGCTAGAACGAGTTTCATCACCGAATTTTATCTTTACGTGCTTATATTGATATGACGTTCGAGAGGTGTGAAAGATGGTGTCATGATGATTATCTTGCTTAGAAAAAAGCCATCATAGAAAATAGAGATTTATAATGAGATTCAAGAGTGGGATGCATTATTACAGATTTGCTCTTCCACGTGAAATCTGAAAGGTGGATTACATTAAATATCCTACTGATCAGACTCAGTTGTGAGGAACAATACTAGTATGTCACAGTTCTGATATCAATTTGTGGCAGTTGAAAAGAAAAGCTTTATTGATTTGCAATTCCGCAAAGTGCTGTCAGGCTCCTTGGGAAAGCAGCCAAGACGTCGTAGACGAAATCTGTTCACTTATCAGAGCAGTGATTCCCAGAAGGCTTAGCATTAGCAGTAAGCTTCAATAAATTTCGATCGGGCTTACCCAAAGATTTA
This sequence comes from Diphasiastrum complanatum, assembly GCA_029204225.1. NCBI lineage: Eukaryota > Viridiplantae > Streptophyta > Lycopodiopsida > Lycopodiales > Lycopodiaceae > Diphasiastrum > Diphasiastrum complanatum. The sequence continues at coordinate 6,579,066 of CM055100.1, forward strand.
AGATGTCAATTCTGTGGAGATTCAGAGTGATAACTCGTTGAAGGGTTAGCAATAACCTTCAGTAAATTTAGATTGGGCTTACCCAAAAAATTGAAGACGTCAATTCTGTTGGGATTCAGAGTGATAACTCGTTGAAGGGTTAGCAGTAACCTTCAGTAAATTTAGATTGGGCTTACCCGAAGATTTAAGACGTCAATTCTGTGGAGATTCAGAGTGATAACTCGTTGAAGGGTTAGCAGTAACCTTCAGTAAATTTCGATTCGGGCTTACCCAAAAATGTAAGATGTCAATTCTGTGGAGATTCAGAGTGATAACTCGTTGAAGGGTTAGCAGTAACCTTCAGTAAATTTCGATTGGGCTTACCCAAAGATTTAAGATGTTAATTCTGTGGAGATTCAGAGTGATAACTCGTTCCGCGCAAACTAACCGTTCAACTGATTATCGATTATTCTTGAGCGCGAAACTATTAGTGTCAAACAAATTTTCGGAGACCATCTCATATAACGTTAAGAATTTTTTTTTGTTGGGGGGGGGGGGGGAGGGGGGCGAAAGCTCTACAACATCTTGTAATAGAAATCTAGTCAGACAAATAAGGAGCAGATATGGAGACAGACGAATTCAAGAAAAATGCCAGAATCAGGGGCATAAACTTTCCATACTTTCATAAGATACAAAACCTCACATAGAAATATAGAGTTTCAAATTCTGTTTAAGTTCGACAGTAAAGTAAGAGGATAATGGATGTATAAACGATTCATAAACTATGAATTGGTGAATCACTTTCGTCGCTACAACGCACTTCACAACCATAAGAACAATATGCTATCACTCCCAGAACCTTTAAGCACCAGTGATCGCACATAGCAAAAGTTTCAGTATGTACAAAAATTTGCACATGCAGGGAGATCTCGCGCACCATTAATTACAAAAAAATCCACTGAACGAGAGTGCAGGATCGTAAGTTTGAGGTAATTTTTATCACTAGAACATCTTGAAGAAACAGTACTATTCTTCACCGGTTTAGTTGTTTGTCGAATACGCTCCAAATAACTTCACAATAGGAGATCGAGGCGTGATCCTTTCATATATCAAATCGCTTAAAATTGGAGAGATGGTATTACCGTCGTCGTTGAACTCATGACATGTGAACCTGGACACTTGCGTTCTTGATTGAGCGACAGATAGGGCACGCATCTAGTCGAGTTTCACAATCCTTGCAAAGACAAAGATGTCTGCAAGGTAGGAGTAGGATGGAGACGTCATTGCATTGGCACACCCGACAAGTTCTTTGCTCTTTGAGCTCCTTGTTCTCCCTAAAAGCTCGAGCATGAGCATCTGCGAGATCATCATAATGAGAAGATGCAGCATCATCCGCTTCACTGTCTCCACACCCCTCTCTGCTATGCTCCCTACTCAAAGCTACGGCCTGCTGCAAATTATTTCTCAATGTTGTAACCATTGCTTCATTATTCTTGGCTTGTTTCTGCCATAGGTGGGCCTCTATTGTTAGCTGCTTCACCCTTTCTTCAAGTTCTTTATTTCTACGGTTAACTTTCTCAACCTCATTCTCTTTATCTCTAAGACGTTTAGCAATCCCTTCCTCGATAGTGGCAAGAAGAGCTTTAGAATGCCGCTGTCTTTTTTCTTCAAGATTTTGTCTCACTTGCTCTCCCTGGCAAAATCCAAAGTTGAATTAGTTTGAAGGACTGACTTGACTGATTGCGCTCCAATTTAAGATCCAGGGGTTACTTGAATACTAATCCTAAGACTCACCCATAAAATTTCAAAGACGAAAATCTCTGGACCATATATACATCAAAATGTATTAAGGTGGCACCTGAGCTTTGAGGTATTGATCGATCTCGTCTCTCTGTTGCTGTAAATGTGCAGAAACTTCATCATTTAGGAATGATAGAAAAGATGAGCCCTCCACCCTTCCACTTGTAGAGGTGGATGTCGAATTAAGTCTTTCATCTTCAAATGCTAGTTTCAACCCTGTAGACACACCGGCTGATTGAGGAATTATAACTGTCGAAGCTCCATGATTTTGATGAAAATCAATAACGTTTAGAAGTTGCTGTTGACGACGTTGAGGGGCAAGAAGGTCATCGACTTCTCTTGGTCGTTTTCTAGACGCAAGCAAATTACAAGCGATTTCGTTCTCGTTATCGCAAACGACACCTGCTAGTGCTTGCTGGGACTGATTGGTTCCTGCGACTGAAGAACAATGAAACTGATCACAATAAATCCAACCCCTAACAGCTAAAGATTGACAATAACAAATAACGTCGTAGAATTAGCTCGTACGTGATCCAAAGAGGCGTAGTTGGTTGGCTACTCCGGCAACAGTTGCAGACTGGAGCTGTTGATAATCTTCAAGGGTCGTTAAACCGAAAGCAGGTCCAGACAAGAAATTCCTACTTTCTCCCGCAAGAGTTTGGCGAGTCCTGATCAATAATAGATTAGCACACTAACATCAGCGAATATTATCTGAAATCTCGCAGAAGTCGGAAAGAGGTTGTACTGCTGACATCTTGATAAATTCTAGGTGCGAAGTCTAAAAGACTGCGCAGTTGAACAAAAGCGGCACAAATAAGGATTGAAGAGAATCGGTTATTAGACGGGCTTTTGTAGGATAATGTACACCAACCTGTTCCGAAGATCGGATAAAAGGACATTGGTGGGATACTGTGCTTGCACTGCCATCGAAATGCCAGGACCTTCAAATTCTTCCACGTTAGAACAGAAGAGGTCTTCAATCTTACTAACTAAATGATTTCTTGCTGATCTTCTCTGCTTTCTTGCTTGAAAAACGGGTTTCTTGTCTATCGAAAATATACACAATTCAGAACAAAGACAGAAAAGAATATAGACATAAGTACTGGAGGGAACGAATCCAAGAGGCGATAAAAGCGCTCGAAAACAATCTCTGTAATCATAAATCTTGCCCGGTCAGAGAACTTCAAATGCAATACAGCAAGAAGCTTGCACCACCAAGGAAAAGAAGATCAATCCTAGGCAAGAAGCACACAGAAACCCAGGCTTTGTAGAAGAAGGAAGGAAGAGGAGACCAAACAAAGTGATCGAAGACGCAACTCGAGTGTATTACAATTTACAAACAAGCGATGGCTGAAGGAAAGGCCCGGTGTCTTGAGATAAAGAAGGGAAGACCAAATAGTCGAGAGTCTGGCAGCGATGGAAAGAAACGTGGGCCGTGCGTAGGTACGTGTGATAAGTAAGTGGCAACACAAGAGAGAGCGGGCAAGCGAGACAGCCCATAGGCATCATTAAGGGAGGGAGAAAGAACTGTGAAATGGCAGGAGGCAGCAGCAGCAGGAGGTGAGAGAGGCCAGGCCCCATCCATTACGCGAAGTGAGATGAGTGAGAGAGGCCGAACAAGGCAAAGCAAAAGGCGAAGGCATATATGAAATTAGAATAGTGGACCGCGCAGCTCATCAGCACAGACAGCAGTATATGTTGCGAAGCAGCAGCGGATGTGGTGGTAGCAGGTAACGGAGATGCAGAGAGGTGGCGAGTTCGGGTAGTCCTAACTGACAGATGCTCTCAGCGTCTGTAACCGCCGCGGCCACGTGGCTATCTAAAGGAGAAAATATGGTCATGTGGGTGGATGCCTTTCCGTGCCGGCGGTTGGGGCGCTTTTCCTGCTCAAAGTTCTCGGGAAGATTTGCGCTGGTGGAAAATAAATCTCCACATTCAATTAATTAGCTTTGCAATGCTCTCATAACGTACGTCATTATTGGATGCCCAAGATAAACAAAAAGAGTTCAATTTATGTTTGAATACTTATTATTGGTACCTAGCTAATTCATTACCAATGCCAAGATAAACATAGGGTTTGATTATATCTGAGAATTTACATGTAAATACTCATTATTGATATTGGGTCATTTTGCTCCGCATTGCTCATTTGTTCATGACAAAACAGAAACCAAATTATGCAAGTTTGGGTTGCCTGAGGTAGCACTTTGAAATTTATGCTTTTAAAATCTGGGTGGTGTGGTGTGGTGCTATTGAGTCGTCCTTTAATTCTTTGCAATCTATGGCCATTTTTAATGTCATATATTTGATTCCTTTAGTACCCACAAGATGCTCTATACAATGTTAAGAGAACAAGACATCAAATTGTTTCTTTATGGGGTGTCAAAGGCGTGATTCCCTATGATGGGATTATTTATCCCCACCAAAGAGTATGAATGCTCCAAAAGATTATTGGTGGTTGACAATGTTTTAAATGGGTCCCAGTGGAGTACCCATTTTCATTGTTTCTTCTTATTATGCTTTCCACTTGTCCTAAAAAATTTAGTGTGGAGAATTTGTATCAATATGACTTGCAAAGCTTCCTCTTCGAATACTCCATCTCATTACATGGAAATTGTAACATGATGGAATACGTGAGATTTGTTTTTACTTGCGTGACACTACGTATGATATATCTATTTTTTTATCTTTTGTTCATACTTAAGATTTTGTTATAGATTACCTTTTAAAACAAGTGAAAATGAAAGTGAAATTGCATAGATGAGGAGGCTTAATTTTCTAAATTGTTTGCTTTTGACCAACATTATGTCTTTTAAAGCATCAAAGATAAGCACCCAAATTTGCATACCCAAGTACAATACAACTTTCAAATAGAAGTTAAATTCCTTTATGTGGCAAAGTTATTCGTAGATACGTATGATTTTAGATAGTACATAAGATACAACCTTTTTTTCTTAAATGGCCATTTTTGATAATTTTATCTTTTTCCACAAGAAGCAAATAGACTAATCTGAGAATCAAAGCCCAATGTTGAAAAGGAGGAGAATAAGTAGAGCACTACATTAGGAGGGCCCCAATTTGTGCCATTAAGATCATGCTTATATATCTTCTTAAAAAATGTATAAATAAAACGTGTAGGAAAGCTTGAATGTGAACAAAAGGGAGTTCACCATCACCATCCAAGGAGGCCCTCTAACGATCTAAACTACACTTATACAAACCAGACAGTATAATATCATGCTTAACCATATTGATAACCTAGAGAGTAGTTGTTTCACCATCACAAATTTTGCTTTGTGAATATTCTAATAGACTATCAGGAGTTGATTTTCGATGATAGATACCAACAAAGAATGATGTCAATTGGAACAAGAGAACGATCACCAAATAGAATAAATTATCTAAGTAAGATGGAAACATCCAGTGCAATGACAAAAGGTCCATAATCATGACCACCGTGTTACGTACCCATAAGAGCATGTACTGACTCACTTGAGGTAACGATCTCGTGTAACAAGAGGAAATAGTGGTCTTGAGAAATAGATCATTTGGACATCACATATCAATGTTCAAAGCGACCCTTCTTTATTGACTAGCATGAGTGCATGCAATTGACGTGTGTCAACGGTTCAGACGTAACCATGCTGGCAGAGGTGACTACACCTATACTATATTAATGGAGGCAGATCTTCAGGAGGTCTTGCAACAATTCATTTCTCGGATCGACCCCACCATTATAAAGTCGTATTTCATTTTGGGACTTCTTAAAGACTACCAACATGAAGTGCAATGCATTCAACGGTATTGTCTCGAAGATGTATTTTTCTTTGCACAAATCTTTGACCATATTCATTTTGGCTCTTGCATAGAGCAAAGTGTGCCCTTAGAAAGACAAAAAGTTTCTCAAGAAGCAAGGAATAGACAAAATAGACAGTAGTTCCCAAGGTGGAAAGAAAAGCGTTTCAAACTAACTCGCACTAATTATGACAAGGCATGAACCAACTGCTTGTGTTTGGTACTTGAATGGCCACAATTGCAATCATTTTTTATGTGAAATTATTCTTTGGCTTCACAAGGTTTTGTTCACAGGTTCATTATGGACGATGCTAAAATATCATTGCCCCCAAAGAATGTTTTAAGGGGGGGCAAGAAAAAATATAGCCACAAAAAAGTTTGTTGAATAGTTTGGACTAATGAAACAAATGAGAGTTTTGAGACTCTCAAGTATTGTATTTCTACCGATCCAATTTGACACTCAGTAAACCCAAGTAGGCCATTTGTGGTAGAAGTAGATGCTAGTGTGTTCACAAATTCTATCATTGAGGATCTGTGAAACGTTGCTTAATGGTTTCTTTCTCTGGTTTCAGGTTGTTTATGCCCATTACCAGGCTGTTGGGTGTTTTTTATGTTATCTTATTAGCACATTGCCCAGATCAGGCAGAAAGATCTTATTCTCATTATAGTATAGGTTTTAAATCCAGTCTGTCAATGGATTCTTTGGTCTCGTTCACTCCTGAAGCACTCACAAAATCAAGAAACATGCAAACATCCATCTAAATATCAGCATGCAACTCAGGTGAACTCCATACAGTTCTAATTTCTATCTACTATAAAATGATTGGGAAACTATTCAAGAACCTCATATTAATCTAAAGTATCAACAAAAATGAAAAACAAGAAAACAAGAAACTAATTAACAAACATTACAAGTGCAAGGATCAAGAAATACCCATTTCTTGATTTCTGAACTTCTCAAAAATGTCAAGAACTGAAGAGTATAAGAATATGCAAGATCTATGCCACTACTTCAGCTTGTCTAGTTTACTTGAAAGCTTGATTCTAATCTAGAGCAAGAAAGCAAGAAATTAATCCACTCTACTTTTACAAAACATAATGAAAAAGCAAGAAATCTAGTCTAAATATCATAGCCACCAAAGAGATGGATGTGCAAGCTCATAATAGAATCACTCAAGAAAGCCCTTATGAACAAGGAGCTTCAAGAATTTCACAACTCATGGAAGATCTTCTCTATTCAATTCAAAAGAATGACATTACAAGTAAAGCTCCGTCACAAGAGAGGGGGACTCTTAAATGTGCAAAAAGTACAAAAAGGACCAAGAGTGTATCCTAATCTGATCCTCAAGAGGGATTGGTTGTCAGATTACTTGATCTATCAATCTACTTGAGATTAAGATCAATCTAGATCAATTCTAGACACAAAATCCTAACAAGAAAAGGTAGGTGTACTTTCTGGTTTCACACGTGTGAAACATTGTCTGAGTATGGACTCCAACCTAAAAATCAAGTACACATTGATAGCACCTCAAAACAATCAAAACAAATGTAGACAAATGGAGAGAATCACTCAAAATTGCTTCCAAAACCAAGATTGGAGTCTTACATTGATTATGGCCAAATAAGCCTCTATATATACACTTTTGGAGCTCGAGGTACTGATCATGTATCAGATCTCACACGTGTGAGGATGCCTTGTCACCATCATGCAATTTGACACTTGGATCAAAACTTTCCATTTCGGGCATTTTTGGTCTATTTTCCTACTATATGGAGATCTTCATGGAAATCTTCTAGAAGCAAAAGCTCGCCTACTTCAGCTATTTCCACACGTGTGAGCTATCCTCTACACATGGGATGTGACACCTATTCAAAATATTTGGCTCATGCAATCATTTGATTGGTGCCATGTGTCATATCTCTAGAAAACTAGTTTTTGGCCATTTTAGCCACTAGAACTTGAATTAAAACATATGTAAAACATATATGATTATGGTACATGAAAAGTACACTAGTTTCAGACGTGGGAACAGGATCCACACATGTGTGTCTATCCTATATACAAGATTTTTTGGCCTCTACCAAGCTTATTTTTGCATTTTTCACACTCCTTAAAAATCTAGCTTGGTAAATCTAGCATAGATCTATCTATAACTCCAAGAGCCAATCTTAATTTTATTAATGGATCTTTAGGCAATGCCTTGGCGAGTATATCAACAATGCAATCTGATGATGAAATAGGAATAAGCTTGATCTCCTTTGCTTGCACTTTCTCCCTCACGAAATGATGTGCAATCTCGATGTGCTTTGTTCGAGCATGGAAGACTGGATTGTTTGCAAGTTGTTGAGCTGCTTGATTATCACAATATATGCATGGAATGTCTTCATCCTTGATCACATGTAGCTCCTCCAAAAGCCTTTTAAGCCAAAGAACCTCCTTTGTTGTTGTTGTCATAGCTTTATATTCGGATTTTGTTGATGAAAGAGAGATGGTATCTTGCTTTTTGGAAAGCCAAAATATAGCTCCTCCACATAAGAATGTAGCAAATGCACTTATGGATCTTCTATCCATCTTGTCACCTGCAAAACTTGAGTCCGAATATGCTCTCAAACAAATATTAGTCCTTTCATAAACTATGCCATAGTCTTTTGTAGTCGAGATGTACCTTAACACCCTTTTCGCTCCTTTCCAATGACATATTAATGGACTTTGCATGTATTCACTCAACTTGCCAACACAAAAACTAAGATCTAGTCTAGTGATGGTTAAGTATATCAAGGAACCAATAAGCATTCTATAGGTAGTGATGTCCTCAAAGGATGCTTCATCACTTTCCTTAGAAACTTTTACACTTAGTTCCATAGCAGTTTCAACTCCTTTACAATCAATCATGCCAAATCTTGCTAAGATTGATCTAGCATACTTAGATTGACATATGAAGGTAAAATCATTACTTCTAGTGACTTCTATTCCAAGTATAACTTTAGGAAGTCCTAGATCTACCATCTTAAATTCACTAGACAAGGAAACTTTTACGTTCTTGATGCCATCTAGATCATTTCCTGTGAGTATAGTGTCATCAACATATAAAACTAAGATAATGATCTTTCCATCATTACATTTGTAGTACAATGATGGTTCATAAGAACTTACAACAAATTCAATGGAAATAACATAGGAATGCAACCTATAGTACCATGCTCTTGGTGCTTGCTTGAGTCCACAAAGACTCTTCTTCAAGAGACACACCTTGTCTTCTTCTCCATATTTGATGAAGCCCTCGGGCTGGCACATGTAGATTTCCTCTTCCAAGAATCCATTCAAGAAAGCATTTGTCACATCAAGTTGGAAGAGCTCCCATTTGAAAGAAGTTGCAAGACATATGATTAATCTAATGGTCACAAGCTTTGCAGCAGCTGCAAAGGTTTCATCGTAATCTATGCCTTTGACTTGCAAAAAACCTTTTGCTACAAGTCTAGCTTTGTACTTATGAATGGAACCATCTTGATTATATTTCAATCTATATCTCCATTTACAAGTAAGAGGCTTATTTTCATAAGGTAAATCAACAAGTTTCCAAGTTTGATTTTCCATTAATGCATCAAACTCTACTTGCATAACTTTCCTCCAATATTGAGACTTATTTGCTTTCTCAAAACTAGTTGGTTCTTCAAGCATAGTAGTCAAGAAAGTATAAGAGTTGAGTAGTTGAGAATCTTCCCTTTGGTCTCCTTTGTCACTATAAGTGATGATAAATTTTACAGTTTTTAGGACAATAATGATTGTACTTTACAATCATAGAGAGTTATTGGTTTCCTAATCAATGAATCTATCAAGTTCTGCACATTAGATCTTGATCTAGATTCACTACAATTGGATTTAAGCAAGAGCAATGGATCAACACATCATTTTTTAGTGAGAGTGGCTTCATACGTGTGGAGTACTGTCCACTGTACGGCCTGCACCTAAAACAACAAGTACAATGATACTAGATAGCAATCATGCATAAAAATCACAAGACAAATGACTAGAAATCTCACAAAAGTGTAGAGTGCAAAAGTCTCATCAATTTTCTTAGCAAAATGATGATCCTTTTATGGATCAAGTACATCCATGAGTCTGGTACAGTCCAGCAGGCCTTCACACGTGTGAAGAGTGCCACATCACTCAGATCTATCCATTTTATCCATCCTTGATCCTTATCCAATAGTTGACCTTCTAGAATATGACTACAATCCAAAAAGCTAGTCTCCTAGAATATAGGAATATTCCCTACAAACTAGGATCTAAGGAAAATGGTCAACTCTTATCTTCTAGTACTCTATACACACGTGTGAACATCCACTTGCCATGTGGGAGCATTTACTCATGCACATGCAAGGAAAAGCTAATTTGTAGGTGACTAGTCAACTTGACTAAAAACTAGTCATTTCATGTTCACACTAACTAAAATGATACAAAATCAATTTGGATATATACAAACATGAAAAGTACATGCTTTCACACGTGGGAACAGGCTCCACACGTGTGAAATCATATCATCAACATATTCTAATGTTTGATCAATATTTACATGAACCAATGTCAAGTGAGAAGTGACAATTTTCAACACTCCTCCTCACTTCTAACTTGGCAAATCTAGTGTACATCTATCTACAATTCCAAGAGCATATCTTAACTTAAAAAATGGATCTTTGGACAATGGTTTGGTTAAGATATCAGCTATGCATTCGGATGATGGTACATGATGTAGTTGCACTTCCTTGGATTGTACCTTCTCCCTCACAAAGTGGTGAGCTATCTCAATATGCTTTGTTCTAGCATGGAAGATAGGATTTGAAGCAATTTGTTGAGAAGCTTGATTGTCACAAAATATGTAAGGGATCTCCTCGGCCTCTAGCACATGTAGCTCCATCAAGAGTCTTCTTAGCCATAGGAGCTCTTTGGTTGTTGAAGTCAATGCCTTGTACTCGGCTTCACAAGAAGATAGTGAGATTGTATCTTGCTTTTTTGAAAGCCAAGATATCACTACCATAAAGAAATGTTGCAAATGCACTAATGGACTTCTTATCCATCTTGTCTCCTGCAAAATCTGAATCCGAGTAGGCTCTCAAGTGCAAGTTAGATCCTTCATAAAGTATGCCAAAAAATCTAGTACTAGAAACATATCTAAGTACACTCTTGGCACTTTTCCAATGATGAACTAAAGGAGCTTGCATACTTTGACTCAACTTGCTTACACAAAAACTTAAGTCAGGTCTAGTGATAGTTAAATAGATTAGAGAGCCTATAAGCTTCCTAAAGAGAGTGATGTCCTCAAAGGATGCTTCATCACCTTCATTAGTTGCTTTCACAACATGCTCCATAGGGGTGTCAATCCCCTTAAAGTCTTTCATACCAAATCTTTCAAGAATGGAAGTAGCATACTTAGATTGACTTATGAAAGTACAATTGCTACTTCTAGACACTTCTATCCCAAGTATAAACTTTAGGAAGCCTAGATCTACCATCTTGAACTCACTAGATAAGTCAACTTTTACTTTGCCTATGCCATCATCATCATTTTCTGTCATAATGATGTCATCAACATAAAGGACCAAAATGATGATCTTTCCTTCATTACATTTGAAATATAAAGAAGGTTCATAAGCACTTAGTACAAAGCCAAGGGAATAGAGAAAATCATGCAACCTAGAGTACCAAGCTCTAGGTGCTTGCTTCAAGCCATATAGGCTCTTCCTTAAGTAGCACACCTTTTGTTCCTCACCAACCTTGATGAAGCCCTCGGGTTGCATCATGTAGATTCCCTCTTCTAAGAAGCCATTCAAGAAGGCATTTGTCACATCCATTTGGTAGAGATCCCATTTGAACAAAGTAGCAATGCAAATGATTAATCTAATAGTTACAAGCTTAGCTACAGGTGCAAATGTTTCTTCATAATCCAATCCTTTTATTTGAAGAAATCCCTTAGCAACAAGCCTAGCTTTGTATTTACTAATAGATCCATCTTGATTGTACTTAATTCTATAAATACCACTTACATGCAAGTGGTTTCTTTCCTCTTGGAAGATTTACAAGATTCCAAGTATGATTCTCTTCTAATGCATCATACTCTACTTGCATTGCATCTCTCCAAACTTTAGATTTACATGCTTCTTCAAAAGATGATGGTTCTTCAATCAATGTAGCTAAAAAAGAGTAAGAGGTAGAAGATGTAGAGCCTTCCTTTTGCTTTCCCTTGTCCACATAGGTAAGCCTTGAGGGCTCGGCCTTGCTCCTTGATGATCTTCTTGGCCCCTTTTGACTCGAATCCAAATCTCCATCCTCGGGTTTGTCATGATCCTCCTCGGGTTTGTCAAGATCCTCCTCGGATTTGTCAAGATCTTCAATGCACAATGGGTTAGATCCATTTGACAAGCTCTTAGCAAATTGTGACTCATCAAAAAGTACATCCTTGCTTACCTTTACTTTCTTGGATGTAAGATCATATATCCTATATCCCTTGCTATTTTCTCCATAGCCAACAAAGATTCCTTTGAAGGAGGTAGCATCTTCTTTCATTCTAGTCTCCAAAGGAATGTGTACATAACAAGTACATCCAAAGATCTTAAAATCTTTTACATTGGGTTTCTTATCAAACAAGGCTTGATAAGGTGAGATCCCATCTATAGCACTACTAGGAAGTCTATTACACAAATAATTAGCACATGTTATGGCTTCTCCCCAAAATGAGATGGGAAGTGATGCATCAAGCCTCAAGGACTTTTCACACTCACATAGACTCCTATTTTTTCCTCTCGGCCACCCCATTTTGTTGAGGGGTGTAGGAACAAGTGTATTGTAACTTAATACCA